>BPLQ01005717.1:51933-458077 GCA_021605075.1 Caerostris darwini | reverse complement strand
GAATTAAAAAGAAGGATAATTAAACTTAATCATTTTATAAATCAACCCGTCGATCCACACTTTGTCGAATGCTTTAGCGACATCCAGAAAAATAGCAGCAGTATCTCGTTTCCAGGAAAATCCTTCAGATATGGTTTCAGCAATATTATACAGTTGGTGGGTGGTGGAAAGATTTTTAATAAATCCAAATTGTTGAGGGATTAGTATATTAAGATTAGTAGAGTTTTCATTCAGAATATTAGCAATTACACGTTCAATTATTTTACTGAGAGAAGAAAGCAGAGAGATAAGACGGTAGCTATTAGGAGAAGTAGGGTCTTTTCCAGGTTTGCATATCGGAAGAATGCGAGCAGTCTTCCAACACTGAGGAAAATAGTTAGTATTAAGAATGGCAACAGTAATTTTACAAATTTGGCGAATGAATTTGAAAGGCAAGTTTTTGAGCATTTTATTAGTGATTGAGTCAATACCAGGGGTTTTGTTAATTTTAAGAGAAGAAATACATTCGATAATAAAAGAAGATTTAGTAGCTGGGATATTGTCAGCATCCTTATTTTGCGCTAAGAAGGAAGAAATAGTATTTTGAACTTCATTAGAGGTATTAAGATTATTAGTATCGTTTTCAGTAAATTGGTCTTTTAAAGTGTCTGCAAGAACCTCTGCTTTGTCAACGTTGGAGGTGACAGTCGTTTGATTATTAGTCAGAGACGCAATTGTGGACCGCTTCCTTCTAAAAGATCGTGTTAGATTCCCGAGTGTTTCGTCCTCTGCATTCACCGTTTGTAACCTTCTGTCCCAGCATTCATTCTTATATTTTAGGATAGCCCTACGGAAGATGTTTTGATGGTGATTGTAGTTGTTTTTACTAACAGGATCTCTATAGATTTGCCAGAGTTTTCGAGCATTATTGCGTTTAGTAATGAGTCTTTTAATATATGGTGGAAGATAAGTACGGTTGTTAGTAGTATTCATATATTTATATCAAAGACTGTTATTATAAAATTTTATTATCTTAATTTTTTTTAATTTAAAAAAAAAAGAACCCAAAATATTTAATAAATCAATTATTCATACGCATATTGAAATTTCACTTAATTATTAATTACTTATTTTTACTACTAAACATATGCTTTTAATGTTCTCTCATTTATACTGAAAATTTTTTGTATCACTATAACCTAACAGATGGACTGAAAAGTTCATAGGCTGGCACATAAATTGCGCAACTAGTATTAAAGGCTCGTGCTCACCAAGGCGACAAGATGCAAGCGACCAAAATTTGACCTCACCGCGGTCGCCTGAAACCGGTTTGCAGTCCTCCGCTTGGAGTTGTCCAACTTTCAACTCGAAGCGGTTTTTCACTAGGCGTAATGCTATTTCTGACGTTTCGCTGTGAAGGGGTCGAAAAAATTTGGTCGCTTGCCTCTTGCATCTTCACGTCTCTCGCCTCGGTGGGAACGAGCCTTAAATCCATATGATTTTTAGTTAGCCCTAACCTTCAAAAGACACGTGCATAAATTTGACAGCTGTTGTGCTATTAGTATGTGAGTTATAGCATTTTTAGTGAAGCAACTTCTGTTAGTTTGGAAAAATGGATGAAAAGGAAATTTCGTGTGTTAATAAAACACACTTAAATAAAAATACGGTACTTACGTATTAACGGTACCTTGGCTATAGACTTGGCGGTTTTTATGTATCGCCAATCTTTATTATTTGGAATAAAAATATTTCGAAAGCGTTTTGACTTTAAATGAAGTGTTTCATATATATTTTATTATTTGGAACAAAAATTTTAAGTCTAGATTGGCGCCAAATCTGTAGCTGCGGTTGGCGCGTGTGCTCTTTATTGGCGCAAGGTACCGTTAATACGTAAGTACCAAAAAAATTCGCATACTAATAGTGGAACAGCTGTTAAATTTATACACGTATCTTTTGAAGGTTAGGGCTACTAAAAATCATATGGATTTATTGCTAGTAGCGCCATCTATGTGCCAGCCTATGAATTTTTCATCCCATCTGTTACTTCCTCCTGTCCATTGGCAAGAGCATCCCCTGTGTCATTCAGAAAAAATGGTCAGTTGGCCTACAGATTTTCACAAATAAAAATAAAATATTCTACTTTCATCTAAATTATATAAATATTTTTTTCAAGTTGAATTAATTATAAAATTCATAACTAATTTATTATTTATATTATTATTAAAAATTTTTTCCTAAAAAGGTTATATAGACTAATATGACTATTTATCTGTATAAAAATGTAAATTATAGTTCAATAATACTTACAAGAAAAATATTATTCCACTGCTTATTTTTAATTAAATATTCATTGCTTTTACAATTTTACCAATGGTGCTTTTGGTAGAAAGTCTTCTGAACATGCTGCTAAGAAACAAATGCTGCTAATTAATAATTTTATCTTCTAACATGCTTTTGTGAAATAGTAATTATTTGATTTATCAAATAATTCATAACAAATAATTCATTTATCATCTATCAAGGTGTTTTTAATTCACTATTCAAAGTAACTACTTTTAATTTGATTTAGGTCTTCAGAAATATATAATTAGTTATTTCATTTTGGTTTCACATTGAGTTTTTATTAGAAGTGCATTTAGATTATATTTTGACAATAATAGTAGACATTTTGCAATGTTAATCATTTTATTAAACAATATAATTGGTAGTATTAGTACATTTGATGGTTGTTTTCAATCCGTCTTTTTTTTTTCAATGACATTTAAAAGTTATAGATTTCAAAATTATTTATTTATATATTCCATATGAATGTATAATTATAGACATGTATAATTCAATGCTTTCTGTTTCAATTTACATAAAATTGCAATTTTTTTTCTCAAAAAACATATTTTTTTAAATATTGGAATAAATAAGCAAATTGAAGATTCTTACTTAATAAGTAATAAAAATGTCAAGATTCTGTAAAAAAATAGTAGCAATATTTATAATGTTAAAAAAAAGCGTGATCATTCTTTGCAATGTGTAATTATTCGCAGGGTTTATTCTTATTGTAAAATTGTTTATTGATATGTCAAGAACTATCTCTGCAAGCATAGTTCATACATGGGAAACATGGAATATATAGGTGCAATGAAGAATTTTAAAAATTTACATAATTCATTTTAATTAGAAACACTACAAAATATTTTCTTTTTAACATTATAAAAGTTTATTTTATTTATTTACATGAATTTGTACTCTTTATAGCTTATTGGAAAGCATAAATCTATAATTTTACTTCCTTTTCCATGTTTTTGTGCAATTAAAAACCTTTATTTTACCCTCTTACTTTTTTCTTTCAAATATTTTTATCATTAAAATATTGTAAAAATGTTTAAAGTGCTTGCCTGTTTTGTGTGGTTTTCTTTTTAACCTTTACATGCCTTTTATTTGCAATTCTTTTATACAATTATTTGCAATACTTTCATAGTCCTATGCAGTATTATTAATTTATCTTAAATTACTTTTCTTCTCAAGTTTTTCCATATTTTTTTGAATTTCATGAAAATTTTTATAAATATACTATTAATATATATATATATATTAATATAGTATAGTATTTATATATGTTTTAGATAATTTTTCTACTATTTAATTTGACTTAAAAGATGCTTTGAGATTTAATATTATTAATGAAAACCCATATGTTTATTATTTAAATTGATTATTTGTGCATATCTTTCTATAGTTTATCTTGATTGATTACATTATTTGCAGGTGCATAGCTATAAAATATAAAAACGTTTTAATGGCTGTTTTTTATTGTAATTGAGAAAATGGACCTAAAGAATATAAATTTTCAATTCAATGTTTTAACTTAAAAGAATTTCAATCGTAAATTTGCATTATATAAGTAACTACATTTATTTTGTTATTTTATTTAATGTCTTTATTTATTTGATTATTTTTAAAATCTTCAAACATACATTGTAAATGCTGATTTAATTTTTCATATTTATGAATTAATGTATTAAAAAACTATTGAAACTTGGCAGCACTTAGTATAATGTAAAATTAAAAAAAATATTTTTTTTGTTGTCTATTTTTATTTATTGTAACATAGAATGGGTTTCATTTTAAATCCATTTTATAGCTTATGTGAACCCAGAAATTAACTTCTATTTATTTATTTTTTTAAATAAAAAACTAACTTTCTTTAGTTTATTTAAAAACTTATTTTAAAAATATGAATTAAATATATTCCCTACTTCCAATTATATTTCACTGACAAAAATATATCACATGAGTTGGATTTTACATTGTTTTAGTCAGTGTCCTTCTTATTTTAATATGTAGTTTACAGGCAGGAAACAGTCCTACTACATTGTAGAAAATATTAACAAATGTATGGAATATTATAATTTTGAACATTTTTATTAGTACATTTTAATACATATTAATAAGGATTATATTTATGAATATTATTAAATTTAATTGGTACATGTTCAGATATAACTTGATTAAGTAACTTCATTTTTTTTTTACATACTTATATTTACAGAACTTGATTTATCTTGAATTAAGGTAAATGAAATGTAATTATGAATAACCAATAGTATAAAATAAAAATATTATTTCTTTGTTTAAAAATACTTCTATTGTAATAAAATAACAAAACTTTTTTATTCATGATCAAGATTTTACATGGCTTTGTTATTGTTTCTTATAATTATATTAAATACAATTTGTACATATCATTGACTTTAAACATCTGACTTATATATTTGATAATACTGATATAATATTCAAATTATTATATATTTAATAATAACACTGGGGCAATGTATGGCACTAAATTCAAATGAACAACAAATTTTTCTTAAAACTTTCATAAGTTATGTATTCATAAGTTCATAAGTTGTTATTGTCTCTATGCCAAGCTATTTCCTTTTTTGTGAATTAGTTCAGCATTCTTTAATCTCTGCAGATTAGTAAACAAATCAACTATATGTCTAATGAAGTTGAAGACAGTTCGCTTTGCATTTTGCAAGAGAATAAGAAAACTATTCATTAATAGCACAAACGTTTATAAATTCTTATTAATTACATTAATTTAAAAAAGGACATTTACTAGCTATGTATAGCATATTCTGTAGAAGAAAACAATACATGGTTTTTTTTTGTGATTTTCAATTTTTTTTAATTTGATTTACTGAACACTTTGAGAATTTATTAATTAATAATATTCAAATTTTAATGTTTCTTTCTGTAATATATGTTCTGTTTGTTTCTTAATGTTAATATCAAAGTCAGAAGCTTTTTAACTTCAACACTAAACATTTTCTTTCATCAGTAATACATATATCTAGAAACTCCTTATATGAAGAATAATTTTTAAATTGAGAATGTCTCAATGCAATGTTTGCTTAATTATTAATTTTGCAATGTTTGCTTTGAATTAGTCTCAATGCAATGTTTGCTTATCTTCCAACATAGGGAATCAGGTGAAAATAATATTCACAAATGCTGTACCATTGCAAACTAACTTGCAATCAAGACATTTAGGCTGATATGTTTGAACTAAATATATGAAGTTTTTTATAAAACTTACTCTTGAACTTTGTTAATATCTTATCTTTATCAGTGGTAATTAATAAATAATCTTTTCTTTTTATAATCTCATTAGGGAGTGGAGACTTATTGAATCTTTCAAAAGTTTTGCCAACCCCGCTGGTGTATTTAATATTTTGATGCCTTCTTTTTAAATCTGTTTATATTCAGGATACAATGCACCTTGTAAAAAAGTGCCCAGTAGGAGATATTATTGATATAAAATGCTGTAAAGTACTCAATAAAATTCACAGCATCTGTGTTGTTACACAAAATAGATTGACTTTTATGGCATTTAATGCATCAACATTTCTTTCATAAAATTGTAATCAGTCCGTAGCCATATCTTATCAGTTCGTAGCCATGTCTTTTCTTTCATTTGATTTTATTCAAATTTTTATGTCAGACACAATAAACATGCCATATATAATAGAGAAATTGTTGTGACACCTTTATGATAGATAACCGAGAATTATAAAAAGTATTTGCCATGTCTGACACAAAAATTTTTGTCATTATAATTTCAATTTATGTTTTTGATATAATTAAAAAAATATAGATTGCTCACCAATTCAATTGACAATATTAAAGGCACATGGAAATCCTTCATGACTATCATCATAAACTCGAATTCTATAGCCATGGGTCTCATCCCCACACTAAATATTTCAAACTAAAAAAAAAAAAAGGCTTCCTTTCAAACCATTCATTTTTATGTGTTTTTAAAAAAATTAATTTCCACTTTCTATTCCACTCCTTGTGTTTTGCAAAAGAGAACATTATTATTTAATATTAAATTTCTCATATCTACACTGAAAGCTTATTAGTATGCTATTGGACATTTACAGCTTAAATTAAAATATCTTTTATATCATGTATGTCTTGTTTGATCCTAATTGGATCCTATCTGATTATGAACTGTCTAATGTCATCAATCATAGTATCAAAAGAATTGCCAATTTTATTATTCTGAATTGGTCAATTCAAGATGACTAAGTTCATTTTTAAGATCAACAGGGATTTTTAAGTAAATTATAGAACATTTTACATCTAGGCTTTTGAAATTCTTAAGCCAACTGGACATAAATAATTTTTCTTTTTTACTGTACTGAACTTTTAGATGCTTCATACTTGCATCTTTACTTTAATAGGTAATTACTTTTCTAAGCATTAATTGTAGCATTAATAATAATGCTACTTTATTATAACATGTTCTATTGCACACCTATCAAAAACAAACTTGGCCCCACCCACATTTTTTTGTTTTCATTCAATGAAGACACCAGAACACATAAATCAAATTCTCTTTTACAATTTAAACAGAATGCTCAGTTTCACAATTTAATAAAAAGCTTTTTTTTTTTTTAAATTTAAGCAACAAATGAAATATTTCAATTATTTCAAATGAACAAGAACGATTTTAATTTATTTATTTTAAACAAGATATAGAAATATTTCATAAGAATTCACTTATTTCCATGCATTACACCTCAAAAAGGTGACTCAATGTTTCAACCAAAAACCATGGGGTGGAATCGTATAAATACTTTCATACCAATAAATATGAAGCATATGAACTTTCATAAAATTATTGAATATATTTTATGTCTGCCTGGCATTAAAGTTTCCATTGAAAGTGTCAATATTAAAGAATATGAGTAAATTTTCAAAACCCTAGGTAAAATAAATTTGTTTCAACTGAAAATCCTTATAGATAATACATGGAAAAGGTAATTATTTGTAAATAAATCATCTTAACATAACACATTTCCTCTTTATAATAACCCGAATGGCATTCCATCATAAGCTAAAGTGCGACATATTTTTCATGACGAATAAAAAAAAACATCTTTTCACCATTTTGATTACACTCACCATATGAAAGATATCTGCACTCCCATTGCTAAGAATGCTTATTAGAAGCTGTGAGGAATTTATTGTAATAAATTTGAAAATTTCTCATTTATATAAGGATTTGAAAAATCTGGTAAATTAATGTTAATGAATCATTAATACATTTAGAACTGCTTCAAGATAGTCTGTTATAAATATAATCCTTAGTGTTGACCATTTCAACGGAAACATTAATGCCACGTAGACATAAAATGTATTCAATAATTTTACGAAAGTTCATTTGATTCAAATTATTGATATGAAAGTATTTATACAATTCTACCCAGTGGTTTTCGGTTGAAACATTGTGCCACTTTTTTGAGGTGTAATGTATTGAAATAAGTGAATGCTCTTGAAAAATTTCTCTATCTTGTTTACAATGAAAAATTCTTTTTTCAATCAATATAACCATTGCAATTGGAATTCTTTTGTAAATAATGGCTACATTCGCCCATTGAAATATTTTAATTCATCAAATAATTAAGTCCATTGCTTCATATATTCTCTGCTTATTTTATAGAATTCAGCAGCTGAATTTTTCAAATATTCTTTCTGAACAATTGCAGCAGTCAAGTTCATGCAATTTTGAGCCAAGCTGGAATGTAACCACTTAAGGCTGGATATGACTTTCTCCTGCAAGATTTTTTGTATATGCCGTCGGGCAACGGGCGTACCGGTTACGGAGTTCCAAGGTGGTTTTAAGAACCACGAAAACCTTCACATCTTAATTCAGTTAAAACATTAGCACTATAAATGAGTTTGCTTCAATTAAAGGCCGTCATCGCTCAACATTAGGAGCCCTTTAAAATTGCTAACGTAGATTGCAGGGACAGTTTGGAGTCCCAAAACTGTGTTTGGAGATCGGGACGATAAAGAAAGGAGTTAACGAAGGATACTTTTGTTAAAAATTGCAGACCACCAGAGAGAGAGAGAGCTGGTGGTCTGTAGGGAAAAGAAATTTTCCCCGGATGGTTTTAGGGAAATAGCCAATCTTTTTGCCCCCTTCGCTTTACAGTAATGAGTTGAGTTACCTTTTCTCACATTAATATACTCTTTTTGTTATTTTAAACATTTAATATTTTAAGAAGTTTTAAAATAAAGTGTTTGGGGGTGATGTTTTAATTGTTAATTAAAATTTGGGTACTTACGTATTAACGGTACCTTGGCGACAGACTTGGCGGTTTTTAAGTGTCGCCAATGCAACGTCGCGATTCAAAACTGGTTGGCGCGTGTGCTCTTTATTGGCGCAACTGTCGCCAAGGTACCGTTAATACGTAAGTACCGAAATTTGATTAATCAGAATTTCACTAAATCGAGGTTGGCTTAGTTACTTACTCCAGATATTGTTAAGTAATTTTTAAATTAATTGTATAGATAACTCTAATAAAGTCATTAAATTTAGTACCTTAAATTGATTGTAGTTAATTGTTAAAGTTTTATTATTTTAATTATTAATTTTAAAGTTGTTGCAAATCAAACATCGTTTCATTACAGGCTTCTGTTTTTTCACATTTTATAAATTAAGAATTCATATATTTATATTATTCTAAATTTAGTGCACCTTTTACGATTTCTGCCCGTTCATCGTTGAAATTTTGCAATATTTGGCTCTATAATATTTTCTTCCCTTTTTCATAAATTGTTCTAAGAGGTTTTTCTACAGGGCTTAAAATACGAACTAAGTTAACAACACGGAATGTAATTGTACTCTCGACTACATATTTTCTTTCGAAGAATGATAATTTCATTTCCTTCACCTTCAAATTGAGAAATTTATCTTTTATTGTAAAAAAGACAATTGAATTAAAAATAATTTAGAACTGAAACTGTGTTTCATATTTCCAATACTTCAGGGAAAGGAATCGATGTGAGCAATATAATACTTGTTTGTAAAATAATAATTACCAAAAAAACTCACATTAAAAAAAAAGTTTTTAGAGTAGGGAAAAAGTTAAAGGTTTTCATTTCCTCCACCTTCAAATTGAGAAATTTATCTTTTATTGTAAAAAGACCCTTGAATTAAAAATAATTTAGAACTGAAGCCGTGTTTCATATTTCCAATACTTCAGGGAAAGGAATCGATGTGAGCAATATAATACTTGTTTGTAAAATAATAATTACCAACTAAAGAACCCAGATTAAAAAAAAAAAAAGTTTTTCGAGTAGGAAAAAAGTTAAAGGTTTTCATTTCCTCCACCTTCAAATTGAGAAATTTATCTTTTATTGTAAAAAAGACCCTTGAATTAAAAATAATTTAGAACTGAAACCGTGTTTCATATTTCCAATACTTCAGGGAAAGGAATCGTTGTGGGCAATATAATACTTGTTTGTAAAATAGTAATTACCAACTAAAGAACCCAGATTAAAAAAAAAAGTTTTTAGAGTAGGGAAAAAGTTAAAGGTTTTCATTTCCTCCACCTTCAAATTGAGAAATTTATCTTTTATTGTAAAAAAGACCCTTGAATTAAAATAATTTAGAACTGAAACCGTGTTTCATATTTCCAATACTTCAGGGAAAGGAATCGTTGTGGGCAATATAATACTTGTTTGTAAAATAGTAATTACCAACTAAAGAACCCAGATTAAAAAAAAAAATAATTTAGTTTTTAGAGTAGGGAAAAAGTTAAAGGTTTTCATTTCCTCCACCTTCAAATTGAGAAATTTATCTTTTATTGTAAAAAAGACCCTTGAATTAAAAAAAAATAATTTAGAACTGAAACCGTGTTTCATATTTCCAATACTTCAGGGAAAGGAATCGTTGTGGGCAATATAATACTTGTTTGTAAAATAGTAATTACCAACTAAAGAACCCAGATTAAAAAAAAAAGTTTTTAGAGTAGGGAAAAAGTTAAAGGTTTTCATTTCCTCCACCTTCAAATTGAGAAATTTATCTTTTATTGTAAAAAAGACCCTTGAATTAAAAATAATTTAGAACTGAAACCGTGTTTCATATTTCCAATACTTCAGGAAAGGAATCGTTGTGGGCAATATAATACTTGTTTGTAAAATAGTAATTACCAACTAAAGAACCCAGATTAAAAAAAAAAAAAAGTTTTTAGAGTAGGGAAAAAGTTAAAGGTTTTCATTTCCTCCACCTTCAAATTGAGAAATTTATCTTTTATTGTAAAAAAGACCCTTGAATTCAAAATAATTTAGAACTGAAACCGTGTTTCATATTTCCAATACTTCAGGGAAAGGAATCGTTGTGGGCAATATAATACTTGTTTGTAAAATAGTAATTACCAACTAAAGAACCCAGATTAAAAAAAAAAGTTTTTAGAGTAGGGAAAAAAATAATTTAGAACTGAAACCGTGTTTCATATTTCCAATACTTCAGGGAAAGGAATCGTTAAAAAAAAAAAGGTTTTCATTTCCTCCACCTTCAAATTGAGAAATTTATCTTTTATTGTAAAAAAGACCCTTGAATTAAAATAATTTAGAACTGAAACCGTGTTTCATATTTCCAATACTTCAGGGAAAGGAATCGTTGTGGGCAATATAATACTTGTTTGTAAAATAGTAATTACCAACTAAAGAACCCAGATTAAAAAAAAAAGTTTTTAGAGTAGGGAAAAAGTTAAAGGTTTTCATTTCCTCCACCTTCAAATTGAGAAATTTATCTTTTATTGTAAAAAAGACCTTTGAATTAAAAAATAATTTAGAACTGAAACAGTGTTTCATATTTTCAATACTTCAGGGAAAGGAATCGACGTGGAGAATAAATTACTTGTTTGTAAAATAATAATTGCCAACTAAAGAACCTACAAAAAAAAAACTCTCACAGTCAATTAACAATAGCTTTCGACTCGTGCTATCTATAACGAACATTCCTAAGTGTTTAGAGTAGGAAGCGAGTTAAAAGGTTTGTAGCTGTAATATCATTTCAGGGCATCTAGACATCGCCAAACACCCTTAATATACAACTACTGGTATAATAGATAATTTCACAGCGTGTGTTCACAGCATTTTATGTATAACAAACATTTTATAGAAGAGTGGTAAATCAACTGGAAATAATTCATTATTTTAATTTTAGCCTAGAGGTTTGCAACGCACATCCAACTCCTCGTGGTGGTTTTTTTCGTCTCCTTTGAGCAACATCTAGTACGGCATAATGATCTACAAACATGGCCTTCAATCTAGCTCTTAGTTTGAGTTTCTTAGAGTTCTGAAGTGGAAAAAAACCCGAAGAAATCAAGCATATGTAACACTACAGTTGGTTTAATGGACGATTTCTTCCAAATAGATTGTCATTTCGATTCAAAGTTTCACTGGAAGCCGAATTCAATTTTTTTTATATCGCTTACAGCGCCATCTTTTGGAACATTTTGATGCCGTACCGTTTCGCCCCTTGCATCTTCAGTTCAAATTTGAACTCATTGTGACGAGTGTTTCTTTTTTGACAGCATTTTGAAAGTGGGACTTTAATTATAATCACCCTGCATATATACATTATTGTACATAATTTATTTAAAATTGATGCATACTTATTTTATTTTTTCATCACATGTTATAGTTATTTTGAGTAAGTTCTAATCATGTGATTCCAAGTGGTTTTGTTGGCATTTGCACGTCACCGGTATAACATGAACTTTTTATAACACGAATTTCATGTCAACCCTTTAGAAACAGTAAGCTGATGAAAGTTCAAAAATGTTTAACCAAAATCTGGAATGTATTTGATTTTTTTTTAATATACTGGCTTCATAATACTGGTCTGGAAAATATTTCTTTGGCTTTCCTTAATTTTTAATTTATTTTGTATCACAAATTTGACGATAAACAATGAAAAAAATGTAGTTTTGGATATTTTTTGGTCTTGAAAGATATTTATTTTCTGTAGGAATAGGTTACATACAACTGCATGAAAATTGAGCAGAAGTTTATTAATTGATATAGCAAACAAAAGTTTTAAAGGGAAAAGTCAGATACCTGAGGATTCTTCTTCGTTTTGGTATTATTCAAAAGGAAAATTTCAATTTCTTGTATGCTCGATTTTAAATGCTATGAAATCAAGTGAATAGAGAAGTGAGTGAAACGGACCCTTAAATCAGAAGGTTTTCATCCTCATTTTTTTTTTTGCTTTACACATTTTTTTTTTTAGTTTTTTTTTTTTTTCCATTAAGTCAAATTACATTTGTAAAAGTCAAATCTAAAGTTAAGGTAAAACAAAATTTTGAAGGTAAAGCAAAAAATTGCAGTAGCGAAGAAAAATTTTTTTTAAACAAAAAAGGACAAATTATAAAAAGGGGATAGTTACGAACAATAAAAATATGAAATATAGATAAAATAGTAAAATGTCGCACTAGTGGAGAATCTAGTAATCCAAATAGGGTTTTTTTTTTTTTTTTTGAGTCGATAATTTCGTACTGAATTATGTCGCCATCTGTTGGAAAACGGTGGAAATAATAATTCATTAAAAAGTTTGGACGAAGTCCAAAAGAATTTCACAATTTGTAGGTTAGAAAGTTGGATGTTCTTGAGAAAAAGACATGCATAAAACAAAAATTTTATCATAAAAAATAAAACTGAGGTAAAATTTAAGCAAAAAAGAAGAATAAAAAAAGACGTACTGTCGGTATTCAATCCGACAACCTAAAGGTTGCCAAATCAGAATGCCGATCAATACATTATAGATTTGCTGAAATATTAACGCAGCTGCTAATTTAATTACGTTTGATGAGAATTAATAGCGGAGATGTCCAAATGGAGTGCACCGATTACAAATTGATTGCAGTATGGCGAGTTGCACAGCACGAGTTGCCCTTTTTTTTTCAATTCCTTCTATTAGCTCACACTCTCCCTATATATATCCTGTTCAAATTTTCTGTCGTTCATAAAATATTTTTATTCATCCACTCGAGTTCAAATACATTTTTTTTTTAATTTGTAGGGGATGACACTGGATGTTAATACAGTTTTTTCAAATATTAAATCAGTAATTAAATTTAATTAATTAATTAACAATTTTGTTTAGATTTCAGTTGCATATATCTACCAATAGATGGCACCAGATAAACTTAAAAAAATGAATGATAATCATTTATAAAGGACTTCTGCAATAGAGTGAAAAAAAGTAGGAATTGTCTTTAAAAATTTATTTTTTATATTACTTGTTTTATAGGATGTTTTTCATGGTCGACTGGCGAAACGTAATACATAACTGTAACTTGTGCACTCCATTTAGACATCTCCCTAATTAACAGTTAACCTCAATTGACGAAACACTGAATTAATAATTAATTTTAGTAGTGGTGCTGCATCGACGCTAGATGGCGCGACAGTGGAAGTAGGCTACTTTTTTGGGGCAACGTATTTGAATATTCAAATCTTCCGATAGGAAAAGTTTTTTAGAAGTAGATTTTAACAGTTATTTAACAGTGTTTCACAGCCTCAAGGGTAGGTGCATTTTAACGGCTGATAAAAAATTCAACTTTTCTTTAGACAGGGAAAGATTGATTAGCGTATCATCCAGAGTTGCGTTAAATTCAACTTTTGCACTTATTTTTTTAACTTCATATAAGTATACATTTAAAATTTAAGGTATTCCTATTGAAAATTTCAATCGCTTGTTAGTTATTATTTTTTGTATTTTAATTTTTTAATTGCTTTCGCATGCTGAAATTACATACATATTACAGTGCATATTTTGAGAATGAGATTGTTAGAAAAAAAAAAAAAAAATTATGATCAAAGATAAGACAGATTGTGATGATATTATAAAACACATGTAAGATATGATTATTATATAATATACAGGATGATTATAATTAAAGTCCTACTTTCAAAATGCCGTAAAAAAAGAAACTCGTCGCACCATTCGTCTCAATGAGTTCAAATTTGAACTGAAGATACTTGAAGAAGGGGTAAACGGTACGGCATCAAAAAAGTTCCAAAGTGTATTGATAGTTGGCGCTGTACACGGCATAAAGAAAGTGAATTCGGCTATCAATGATATTTTGAATCGAAATGACAACGTATTTGGCATGAGTTGCACATTCAACCAACTGTAGTGTTCAATGGGCTCGACGGTTTCTGTTGCTTGACGGAAAAAATGACTTGCAAGTCTTTCAACAGTTGTGACACTGTGAGTGGAAAGCCCATCCACCACGTCAAGGTCATACCCAATTGGATGGGAAAAATCGGTGTAACTTTTTTTTTTATGCCAGGCCGTTTCCCCCTCCTTCAAGTATCATCAGTTCACATTTTAACTCATTGTGACGAGTGGTTCTTTTTTTACAGCAGTTTGAAAGTGGGACTTTAATTATAATCACCCTGTAAATATTTTTTCTTAATAATTCCTCCATTTTACTAAATTTTTGTTATCAACAAAATTTGTTAAAGTTTGTCTGTTGTTTGGATAAAAAATTGTCTTTTAAAAGAGTATTATTTTTCATCGAGAATATATTTTACATATGGGTCAACAGATTATCGATGAATTAACATTATATAAACACATATATTTTTTTTATGCATAAATTTATGATTACCTGTTCTTCAGAAATTCATTTTAGAAAAAGTTAATATTTAAGTATCAAGTTAGTTACTTAAAGTTATTATTTAAGTATGAAAAAATTCATGTATTTCTAACTATATTTGTTTTATCAATCTTTTTTTAAAAAGTTTCTATAATCCTTTCATACTCATAAATAAATATTTTATTTTATTTAATTAATCAATCAACACATTCATTGTGATTAAAAATTCCTACCAGCTAATCATTTATGAAAATAATATCTCTTTTAATTTAAAAGTATAAGAAAATTAAATCAAAATTATTTTAATTATTATTATTTTTTTTGGACAGTGAACTTAATTTTGCTAATTTCAATGTAAGGTTATATACATATTCATTGCACTACACCAGAGGTCTCCAAACTTTCCAGCCTTCGGGCCATACTGTTTACTCCAGTAAGTACCAAGGGCCAAAACCGTTTCACTTTTTCTGAACGAGAATAAGCTTGCTAAATTCGCTGGTTCAATTACTGCAATCTCTTTTAATAATTGGTACAAGTAAAATTGATCCACAACTACAAACTATTGTCAGCGAAAAATCACAATTACATAAATCTCATTTTTTTTTTGCAAGTGGATACCCCGCGGTTTCATTCGCGTTCATTTAGCTTTTCCATTCCTGAGGGATTTTCAGGATAAAAATCATATGTTCGATTCAGGATATATACATTCCAAACATCGATATGCATACATATGCGATACTCTTTACCCCAGCATAACTACCGAGGGTAACCGCCGGATGTTCACTAGTTTATAATGTTAGTGGGATTCATTTCAATTATTTGTTAGTTGTTATGCTTAAGTTAAATTTTCTGCGTGTTATGGTTGTCATTAAGCTTTACCTAGCAAGTCAATAAAACCGAGTTATTATCATTCTGTGTTTTTTTATCCAACTTATTACAGCAACAATAAGCTATTCGCCTGTCGCGGGCCGGATTGAGGACACTGGTGGGCCAGATTTGGCCCGCGGGCCGTAGTTTGGAGACCCTGCACTACACGAATAGGCAATCGAAAATTCGCATTCATTTTCGTAACTTTGGTGTAGTCAGTTAATGTAAAAAAATTCCCTCGTCCATTTGCTCGCCATTGTAAAATGACTATAAGCCTTAAAAAGTTTTAAATGAACATTTTGAAAAATAAAATAAAAATAGGTTTTACTTTCAATATTTAATTCTTCGATCAAATAAAACATAAATAACATGATGGACATTTTTAAAATTAAAAAAAAAAAAAAAAAATTCAGTAGCGGCGAGTTAGATTGAATCAGAAAAGTGTAAACTGTTTCATGACTGCTTGTAACATTCAGCGAAACATCGCACTTACAAATTGCGCCAAAGGCATATAATATCGCCAAGGCCCCACAAAAGAAAGTATCAAGCCTTGCATTCGTGTCCAGATTTGAAACATTCGACCGAACGTTCTTCCGTCTTCACGAGTTCCAGCATGAACTCGAAAAATAAGCCTCGCTATCTGCTCTTACGAATAGCAGCCAACTGGCTAGACCTTATAGAGGGAACTATCCTGCATGTGCGTATCGTATGGGAGAAAAATCGGAAAACTTCTATCAGAAAGTACGACCAACGAGGCAAAATGCTGAACATCACAAACGCCACATATTCTCGTTTTTGCGACCTGATGGCCAATTGGCTAGCGCTCTGGCCTTAGGTAGCACAGGCTTCAGGTTTGAATCCTGGCGATGGCATGGATATTTGCGAGTGGTTCGGAATCCACGTTAAGCAGTAAACCCTGGTCTAATTAGCTTAAAGTGTTCACAAGATGGCCGTAGAACGACAAACCAAACCTCTTACGAATGAGTCTTCAGTTGTTATCCGGAAGGTCGTAAATCTTTGATGAGAAGTAATAAAAATACCATCAGGACGAGCGGAAGTTCTTTTTCTCTGAAAGCTGGCATTCGATTTCCTTCCAAAGTGCAGCAAATCGATCTGATATGCGAATCTATGATAGATTAAACTTTCACTCTCAATTCTGAACGCTGATTATGACCTTTGATAAATGAGTTTTAAACTTTGTCCATTCTCACGTGCTGAAATTCCACACATTAAGAGAGTTGGCAGAAAATTAGATAGAAATCGAAATTCATGCAGTTTCGTTTGCTAATATTCGGAGAACAGAACTTCCGCTCGGTGTGGTATAGCTTTTTGATTGAATATCAAATATTTAAGACCTTTTGAAAGATGACGACTTTCGTGAGGTGAGATAACAGAGCTTCTTTTTCGAAAGTTAAAAAAACGCGGAAATCCGCACCTCTAATTTTTTTTTTTTACTAAAAAAAAAAAAAAAAAAAAAAAAAAAAAACACTTAAAATTAGAAGAGCAAATTATACGTCGTTGTATACAATCTATGGATATTTTTTTTTCTCGCAAGCTTCATAAAAATTTTACTTTAATAAAATACATTTATTTATTTGTATAAAAGCTATTTTAAAAAATAAAATAAAATTATTTTTACAAAAAAATGCTTATTTTTTATTTCTTATAAAGAAATGTTTATTAAATAATATTTTTTTTTTTTTATAAAAAATGCTTTCATTAAATTTTTATAAAAATGGTTTATAAAATTAATTAATTTATTTTTGATAAAAAATGCATTATAAAAAGTAATAATAAATTTATTTTGTGAGGCTAAAATTAAATTGCTGTTGCTTGTTGCCACAGATTTCGGGTTCAAATCCCGGTGGTGTCATGGATGTTTGTATCAGAATTCACTTTAAGTCCCGGTATAATATCACTGTACAGCGTTGGGCGTACGGCTCAAAACCCCACCCCGTAAAAAGAAAACATCTCCTTTCTCGAAATCTGCCAGTAGGCAGACAACCTTTCACCACCATGGGGCTGTTGGGCCAATGATGATGATGATGTGTGGCTGAAATTTCTCATATGAATCTTAAAGAAATGATTCAAAAGGTTAACGTATCTTTTAAATCCGTTCACAATATTAGAGAGTTTTTGCATACCGTATGCTAGTTACCGTAGGACGTCCGTTAGCTTTTTCTCCCTAGCGCGCAAGCTCAGTTTCCTATGAGCATGCGCGCTAGGGAGAAAAAGCTAACGGATGTCCTACGGTAACTAACGTACGGTATGTAAAAACTCTCTAATGTGAGCCATAATTTGGACATGAAACGCATCGCCTCGCGACTGGTTCCGAAAGAACTCAATTTTATCCAGAAAGAGGATTTTCCGATCTTCTACGGACTCCGCAAATGCGAAACAAATCGAATGTCATTGACCAATCATCGTGTATATGGCACTCTGAGCCTTTTTTCAGTTCCCAAAGTTAAATGATCACTTCGAAAAACATGTTTTTACTCGATGAATACCGTAAAATAAAATTAACTGAAGGAACAATAGAGAGTTTTTGCATAACGTTTTTTTATCGTCCGATATTTTTCTTCCCAGCGCGCATGCTCATAGGAAATATTGTACCTAATGCACACGCGTATCTGTAATACTGCACTACTGAGCTATTCCTGTGAGCATGCGCGCTAGAAAGAAAAATATCGGACGATAAAAAAACGTTATGCAAAAACTCTCTAATACTTCAATCAGCCTACGAAAAGTGTATGGAGGATTGGATCAAGTGGCGTCATAGTCGTATTGCAGCCTCTGAAGGGGATGCAATAAGTTTTGATGAAAAAATGGAATTTTTTGGTGCGTTTTATTCAACAGTTCGGAATACTTTTGATACAGGTCAAAGAAAGAGTGACAGTCGGTCACACTGCATTTTATATTATATTACACCTTTTATATTTTCGGGTCAAAAATGACACCTGCATGTTTGACAGCACTGAATATATGGAAGAAATAACCACCATTATGATCATCAGTTTCGCAACAGCTCCAGGGTGGGCCAGCATCTGGCTACTGGCAGATTTCGAGACAGAAGGTGTTTTCTTTACACGGGGACATTCCTACGTACAAAGCTCTACAGTCATATTAGACTGGGACCTAATGGCCAAGGGGCTAGCGTTCTGGCGATTGGTACCACAGGTTTCGGGATGAATCCCGGCGGTGCCATGGATGTTTGTAGTGGTTCGGAATCCACTTTAAGCTGTAGGTTCCTGTCTCATACGACTGTAAGAACATCACGGAGCGCAGTCAGATTTCTCACTCACATCATTCCGAAATTGCAAATGAGCAACTCAGCTCTAGGCGCAGTGATGTGGTATGGTGTGGTAATAATAGACATATTAGAGTGGAACAAACGGTTTAAAGTGGATTCCGAACCTCTACAAACATCCATGATACCGTGTGCCGAAGCGCTAGGAAATAACCATTTTAATGCTATTAATAGAGAGTTTTTGCATACCTTACGTTAGTTACCGTAGGACGTCCGTTAGCTTTTTCTCCCTAGCGCGCATGCTGAGTTTCCTATGAGCATGCGCGCTAGGGAGAAAAAGCTAACGGACGTCCTACGGTAACTAACGTAAGGTATGCAAAAATTCTCTAATAACAGAAAGTAACCGCTGATTACAGCAAAGCAATTAATTAATATCAGCATATGCAATTTAAGACACTATTACGAGCATTGAAATAAATGCGCCATTTTTAGTTAAAGCAAAGCGATTTTTACTTCCCTTTGACGGCCCAAAACGTCTGTTAGTCAGATTTTATTACTTTTTTTAAAAAAATTTCTGGACATATCATTCATCAACGTCCATTTATACTGAAAAATAAACACACAGAGAAAAAGAACCATTGGCACGAAATATGAGAGTTCAAGTAACTGTGCCAGTTTTCTTTCTAGCTCTATCAACAACTGCTGTAATTCCGTTTTTTAATGTACTGTAGTGAAATATTTTTGGAGGAACTTTTTTTATTCGACATTTATTTTTCTGCTTATTTGGATTCACCTTGAATATTTTTCCGGCCTGTGAGAGCAGCCTGGTGGCCAAGTGGCTAGCGCTGTGACCTTTGGTATCCCAGGCTTCAGGTTCGAATCCTGGCGGTGGCATGGATGTTTGTGCGTGGTTCGGAATCCACGTTAAACTGTAGGTCCCGGACTGTTTAGCCCTCGTGTGCACAAGATGACCATAGAGCGACAAAACAAACCAAACCAGCCTGTGAGATGTATCCCACTTTTACGAAATATATTTATTTTATAATGGCCAAACTAGTGAAATCCAACGTATTAAAAAAATACATTACGTACACATCCATATATCCAAAAATAAACTGTCGAAATGATGAAAAAAATGAACTCTGATTTTAAAATAATATTCTTGCGAATAGTTATGAGTTGGCAGAATAATTAAATTATAGTCTGCGAACTCATGATGCGCGCGCATCTGGGAACATTTAATATGACAGGTTCTATGTTTCACTTTAAGTGACCGCCCCTAGATACGCACAGTTGTTTGTAGGAAATTCGGAAGAATAAATAAAGAGTTTTTGAAAAAAATAAAAATTGGTTTTACGTTTTGGGAACAATTGTATTATATTATTTTATTTCTAAGGAATTTTTGTTACATTTGTTTTTTAAAATTAAGAAAAATTTTGACTTAACGAAGAGTCACTGTTACAAACTGTGTTCATACTGAACAATTTTCATTTTAAAAATTGGTTATTTATGTTTGCCTCACAAAAGAGAAATTTTTCTAGTAATATTCATTTACTTATGTAATATTACGAGTCGGATAAATGTAAAAATTTGTTTACTACAAATAAAAAAAAAATTAATGACTTTTTTACTTTTACTGCGGAAATATTAGATAATCAAATAATTGTAGTTTTTCCAAAACTTCGTGTAGGTTCTACTCACGCACACGATACAGTCATTAATTCATACTAATGGTCAAACTTTTCCAGTTTTTTTCCCCTACGATTTTACATATAATAACTAAAAAGTTGATGCGAAACTTTTTTCTGTAAATGGCTTTTACTTTATGATATACGTTTTTTTTATCATTATCCAAAATGTTCAATATCTTTTTTTATATTATAAATTGTCTTATTTAATCCAATGGACACGATAATGATATTAACAACAACAACAACTTGTTTAATCTTTTTTCTGTATAAATTTTTGGCTCGATGTTTATTTTATAGGAATGAAATATTTATTTTTTTTATAAGCCACAAAAAGTAAGAATCGAATGATGGCTATGATAATTTGACAAAGTTATTTACTTGATCGATTATTACTAGGATACTATTTAAAACAACACAGTATCAATGGAGTTTGTTTTTTAAAAGAAATCACAATTTGGTTTTTGATACATATAATAAAACACGTTTAGGATATAATTCCTTTTAATGGCGAGTTTTTAATTGAAAGAGATGCAATAATAATAATCAATCAGAATGAATGAATTATTTTACTGTAACGTCTCGACCTGTACTAGGCCTATAACAGCTTCAGGAAGATGGCTTTGGTTTCTTTCAGGTTATGGAAACACTTTAACTTTTATTTACAAGCATTATATATATATTCATTCTATATCACTATTAATTACAATTTATTATTTAAAAAAATGAAAAATTAAATTAAATTCACAAGTGCAGTTTACAAGGAAGGATATTTTCAGAATTCTCGAGTATACGACGAATCTAATTATCATATGGAGTGATAACGAAACCCCAATGAGCACATCGCTGACTATCGATGCACGGTACTTTTACCTATATTGTCACAACCACCACTAAGTCTCCTCGTTTCTGAAAGCAGCGACTGCAACAATACCGCAGGCTGAGTCGAACCTTCGCTCTTCTGCAGCTTGGTTCGACTTCCGCTCTTCTGCGCTGTTTCATAATATTTAGGAATAATTTTATATTTAAATTAGTGACCATCTACCAAAGAAGTCACGAACTCGAACACATGATATATATATGTAGACTTCGACAGAGGGAGAGACAGAGGGAGGCAATCTAGGGGTGTATTTCAAAGCGAAATAAAGAAGCGTTGGTTTTCTCTCAACAACACATATTTAATGAAAAGATATTCTATTTACATCAATATTTACATTAACAATTAATCATTCACAACCATTTTTTACCGCTGCTTGACGCAGCGTCTCCCATGTCAGTTCGCTTTCTCCTCTCTCGCCCAACTCCGGGGTTTTTCCCTTTTTCCAGGGCCAGAGTTCAAGGTCCAATACTGCCACTACATGGCAAAAGGTTGGTGTGAAAAGCACATAGTCCGTGAGGTGTTTCCGTCTGGTGCTTAGCAGGCAAACAAATCCTACATATATATAAAGTGCTTTGATTGTCCAAAGCAGTCAAAAAACATAATTAAAGTGAACATAATTTTAACCAGCCCGATTCGTGGCTGAGTGGCAAAGTGGGAATCTAGCCTATAGAAAAGCCCTGGTTTGAACCCTGGAGACTGGAAAACGATTGGAACAATGTGATGGTAACGTCTCTCTCGAAGGACATTGGAACAAGTCTTAAGAGTGAGACTGTATGTAGTTTTCCACGTTTTCTCTCATACAACACGCAAATACATGCATTTATCACCCGACAATGACATGTTCGTGGTAGATATAAATGGAACACTGATCTTCAATCCCCTGATGTTCAACTGAAAAGATATTAATGAGAAATGAAGATGATTTGATAAATCTTATAACACCCATTTTAAGCCAATTATCAGATTTATCAATCTTCAAAACAGTCAAAAACATATTTAAAGTGAACCCATTCGTGGCTCAGTGGCGAAGTGGGAAGCTAGATTATAGGAGAATCCTCGTTTGGATGTACTGTTGGCGACAGTTGCAAGTCAGTGTTTTCACAAATGGAGATACTCGAAGACGATTGTAACAATGTGATGGCAACATCTCTCTCGAAGGAGATTGTAAGGACTCTTATTAAGAGTGAGACTGCATGGTGGTTGGTTTCCATCTTTTCTCTCACACAACACACATTTACCAATACAAGTCCTCTAGGACTCTAATGCCCTTCCTTTATCATCCGACGATGTCGTGCTCGTGGCAGACATAAATGGAACACAGGTGATGTCCAAGTAAAAAGATGTCAAATAGAAGAGAAGATCATTTGATAAATCTGATTACTGCACCTTGGAATTTAGAATTTTAATTCTCAAATAAAAGTGTTTCTTCTTCTTGGAAAAGATAACAATTTAAAAGCATATTTTTATATCTAAGACTAGGGGTGGCCAACCCAAATGATCTTGCGGGCCACTTTGGAAAAGCATCTTAACTCCGTGGGCCCCAGATTAGATTTAGACCTAATATAGATTTTTTTTGGAGTGAAAAATTGAAACATGAGGTATTAGTATTGTATTTAATATTATTTTTACATGTAAACGTAGAAAGTGTTTGCCAGCTGCATTAGAAAGAAAAAAAAAAACATTTAAACATAGATAATATAGTAATGATGATACTAAAAGCACATTGTAAAGAAATATAGAACACTAAAAATGAAATATAATATATATATATATATATATATATATATATATGTAAACGAAATTAAAAAAATGAAATCAGTAAAACATATTTATTTGACTAGCGCGACATGCGTTTCTCCACTCTTTCACTTAGCTTTTGCAAATCGATCTCCATTTGGGTATTTGCACATCGTAATGGGTGTTGCAGGTGAGCGTCCGTTATGTTTGAGCGAGTTTTGTATTGGGTCAATCTCGTTTTCAAAAAAAAAAAAAAAAAAAGAAAAAGATTCGCAGGTGTAAGTGGAACTCAAAACGCTAATAACTTTTGTGCCAGGTTTCTCTAATTGGAAAATTTCTCTTTTGTGACGTAAGTCTTATAAAAATCTATTTTTGATACTAATGTTTCAAAAATGTGTTTTAATTCAATATTGCATTGTAAGTCAACCAGTTCCATTTGGAGATATTCTGGGGCCGACTCGATTTCAACATGAAAGGGAGATGAATGTATTTCAAACATTTTGTTGTATTTGTCTAACTCTAAATTACTAAATCGGCTTTCAAAAGCAGCTGTAAGTTTTCTAATTTCTTTGGTATATTTGATGCAATTTTGAATCTATAGATGTTTAGATGCACGCATCATGTATTTGTTTAATGCATTGGTTTTCACTACTTTGGAGATTATAAAATAAATATAGTTTATAAAAATGTGATAAATCTCACGGGCCGGAAAAATATCCAAGGCGGGCCGCGGATTGGCATCCCCTGTCGTAATGAATCTGCCACTAGGCAGACGGCCTTGGTTCACCATGGGGCTGCTACACCAATGAAGAAGAATCACTAATGAATTAAAATGGTTTACAATGATTTACTATGTTAAAATTATCCTCCAAAAATAATGTTTCAAACAATAAATCAACTGACAAATTTAGATTCGATCAATAAATGCTTTTTTTTCTGTGCAGAGGGTATTAAGGTCCTTTTGACACAGAAAAAAAACATCATTAAGTTCATTGCACCCTGGAATTTTGTCTCCTGAGTGTAACATGGCTCTTTGGAAGGTTTTCATAAAAGGTCTCGCAGATTGAAAAATGAGTTGTATTGAAATATTTCTTCACTATCGCAAGCAAAATTGGGATTGCTAGATCTACTCATCTTCAACATGAAATCTAGACATGGACTGAGGGAAATTATGAAGCACAAGCTGCCCTACTCAGTTCCATGGAAGATGAAGAAATGCAACCTTAATCTCCACTCAACAAAAAAAAGTGGCAAAAGCACTCCTGTTAAGAGGGAAAAAAAATAACCTTCTTTCTATTCGAACTTTGATTAAAAAAAAAATGAACTGTTTCACCTTTTGAACTGTATTACCATCTGAACTTTGAAAATCATAATATGAATTTTAGTGCAAATTGAACTCTTGAACTACTTAGAAACTTTCCCATTTGATATCTGTAAATTCTTCACAAATTTACTTACGTATGTTAATCCAGATTTTTTGCTTTTACTTTTTCTGTGTCTTTTTTGTATAGTATGTTTAACCATTATTCTGTCTAAATTTGTAATTTCTGTGCGTCTCTCAATAAAAAGAGTTCTAGTTCAAGTCCCATGGAGGGGGCTGTGTGCTCTGGGAATCGACCAATTCAGGTGCATGGTGGACGCGCTGGGTCACACTGGTACCTGGGTGGGATTATTATTGACAATAATAATCTAGTACCAGTATTGATGGGGATCGTATACCTAAAAGCCTCATCCTCATGGTAAAACTCCCCGCTAGGCAATGAACGGCCGAGTGGCTAGTGCTCTGGCGTTCGGTACCACGGGTTCGAGTCCCGGCGGTGCCATGAATGTTTGTGGTGGTTCGGAATCCACTTTAAACCGTAGGTCCCGGTTTGTTTAGCCTAAAGTGTGCACATGATGACCGTAGAGCGACAAACCAAACCACCGCGAGGCAATGCGAGAAGTATTCTGAATTCATTAAGCAATATAAGGATGTGCCTGATGAGATATAAGAGCAATTTAAAAGGGGAATAAAGTACGAGTACTGCGAATAATAGAGATAATTTTCTGGACGCGTTTCAGTACGTGTTTAGTTGGTTTGGTATGGTTTGTCGCTCTACGGTGCTTTCATGCACACTTTAGGCATAAATGATGGGCAAAATACGGCCCGCCGGAAGTTTCTATCCGGAACGCTGTTAGAATTTTAATTTGCCGGTCCAAAGCAAATTAAAAGAAATATATATTTATATATTATATAACTAAAAGTTAATCCGTTTGCTGGGCAGCTAGCTCTCCTTCCCCGAGGTTAAATTCAATACCCTCAGTAAATGAAGAGAAGCTTAAGAATTATGAAGATGGCTTGAAAAAACTGCATTTTGAGTTCGAACGCAGATTTCAAGATTTCAGTGTCATTCAAACAGAATTGGATATTTTTACCCTGCCTTTCAATGTAAGTTGTGAAGCAGTGAGGTCAGATTTGCTGGTTGAATGAATTGAGTTGCAATCTAACAATCATCTCAAGCAGTTGTTTCTAAATATGCAAAAGTTATGAGTTTTACAAATCCTTATCGAAAGTAAGTTTCCCAAATTTAATATCTCACGTCCAGAAAATCAGTGCTGTGTTTGCTTCATCTTATATATGTGAGCAAGTGTTTTCAACTATCAACCTTAGAAAGAATTATTTCAGAAGTAGACTGACAGATGAGCATTGAGCCTCGTTCCTTAGAATCAGTACATCTCTCTTCGAACCTCACTGTAAGGAACTTTTAAAAATGAAATCGCAATTTCATTTGTATCATTAATATATTTAAATTGCAATACTTGTATATTGTTTTTAAAATTTTAGAAAAATTTATCTTGGCCGCCAAACAATTTTTTTCAATTTTTGGCCCGCGACCGAAGAAGTTTGCCCATCCCTGCTTTAGGCTATTTAGACTGTTTAATTAGCGGCCGTACAACATTTAATCCTCGTTAGAGGGGTCCTACAGTTTAACGTGGATTCCGAACCACTCCCACACATCCATGCCACTGCCAAGATTCGAACCTGAAGCCTATGGTACCAAATAACAGAGCGTTTGGTTTTGGTTTGGTTGTGGGAGAAAAAGAAGATATCTTCGTGAATTCCTAATGTACCAAAGATTTTTAGAACTTCATTTTGGAGAACTTGTTTCGATTAGTATTAGCAATAATAGGCCGAATAGGCGCTGTTTACATTATAAAGGGAAGGAGTACCTGATGATTGAGATGGAGTTTGTTAGAAAGAGATAATGTTGAATACTTTCCCATAAAAGTGAGGTGAACCTTGTCCCCAAATTGTAATTTGTATCATGGTAATCATGTCCCGAATAGGCACTGCATGCATTATAAAGTACAGGAGTACTTACTGATAAAGAAGTGTAAACTATTTGTTATTATAAAAGACAACAGATGGCGCCACGAACAAGAGATGTTACTCCATATAAGGGTGTTGTCTTGTATGGGGATTCCAATGTAAGAGCAAGGGTAAAAAAAAAAAAAAAAAAAAAAAAAAAAAAGGAACGCGACGGAGTTGCTGATGGCGGGCGGTATCAACTGAAAGTTGTCTCAATTAATGATAAAAGAAAAAAGAAGATAACAGAAGTTTGTTAGAAAAAGATAATGTTGAACATAAAAGTGAAGTGGATCTCATCCCAAAATTGTAGTTTGTTTAGATTAGTATTTTCAATGCTGCCCCGAATAGGAGCTGTATACTTTAAGAAGGGGTGGGGTACTTGCTGATTGAGATGGAGTTTGTTAGAAAGAGATAATGCTGAATACTTTCCCATAAAAGTGAGTTGGACTTTGTTGGAAAAATTCACCTTTGATGTATTTAATAGGGTTTCTAAAGTAGAGATTACTGTCCGGAATGAATCCGAGGCATTTTATTTGGGAGATTCGATATCAGTTCATCTGAGGAGTAGAGTGCATAGCAAATGGTGTGTGTGTGTGTGTGTGACCCGAGCGCCAGGACGCTAGTGACTAGGCCATCAGGCTCCTCAAGAATATATATCATTATCATCATCAGTGGCACAACAGCCCCATGGTGGGCCAAGGCCGTCTGTCTACTGACAGATTTCAGGACAGGAGATATTTTCTTCTTACGGGGTAAGGTTGTCAACCATAAGACCAACAGTCATAACAGGTTGACTGAAAAGTTCGTAGGCTGACACATAGATGGCGCTACTAGTATTAAATCCATATGATTTTTAGTTAGCCCTAACATTCAAAAGACACGTGTATAAATGTGACAGCTGTTGCACTATTAGTATGTGAGTTATAGCATTTTTAGTGTTCATCACGTGCAGTCCACTCGGTAATAACCTCTTTGGGGCGTCCACTGCGTGCATCGTCCCCGGTGCTCATTTCGCCTCGTTTAAATTTAGCAAACCACTTTTCTACGGTTGATTTTCCTGGTGCAAAGTCCGAATAATGTTTATCAAGCCAAGCCTTGGCTTCAATAGTATTTTTTTTTGCCAAAAGACAATGCTTTATTAACACACGAAATTCCTTTTTATCCCTTTTTTCAAACTAACAAAAGTTGCTTCACTAAAAAGGCTATAACTCACATACTAATAGCTGTCAAATTTATACACGTGTCTTTTGAAGGTTAGGGCTAACTAAAAAACATATGGATTTAATATTAGTAGCACCATCTATGTGTCAGCTTACGAACGTTTCAGCCCACCTGTTATTAGACCGGGACCTATGATGTAAAGTGGATTCCGAACCACTACAAACATCCATGGCACAGCCGGGACTTGAACCCGAAACCTGTGGAATCGAGCGCCAGAGCTCTTAAATATTCGAATGCCCGACGGAACGAGTGGTTAATGTATGTTTATTTAAAAAAAATAATGAAGAAATAAAAAAGTATAAATAGTGCATTACGATAGAGCAAGGTGATATATTTATTTGAAATGTATACATTAAAATAAAAAACGTAAATAAAAACACACGCCTCCCCCCCCCCCCGAAAAAAAGAAAAGAAAAAACACTTGTGAAGCAAGTTTTTTTGGGGGGGATTTTTATAAAAAAACATCTTTATCTTTGATGGTTGTTAGGACACCTATTATTCCGAAACCAATCGCTTAAAACAATTAACGTCGCGATAAGATTTTTTATGCCTTGATCATGCCTTGTATCTCTATCATATTATCGTATTTCCGGGAGGCGAACAGCAGGCTTTTTTTTCCATTACAGAAAAAAATAACACCAGTTCCATTTTTTATTTGGCCGGTTACTGTGACCATTAACTTGATAAATTGCTTTTTCCAGAGTTCCTTATCGGTAAAAGCAAAAGGGCATGAGATCGCTTACAATATATATATATATACATATATATGTATGTATGTATGTAGATTTCAACCGCTTCCAATAGATTCATCCCGGTCGAGTCCACAGTTTTTGTAGACTTCTCTACCAGTCTAACAATGGCTGCACTTTTGCAGTGGGTGTCTAGGGGATTTGACAGACACAATGTAGTAATGCGATGTTTCATTAAATAAAGCCATTTAATTACACGATATTTTACTATGATATTTACATTAGTTATTATTTAAGGGCGAACATATTCTATCGCTGCTTGACGCAGCCTGCCCCAAGCTAGCTCCCCTCTCGTGGTCCGCCAGCGTTCTTCTCTTCTTTCTTCATCTACGGGGATCTGTGCCCCGTCTCCAGGTGTCAGAGTTCAAAGTTGAATACCCCCCACACACACACATTGTAAACAGGCTCTGTCAAAGACAAGCAACCGTGATGTGTCGCCGCCTGCTTATTACCACACCAACAAATCCTACACACACACACACACATATATATATATATATATATCATCCTTTTTTTTTTTTTTTTGCCTTCGCTGGCTTGTTTTGTAATAGAGTTGTAGCATAACTATTAGCATGGGGGTCTACTGCTACTACTACACCACATCACTGTGTCTAGAGCTGAACCTTTACAGTTTGGGAATGACATGGGTGAGAAGAAGTCTGATGCGACGCTCTACGGTCGTATGACACCGAGACCTGCAGTATAAGGATTCCGAACCACTGCAAACGTCCATATCACCGCCGGGATTCGAATTCGAAACCTGTGGCCCGATACGCACTGGGAGTCTTTCCCGGCATTGAAGAAACGTCGGTGGAATTTATTCCTCGGCGATGGATTCCACCGCTGTCTTGCTGCGTTCCTCAATTCAAGCGAATCCGAGCTGCAAGTTTCGGATTTTAAATTTCAATTGATTGCTACGATGTGCTAAGGTGCACCTTAATCTGAATAATGGCTGTGTGGTCTTTTAACTTCTTAATTGTTATTAGTTTTAATTTATTCTATAACTTAAATTCTTTATTCTTTCTTTTTTATTATTACTCTTCAATTTAAGCAACTTCATTTTGGGCACATTTTTTAACTACTTTAAGATGTGAAGGTTTTCGTGGTTCTTAAAATCGCATAGGAACTCCATAACAGGTACGCCCGTTGCCTCGAAACCTGGGGCACCGAACTTGGTTTAAGACTCTGGCTATCAACCTGGCACAAGTGGTACAGGATTGACTTGACATTTACCTAATGATTATTTGATATTTTCTTAATTACATTTCTTCTTCTTAACCAAGGTGGGAAGACTAGCAGATTTCGAGACAGGAGAAGTCTTCTTTTTACGGGGTAGGGGGGTCAGCCCTACACTTTGTACTCATATTAGACTGGGACTTATGGTTTAAAGTAGATTCCGAACCACAACAAACAGCCATTGCGCAGCCGAGGCTCGAACACGAAACTTGTGGCACCGAACGCCACAGCACTAGTCACTCGGCCAAAAAAAAACAAAAAAAAAAACCACTTTCCACTTAAGTTAGAAAATGATATATATTCGTCAATACTTAATTGAATGACAAGAATTATTTATTAAAATTACCATAATTTCCTGTCTATAATCCAGTGTGAAAATATAAGATCTCGTACAATTTGCAGCTATTCGAGTCTGTTCTTTGACCCACTCTATACCAAAGTTTTGCGTCCGGCATAAAACTGAGAAAAAAGCCTTTCTGCCTTAAAAACGGTTTTCGATACCACATATATATATATATATATATATAAAAAATATTTTAAATTAACATACTGATTTTGTCAGTAATTCTTTAAAGTAATTTTTGAATTTTTATTATATTATTTGAAAGACTTCATTTTTCCTTACATTACGTTCCCATATCTTTTTTTAATGCTTTTTTTCCCCAACACTATTTTTGACTTCATTTTTTCCCCAAAACTATTTTTAAGATTTCGCTTTTTCCCTACATTATTTGAAATAAATTTTTTCCCTACATTATTTTAAAGACTTCATTTTTTCCCTACATTATTTTAAAGAATTCATTTTTTCCCAACGTTTTTTGAATTACTTCCTTTTTTCATTCTTTTTAAGTTTCATTTTAAAGACTTTATTTTTTTCCTCTACAGCTGCTTTTTGTAGCAAAGTCGAGATTAAAACAAGTTTGAAGTATATGAAACTTTATAAATATAAAAAAACGTCTACTTTCATTTACGAATTATTTTTATATTCATTAATAAAATAAAATAATTGAATTGTAAAAAATCTAGGAGCCTGTAAAAATGTATTAGTATTAATTTAAATAATATTTTCTTAAATTTCTAATTAGATTAGGGAAAGCTTAATGCTATTATTTTCAATAACGTTTATAAGTATGTATGAATTTTAATTTGATATTGACACTGAATAAGTTTCATACATAAAGTACATCATGAAATGAGCTTTAGGTTCTGAAGAACCATGTCATTCTAAAAAACTCCAGATTCAGAATATTTTCATTTCCAGAGAAAGTCCTTGTTGTCGTCAATTAAATTAAACCGGATATCAAATTATAAGTAATGTACACAATGAATACTACTGTGTCCAAAAAATAAGAACAATTTTTTTTCAAAACTTTTTTAAATAAATTAAATAATTTTTCAAATAATTTTTTTTTTTTTCAAATTTCAATTTTTTTTCTTTATTTATTCTTCCAAATTTATTTCATCGTCTTCAAAGTCATCCCCTCCGGACACAATGCACTTGTGCCAACTTCTTTTCCGTTCCTCAATGCATGCTAAAAAGTCATCAGCCTTCATAGCACGTGCCGATTCACATTGAATCTCTTCAGTCGACTTTCCGGAGTGGTCTTTTGAGTTTAGGGAATAGCTAGAAGTCGCACGGTGGGAATACGGTTGTTGTGGAATATATGGTTTAAATTTTTGGCGAAAAAGTCACGAAGAATCAATGTTGTGTGAGCGGGCGCATTCAGTGTTTTCGGTACCAATCCAGATTGGACGCGTTTGAGGCCCAAAATATCTTTTAAAATGGAATTTTGAAATTCTAACAACATCAGCAAGGTCTCCAATTGTAAATTGACGGTTTGCAAGCACCCAATCTTTAATTTTCGGACGTGAGCTTCGTCTCTTCGTGAGGGCTCTTCGTCTTCAACGCGTTCTCTGCCTCCTTTGAACTGTTTATACTTTGAACTGCCTCTAAACATGTCTTTCCGATATAGGAATGCTCACCGAAATGCCTTCTGCAATATTCTATACGTTTCCATAAACAAAATGGAATTCAAGTTTTTTGCTCAATTCATTCAGAAATTTCAAAAATCGCCGGAATCAGTTTGAGCGTCTCACAAATGAATATTTTGAAGATGAGTTTTTTTTCACACAGATGTGAAGGACAGTGCCAGCAACCTAAAAAAGAAAAAATATATTGAAATTCCATACGCCCAGGGAATTTTAAATTGAAAATAGTTCTTTCTTTTTGGACACAGTAGTATGTTACTTGTAACTTGACATTACTGCTGCATAATTTTCAGTAATATTGTTCATTGAAAAACACAAAATATATTCCCCAATTTGTTTAATGAGTTAAACACATACATATTTCTTTTTTTTATAACTTATATTATCATTTATTTCAGAGAAAGCAGAATTGTATTTGTCAATTAAATTAAATTGGATATCAAATTATAATTAATGTACACACATTAGTTGTGCCTTGATATTATTACTGAGTACTTTTCAGTAAAAATTATTCATTGAAAAGCGCAAAATATAAGTCCAAATTGTTTAAAGAGTAAAGCGCATACATTTTTCTTTCTCTTTTTCAATTCCTTCTATTAGTCTCACCCTCCCTCTATATATCTTGTTCACATTTCCAATCGTTCATAAGACATTTTTCATTCATCCACTCGAGTTCAAATATATTTTTTTTGAACTTGTAGTGGATGTGAATACAGTTTTTTCAAGCATTAATTCATCAATTAAATTTATTTAATCAATTTTAGTTTGTTTTAGATTTAAGTTGCATGTATCTACCCATAGATGGCGCCAGATAAACTTAAAAAAATGAATGAACATTATTTATAAAGGACTTTCTGCAATAGAGTGAAAAAAAAGTAGGAATTGACTTAAAAAAAATTTTTTTTTTATATATATATTACTTGTTATAACTTGTATTACCATTTATTTCCAGAGAAAGCAAAATTGTTGTTGCCAATTAAATTAAACCGTATATCAAATTATAATTATTGAACACAAGAATACATTAATTGTGAGTTGATATTATTGCTTCATAATTTTCAGTAAAAATGACTCATTGAAAATCACAAAATATCCAAAATCAATAATAACACAATGAGTCGAAAAGCACAAACATATTCTAAGTCCAATTTGTTTAATGAGTTAAATGCATACGTATTTAATTCTTTTTCTTTCTTTTTTTTATTACCATTTATTTTCAGAGGAATCAGAGTTGTTGTTGTCAATTAAACTTAACAACCGTATGTCAAATTATAACTGCACAAAAAGAATACATTAAATGTAACTTGATATTATTGCATAGCACAAAATATATTTTAAGCCCAATTTGGCTATTGAGTAATTAAAAGGGATATCAAATTATAACTAATGCACAAAAAGAATACATTAATTGTAACTTGATATTATTGCTGCATAATTTTCAATAAAATGATTCATTAAAAAGTACAAAATATATTCTTTACTTTCTTTAATAAATTAAACACATACGTATTTCATTCTCTTCACTTTCAATTTGGCTTAAATGATAAGGCAAATTGAAAGTGAAGAGAATGAATAATTTCTATTAAAAACTATTTTAAAGTACACAGAAAAAATTAGTGTTACGTTTTTTCTTATATAATTTCTCCAAAATTCTTTCTACTTACAAAAAAGTTTGTTTTAAACCGTACATAGAAAAAGATATTAAAATATCTCTATATATTTTAATATAATTTCTCTAAAAAAAAAAAATCTCTGCGCATGTACTTATTCAAAAAAGTTTACTGTAAAGTTCACATATCTAAAAGGAGTAGTTAAAAATATTTTTTTTTCTCCTCTTGTAACTGCACACACTGGTATTGTTATTGTAGACAGCCCGACGCTCCGAGGCGTCCCACAATGCATCGCGCGTGCAGGAAAAATCGATGCATTTGCACTGTCAACTCAGAAAATGGCGGTGGACTTTGTAGCTACGTATAAAATCCTGGTTTTGGGAGACAGCAATGTGGGGAAAACATGCATTGTGCATAGGTTTTGCGACGAAACCTACTATGATACTTACATTTCTACAATAGGTGAGTGTGCATTCTTTATAATCCAGTTCGAATCGTGCAAAAGAACGCTGTGTTGTAACTTGTGCAATTACGTGTGCTTTGGAACAACTTTGAACAAAGGAGTTGAGGACTCTTTTGAACAAAGTTCATTTTAGTTTTTTTAATTGGTGCATTTTTTACGGTTTTCAACATTGCTTATAATTTAAATTAATAATTTAATGCAAAAATTATTATTTTGATACTTTTTTAAAAATATTATTTCGTTTTTGTGTTTAATTGTTTTTTATATACGAATAAAATTTTTTTACCGTGTTATGAAAATATTTAGGGTGCTTTTTTCAGAAAAAAAAAATTATTTTAAATAATTTATATTTCAAATAATTTTTTTTCTTCTATAATTATGTAAAATAAATATTTAAACTTTTTTGTGGTCATAATAAAGTGAAAAGAATTATTTTAAATGTACTCAGAATTCTCAGTATTTCTTCTGAAAACTAACTGTGTGTGAAATTATTTAGTTTTCCAGAATTTATAATTTAAATTAATAATTTAATCCAAAAATTATTATTTTGATACTGTTTTTAAAATATTATTTCGTTTTATATGTTTAATTGTTTTTTATATACGAATTAAAAAAGTTTGCTGCTTTATAGAAGTGTTTAAAAAATTATTTATTTTTAAATATTTCAAATAATTTTTTTATTGTGTCTATAATTTTGTAAAATAAATATTTTTTTTTGTGGTCATAATAAAGTGAAAAGCATTATTTTAATTATACTCAGAATTCTCAGTATTTTTTACTGAAATCTGTGTGTGATATTATTCAGCTTTCTGAAATTTATATATTGAAACATTTTCTTCTACCAGTTTAAATCAAGAGAAAAATGACGAGAATAATTTAATATTCATTGCAGTAATTGTTGCTTGCATTTATTTCTAAATAATAAATTGAGAAAGATTGATCTTTTAAAAAGTCTAAAAATAATAAAATAATGTATAATTATTAAAATTTTGTGTCATTTAAAATAAAATATTAAATTTTTTTTCTGAAAGATGGAATTGATATTATGTTTAAATAAAGAAAAATATTAAACTCATAAAATTGAATCCACTTTGGCCTGATCCTAATGTATTAAAATAAATCACATTTTGAAAATTTAATACAGAAGGCAATTTTTCAGTAGATTAATAATAAATATAGTCAATAAAATATTTTTTTCATTTGTATTTAACAAATTTGATCCATATAATAGGTAAATTATTACAATTGCTAGTATTTACTGTATGTTGCATGTATTTATGTTATATGCTATAACATTTTATTATTTATAAAGTACAATGAATTTAGTTTTATAATTGTTAAATATTTTACATTTTAAAAATAATGCAAAAATAAGCGTGTCTAAAATTCTTTCAGATTTTGTTAGGTTTTGATTTTAGAAGTACAGAAATTCAACATTATTATTAATATTTCCTTATTTTATAGATGTTTAAATATCTTTCTCTTTTGTAGTAATCTCTTTCTAAAAATAATTACAAAATTATAAAGAAAGAAATTTTTTTTTAACTAAAAATATCGTATTCAAATAAATTTGTTAGAACATTATAAAAAGCATTGAAGAAATAATTTTTAATGTGAAAAATAATTTATTTTTAGTTTCACCTCATCATAATATATTTAAATTAGTTGAATTTCAGTCTTCATCAAATGTGCCTTAAACACATTTTATTTATATTGCGTAGATATTCAACTGCGCAATTGTTATTGTACGCTATAGCAACCTACGAGACTCAATATTTTTAAATACAATAAATTTTCGAAAAGGTTTTTTTTTTTTTTTTTTTTTTTTTTTGTGAAATAAAATTATTTTAGAATTTAAAAAACATTTCTGAACACGAAATTAAAAAAAAAAAAAAAAAAGAGTAAAAGTGTTTTCAAAATTCTAAATTTGTTTAATTTTTTCAAGATAATAAAACAAATTTATTTTTAATTAATAAATTATCAATAAAAAATCGAAACATTTTCATTTCGGTTCTAGAGTAAGAGAAAAGAAATTTAATTTTAAAAAATTTTTAATTTTATGTTTTATTATTGCTGTTCAGTAAAGAATTTTAGTTCAATAATTTCTTTTTTTACATCAACTCCGACTGAATTTTTAAGTATAACTAAGTAAACAACATGAAAAAAAACCCCATCTTTATTTAATAATATGTAATAATATTTAACAATGTAATAATATTTTAAACACTATAGAATTAAAATATCTGTTGCATAAGTTTTTAAACCAGGTAAATGAAACAAATAAAATAATAGTAGATCTAAAAATTATTAAAATTAAAAATTAATTACATTAATTTTTTTTTGAAAGGAAATAGTGTTTATTTTAAAGATAATTTTTTTGGAAGGTTTTATTTTATTACAAGAAAGATGAGTATAGGCACGAAAAAGTTTTCTTTTACGTTATTAATTATAAATTTTCGCAGGAATCCCATAACTTATATCAATGTTATGTTTTAGTGGGAGAAAGAAAAATAATTAATAACCCTTAATTTGTTTTATTAAATAAATTTTGCGAATTCTTTCGATTAAAAAAAACAAAATCTAAACTTCTATACCTTTATTTACTTCAGAACTTGTGTTTTTTATGCATTTCTTATATTAGAACAAATTTTTCTTATATTATACAAAGTATTGAACAAATTTTATTAAAAAAATATATTTACATATAATTATAGCATTTATCTAATGTTAAGAATTATAATTAATTGAAACATTTTTGAATTGAAAACTTAGTAGTGATTTTGGTTTCAGAGTAAATGCGCAAGAAATTATTCAATGACTTGTACGAAAAAATATTTAACATTCATAATATTTAAAAAATTATATTTAACATTGAAAAAATTTATTATGAATTAAAGGCTAACATTAATTTGTTACAATTTATATATATTTTTCCTCGTGTAACTATTTACCTCATAAAGTTGTTAAATATCTACTTAAATGCTTAGGCAATTTTTTTAAATTAAAATATTGTTAATCACACAGTAAAAAATTATTAAATAATTTCAAAGGAGAAATTGGGCTTCATTGCATAAAATAATTAATAATTTAAAAACGAGTATTCTGGTTTTTATTTTACAGAAATTTATAATGTAAAAATTGAAACAAAAACTATTAAAATATTATGCCCTTTAACTTAAACTTTTATTAAAAATTGAAACATTCTTAAATTATTTAAATAATTAAAATGATAATAATTTTTTTAATAATTAAAATTTTATAAAAAATTAAAAATTTGTTTTTTAATTCGATCATTAATTACCAGAATAATTTTTATTAATACTTTTTTATTTTTATGGGTTTTTTTCTATCAACTAAAAAAAATATCTATATATATATTATTATTAATTTTTTTTATATCCCAAGTCCTATTTTTTTATTTTTAGAACTTCAACTAAAATCAATAGCGATCTACTAAAAATTATCATTAAACCACTTAATGTTTTTTAGATGTAGTAAACTAACTAGATGTAGTATATCTATTCAAAATAAAGAGAAATTACAAATCTTTTTTATGTATATTTAAGAAAAAACTAATTGTATACTTTTTGCATTATAGCAAATACTCGATTTTACTAGAAAAAAATCTTTCTTTCCAACAGATAAGCAGTAAAGTCAGTTTTTCAGTCCCAGGAATACTTTAGCAGTAAAACTGGTTTTACAGAAAGGAGCTAATAATTCATTACAAAACTCACACATAAAAAAAGTTCTCTAATATTTAAAAAATATTTATCAAAATTTTTGTATTTTTACACAATACAAAAAAAAAAAAAAAAAAAATGTATAATTGATTTTTAAATACCACCATTATAATTTGGATATTATAGACCTCAACAAATTACATTTCTCTTGATGTTAGACAATGAATCACCTTTAATAATCTATAAGAAACTACAGTGCGATATTAATAGTACGATCTATTTAGATGCATGCCTATAGAATAATTCAATTAAATCTACTCGGATGCATGCCTATAGAATAATTCAATTAAATCTACTCGGATGCATGCATATGGAATAATTCAATTAAATCTACAAATAGACACAAAAAAGAAAACACACTTGCATATAATTTGCTAAAGAAAAGTTAAAATAATAAAATATTAAAAATACAAATAACTACATTACCCAATTTATATTTAAAAACGACATTTTATTTTCACAAGATAAAAAAAAATGTAAGCAAACGATTCTGTATCAAATTTAAATACGTTGCCACTTGGAAAATCCTTCTCAGATAATTAAGAATGGAATGACAGATATATAATGACAGATATGTATAGAATAATAAAGAAAATTGCCCGCAAAATCAAACAATAATATAAAACAAAAATAAAACAAAAATTAATTAATAAAATATAGTCAAGTTGAGACAGTTATTAGAATTTATTTTTTAATTTTATTATTAAAATATTTTTCCACTTTTTTTTTAAGAAAAATATTTTCTTACATTAAAATATTTACGCATGGTGAATTTTGTTGTAGGGCGCTGATTTGAATTTTCTCCATTGCCAGATTAAATTTTAAAGTTTTAAATAATTATTTTGAATTTCGTTGGCATTAATAAAAATTTAAAATTTGTGTAATAATCATTAAATTGAATTTTTTTTTGGAACAGCTATGGAAATTTAAACACAAATTATCAAGCTAAATGCAAATGTTAATTCTGATAAATATTGTGTGTTTTCTAAATACTTTTTTTCTCACAATTGCTTTGAAAATGTAATATTTTGATCGTTTACATGAAAACTGATTTATTAATTAATATTTATAATACGTAAAAATTCCATTGTGAATTTGGTATTATTATCAAACAAATAATATAAAATATATGAATTTTCTTCCACAGGATCTAAAAATTTTAATTTAATATTTTTAAAAAAAATTATTTTATTTGAGATCTTTTCAAATGTTATTGTGCATAGCTAGCGATTAAAATTTAATAGATATGCTATATTTCAGTATCATAATTTTGTTTTAAAATTAAAAACAATAAAAATTATGGAAACTGAAATAACATGTTTAATTGTGAAAATCTTCACAGTCGTTATTATTTTTGCATACACTATTCTAGGGATAACACAGATACACTGAAATCGTGTCTATTATGATAAAGATCCAACAATTGATGGTTACCTCAATCTTCCCTCAATTTCAGGAAGTATAAACACATCGTCGTGAAATTTTAGATTTTTCGAATTTTACATGAAATAATTAAACTTTTAATTCAATAAAAAACGGATACTGTTCTTTATTTTTTGATGGATGATGCATTTATTGAAATTTTAATATTTTTAACTATTTAAGAAAAGATGAAAAAAAAAATGGCCAAAATTTATATATGTAATAAAAGAAAATGAACAAAACTGGCCAGTTAATATATCAGGTATTTTATTTTAACTGCTACTTATTACCTGGAAATGATAGAACGAAAATTTCAAATTATAGCTATTTTCTTATTGTAGATTAATACGGAGATCCTTGGCGGCGTAGCGACCACTAGCTCCTCCATTGTTAGAGGTTGAAACGTATAGGTAGTCTGTATTTTGAGTTAATAAGAAAAAAGAGATAACTAAATGCCTTTTTTAAAAAATATTAAATTAGTTAATAAAATTATAAAATGAAAAATTAAAAAAATTAAAAAAAAAAGGGAATGTAGAAATTATAACTATTATAAACATTTTTATTTAAATGACATCACCAAATATAGTATAATTTCACCAGTCTTATAATTGCAGGTATTTAATTCAATGCATCAGAGAAAATAATAAATAACACACGAACTAAAAATAATAATAAAAAAATCTCAAATTATAAAAAACAAATAAACAATAACTTTTTTAACAATATTTAAGATTATAATGATTATTTTTAATCTATTTCAGTGTACATGTACTTTCATCTAAAAATAACAAACTATATACAAGATTGGGAAAAACAGATTTTCATGATAAAATTCTATATTATAAAATTCTATTCTATACTCTATAATTCTTCGATTTATAACATCCAAGCAATTGTATGACTCAATATATACATATATATATATATATATATATATAGCTGTTGGACTTTTAAATAGTTGACCCATCTATAAAAAAAATATTCCATTCTAAGAAAAACCTCTTGCAAGAATATAAAAATAATCCTTCTCCACAATCAGGGCGGTATAAAAAAACGATTACAAAAAATACATTTCATTTAGCCAATTAAACAAAACAGTTCGTTCGCTCTTGACACAGCTTTTCCCTTCCTTCCTAAGTGCCTTTTTTTCTTCCCACACCACTTAGGGCTTCGGGATTAGGAACCTAAAATCGATACTTGGTTTTTCCCCCAACTTCTGCGAAAGTGACTCACTCTCTCGGAGTTTCCCGCCCTTTTTCACGCGAGCCTGTCTCACATGAATGGTTGCCAGGGCAGCTACACGAAAGAGTTAATCGAATTGTAGTAAAACTTAAGCCTTCATTTTTTTAAATTCTGCTTTTTTTTTTAAATGTTTCGTTTTTGATGGCTTTTGTTTGAAATTAAAAAAGCTAAAAAACGAGAAGGATTTGAAAATGGCTGCTTTATTTATGCTTTCTTTAAGTAATTTTTGAATTTAGAATGAATTGAGAAAAACTTGAGTTTCGAAAGAAAAAATGGCAACAATCATTTTGTATTCATTTAATCATTTTTAATGTAAATAAAATATTTACATTAAAAATTAGGATTAGGAAAAAAATTCATTTTTCGTTTATTTAATTTTTAATTGAAATAAAAATATCCCTATATTAAAAACAATTAAGAAAATAATAATAATAATTGTTGTCATTATTGTTAATACTTTTAATCATTTTTAAAATAAATTAAACATTTAAAAAAAATGACATTAGGAAAAAAATTTCATTTTTGTTTTATTTAATTATTTTTAATTGAAATAAAAAATCACAATATCAGAAAAATAAAAAAAATAAAAATTATTATTATTGCTCATACTTTTAATTCATTTAATCATTTTAAAAATAAATAAAATATTTAAATAAAAAAAGATATTAGGAAAAAACTCCTTTTTCTTTTATTTAATTATTTTTAATTCAAATAAAAGTAACACAATATTAGAAAAATTCAAGAAAATAATAATAATAATTATCATTATTAATACTTTTAATACCTTTAATCATTTTTAAAATAAATAAATTATTTAAATAAAAAAAACATTAGGATTAGGAAAAAAAAAAAAAAAACGTTTTCTTTTATTTAATTATTTTTAATCGATATAAAAATAACACAATATTAGAAAAATTTAAGAAACTACTAATAATAATAATATTAAATAAAATATTTAAATAAAAAAAGATATTAGGAAAAAACTCCTTTTTCTTTTATTTAATTATTTTTAATTCAAATAAAAGTAACACAATATTAGAAAAATTCAAGAAAATAATAATAATAATAATTATCATTATTAATACTATACCTTTAATCATTTTTAAAATAAATAAATTATTTAAATAAAAAAACATTATGATTAGGAAAAAAAAAAAAAAACGTTTTCTTTTATTTAATTATTTTTAATCGATATAAAAATAACACAATATTAGAAAAATTTAAGAAACTACTACTACTAATAATATTAAATAAAATATTTAAATAAAAAAAGATATTAGGAAAAAACTCCTTTTTCTTTTATTTAATTATTTTTAATTCAAATAAAAGTAACACAATATTAGAAAAATTCAAGAAAATAATCATTTTTAAAATAAATAAATTATTTAAATAAAAAAAACATTAGGATTAGGAAAAAAAAAAAAAAAAAAAAAACGTTTTCTTTTATTTAATTATTTTTAATCGATATAAAAATAACACAATATTAGAAAAATTTAAGAAACTACTAATAATAATAATCTTTAAATAAATAAATAAATACTTAAATAAAAAATTTAAGTAAAAAGAGATGCTAGGAAAAAAGAATTCATTTTTCATTTGTTTAATTATTTTTAGTCGAAATAAAAATAACACAATATTAGAAGCGTTTAAGAAAATAATAATAATAATAATTATTATTATTAATACATTTACTTCGTTTAATAATTTTTAATATAAATAAAATATTTAGATGAAAAAAAGATTAGGATTTAAAAAATTTAAAAAAAACCCCCTCTTTTTCTTTTGTTTAATTATTTTTAATTGAAATTTAAGACATAAAAAATCACATTAGAAAAATTTAAGAAAGTAATAATTAATAATAATAATAATTCTTTTAATTTAATTGAAATAAGTATTGAAAATAAAAATAAAATTTTCTGTAAAAAATTAAATTAAAAGACTTAAGACCGTGAAGTTAAATATTTAGTTTACTTGAATATCTAATATTTAGTTTATTATTTCTGTAATATTTAGTTTAATATTTCTTTAATATTTAGTTTGCGTTACTTTAATAATTAGTTTTAGTTTGCCAATTTACAGAATGATTTTTGAGATATTGATATTAAAAGAAAAAATAATAATATTTTTTTACGTTAATAAAGCTTACGTTATAAAATAACGTTGATAAATTAGCATTTACAATTTTTCCTGAAAAATCAATAAAAAAATTTGAAATCAGAAATATCAGTTTAATAGTCCTGAACATATTCCTTTTTCTTGGAATGAAATAAACAATCAGAAATCGTGATTGTGTGCACTTTCATAATCCTACAAATCATGAAACGTATGGAAAATATAGCAATAGTTATTGGACTTGTGATTGTATAATGATACAAATTATTTGTTAAATCATAAAAAAATTATTACACTGTATTAAAAGAATTTCATAAGTTTAAAAATGATACTATTGTAAATTACATAAAGCTAAAATAATTTACAAACTTCAAATTATCATAGAAAAATGTAGTTATGACTAATTTCATTGACGAATTTAAATATATAATGTGATAATATAATAAATATAATAATATATTTAATATATAATATTTTAAAAAACATAATATTTTTTTAAAGAAAAAAAAAAATAGAATTTTTTCTAGATATATTAAATAATAAATTAAACAAAACACGTAATATAAAAAATTTTTAAAGTCAGTTCCTACTTTTATTTCACTCTATTGCAGATAGTCATATATAAATAATTGTCACTCATTTTTTTAAGTTTATCTGGCGCCATCTATGGGTAGATATATGCAACTTAAATCTAAAAAAAAAACTAAAATTAATTAATTAAATTTAATTACTGAATTAATATTTGAAAAAACTGTATTAGCATCCAGTTACAAGTTAAAAAAAAACGTGTTTGAACATGAGTGGATGGATGAAAAGTATTTTATGAACGATTGAAAATTTGAACGAGATATATACAGGGAGAGCGTAGGCTAATAGAAGGAATTGAAAAAAGAAATATTTGTACTATCATTCTGCAAAAAAATTTTTCCAATAATAAAAAACAGATTTTTTTCCACGAATTTCGAATTTTTGGGAAATAAAAACCTAAGGGCCGACATATTTAAAAATAACAACGACAACTATTTTTTATCAATTTCAAAAAGGTTTAAAGTATAAAAATAAATAAGATCGAATAAAAAGTAAATTATAAAAAATAAAAATTCAGTTATGGATGAAATTGAATAAAGTTGAACTAATTTAATTCTTTTGTTATTTTTTATTTTTCTTTAAGTAATTAAATGGGAAAAGTGTTTTTATTTATTTTAATGTAACGACATGCGGTTCAAATTTTTTTAAACATTGTAAATGTATTTTTTAATAAAAAAAAAATATATATATATATGAAACGTCAAACGAAATTATTATTTTTTTTGCATTTAATTAATTGCTGATTTATTTATTTATAGATAATAAAAATATTGAATGATATAGAAAAACATTTTTATAAAAAAAGTAGTAAGTCAATTTACTTTAAAAAGAAGTATAAATATTAAAGCAATTTAATAATTAGTTAAAAGTATTTAACTAAGTCCTGTTTATGTTATTTCTTAACAATAATAAATGTTTAAAAATATTTTATAAGAAACAAATTACAAAACATTTCATCTCATTTTTTAAAATGCTTTAAACATTTTTTTTTTTTAATTATGAAATCATTTGGAATTAATGGTCAGGAAAAGTCGCTCTAGTCATTTTTTCCACACGAGAATTAATTAGACCGTGAGCTACCACTTAAAGCGGATTCTGCGGAAAGTCTATAAACATCCATGGCATCGTCGGGATATGAACCCAAACTCTATGGTACCTAACGCTAGTTGCCATCTGGTATTAAAAATACATAATTTTTAATTCGTTCTAATATTACTGAACACCTCACCTTTATCAGAAATTTATCAAATTTTTTTTAAATGAAAAATGTAAACATGTATTTTAATCCCTCCCTTCCTTTCTTTTGCAAATCGATGCCTCATGAGTTCGCAGACTATAATTTAATTATTCTGCGAACTCACAACTGCAAACTCATCAGTAAAACAGGCACTCTCTGTCCTATATTCGCAAGACTATTATTTTAAAATCCAAGTTCATTTCGACAGTTCATTTTTGACTATAGGGATGCACACATAACATATTTTTTAAATACATTGGTTTTTACTACTTTGCTTATTATAAAATAAATATAGTTTGTAAAAGTGTGATACATCTCATGGGCTGGAAAAAGCCAGCGAGGCCAACGTGCCGCGGATTGGCCACCCCTTTGCCAGTGGTATATGTTGCAATTACTACATTTAAAAAACAAAGAGATTCGATGGCGATCGGGACAACTTGTGTGAAGAATAAACTAGGATGTTGTTTTTGTCCCATACGACACCAAATGAGGTGCAGTTCTCCCTAAAAGTACTTCCGGACAGCAATGTCCTCCCCTCATCATCCGTCTGTGGGCTATCGGTGATTTACATAAGTGGAACACGAAACCTATTGATGACAACAATAACAACAAAAATATTATATCTACTTAAAGCTGGACAATGCAGCATTATATTTGTTAATAATTAAGCTAGTAAGCTCGTTCATCAAAAAGTTTTTCATTTTTATTTCCACCAGTTGGCAGAATCGTAGAATAGGGCCCGCTGGAATTTGGCGTCAAAAATTCTTTTCGCGAAAGTGCGCCAAGAATAGAGTTGCGATTGTAAATGAAGTGAATTAAAACAGTAGATGAAATCCGGGTTACCACATTTGGGAGACCTGGGTCTGATGGCAGAGTAGCTAGCGCTCTGGCACTCGGTATCATAGGTTTCGAGTTCGAGTCCCGGTGATGCCATGAATGTTTGTAGTGGTTCGGAATCCACTTTAAACCGTAGGTCCCGGTCTAATAGGACTGTAGAGCGTTTAGGGGGTAGTGTTACTCGTGTCCATAGCAGATCTTCGAGCTACACGTGCCCCCGGATAGTGCTAAATGAGTAACAGTGGTGCAACCTTTGCTTATGGCATAAAGATAACTGTCTCTGCATTGCCAGCTGCATTAGAAAAAAAACAATATTTGGTGAATTATCATTCAGTCGAGACCACAAAAAAGTCGCCAAATCCCAACGGCTCCCATTTTGCATTGGCCCATTAATTTTCTGTGACTTGGGTGATTTAATTTCTATCTGTGGGAAATTAGACATTAGTTCTGAAACACTAATTAATTACAATCGTTTAATCAATTCAATAATTTTTTTTCTGAAATGCCAAATTATAATATTTGTGTTATAGTTGATGATTACTTTAATAAAACATTGTACGATAACAGTTTCGCATTCAAATTTGTATATTTTCTAACAACGCCGTTCTACATCCAAATCGAAATTAGTTTCAATCCTATTCGAATTTGTTTGTAAGGGAGCTGTTTTATTACTTATATTTAGCAACATTGGTACTACAGGCTTCAGGTTCGAATCCTGGCAGGGGCATGAATATTTGTGAGTGGTTCGGAATTCACGTTAACCCGTTCTAATTAACCTAAAAAGTGCATAAATTGACCGTAGAGCGACAAACCAAACCCCAAATCTATACAATAATTGCTAAGTTTTTTAAAATTTATTTTTTTTATCATAAATGTTTCATATTATTGTTTTTATTTGATATCGTTAAAAAACGTATTCGTACATTTCGTCGTTATTTTTAAAAATAATTCTTAAAAAATTAACGATGGGAAAAAAATAAAAGAAACTTGCTTTTAATTTGAATTTTTTTTCCTCTAGCTTATAAAAAAGGCCAAAATAATATACTTATTTAATAATGATAAATAGTATTCAAATATAAAAATAATACTTATATCATATAGTAGACATTTTAAAAATTTTACAAATAAACACACTATTAGTTTAACAACGTTTCATTAGACTGCCCACAATTTCTACACTTTTATAACAATTGGCGACATAAAGTACACCCAAATTGAGCCAAGATCGTATCGATTCGCCAAGGCCACTTCGTAAAAACTAAAAAGCCTTTATTTATTACTGAAAAATACGACTGGCGCCCCTATTTACGAAATCAGACGTGCTTCCAGACGGGAAATTATGTATTTCTTTTGATAAATATCTTTAAAAATTTTGTTCAGAAGAAAATAAATTATGCCAATTTTCCTTTCTTGTACTGTTAGATTTACGTGAGCGATTTGTTAAAAATGGGAGGAAAAATTGGAGAACAGGAGAAATATATTAAAAGAAAACGAAAGAATTTTTTTTATAAACTTGACAAAACAATTTTCTTGATATATTTGTATTTATAGCCAAAATAGTTTTCTTGAAAAAGTTTTTTTATTATACAAACAACAGCACGAAACAAAAATCCATAAATATTTATTAAATTGAAGAAAAACATTATTCATCTTGTTCATTTTGTTTTTAGATTATTTCGAAAACATTTTGTAAATAATTGCACATTGTAGTTAACTGATAACTGATAACTTCATTATTTTTTTTATTTTAATTTTTAAATTAATTTTATTAATTTGTAAGACTAGAGTTAAAAAAATAAGATTTTTTTTTATCTGTAAAGTCACTTTAAACATTTAACAAATAATATAAATTTTTTTTTTTTTAAAGTCAATTCCTACTTTTGCAGAAAGTCTTTTACAAATAATTTTCATTCATTTTTTTAAGTTTATCTGGCGCCATCTATTGGTAGATATATGCAACAATATATGAAAAATTAATTAAATTTAATTACTGAATTAATATTTGAAAAAACTGTATTAACATGAAGTGCATCCACTTAAAGTTAAAAAAAAAATGTATTTGAATTTGAGTGGATGAATAAAAAGTATTTCATGAACGATTAAAAATTTGAACAAGATATATATAGGGTGAGTGTGAGCTAATAGAATGAATTGAATAAAAAGGTTAAGTTTGGTGTAAATTGGCGAGAAATTTAAAAATCTTGGCGACTTTGTTCAGATTTATCTTGTCTTCGTCCATTTTGTTTTTACATTATTTCGAAAAAAAATTGTAAAAAATTGTATAATTGTAGTTAACTAATAAAATTACTAATTAATTTTTTATTTTAATTGTTAAATTGATTTTATTTATTTATAAGACCAGAGTCAAAAAAAAGTTATTTATTTGTAAAATCATTTGCTCCTTTTGCTCTTAGAAATGATTTTTGGATAGGAAAATTTAAGATTAAAAATGAAGCTTATAATTTTTCAGATTTAATGAAATTTATTCTGTTATATCTTCATGTTTGGGGCTGATGGTTGAGTGACAAGCGCTCTGGCACTCGGTGCCACCGGGTTCAAATCCCGGTGGTGACATGGATGTTTGTGATGGTACGGAATCCACTTTAAACCATAGATCCCAGTTTAATATGACTACACCACATCACCGTGTCTAGAACTGAGTTGCCCCTTTACAGTTTGGGAAGGATGTGGGTGAGAAGAAGCTCTTATTCAGCTCTGTGACGCTCTACTGTCATGTGAGACCGGGACCTACAGGTTTAAGTGATTTCCGAACCACTACAAACATCCATGGCACCGCCAAGTTTCGAAACCGATACCTATGGTACCGAGAGCCATAGGGCTAGCTACTCAGCCATCAATCTAATATGACTGCAGAGCGTTGGGCGTAGGGCTGACAACTCTACCTCGTAAAAAGAAAAACATCTCCTGTCTCGAAATCTGCGAGTAACCAGACAGTCTCGGCCCACCATAGGGTTGTGGCGCCACTGATGATGATGATGATATCTTTTTGTTCTATAACTTTCCGTTTATATAATTCCGTTTTATAATACCATTTAAGATTTTTACTCATAAAATAATGTAGAATTTATTATTTTATGTTAAGATATTTTATAATCTCAAAATTTTAATGCCTCTTTCTTAAATTTAAAGATACGATTCCTAAAAAAATCAGAAGAATGGTAAATATTTTTTTAAATTTGTCGTCAATTTGTCTTTTGGCAATTTGTGTTTTATTTAGTGATTTTACAATTTCTAAGCATTTTATTTTTTCAACTCTCTGGTTTTCAAAAACATGTGTGCGTATATGTAAAAAAATTTGTAAATATATTTGGGCATATTTTTAATGTTTGCTAAACCAATTATATGTTTGTTTTATATTTTAGGCATAGATTTCAAACAAAAAATAGTTAATTTGGATGGCATGCCAATCAAACTTCAAATATGGTGAGTCGATTTCTTTATTTTTTTAATGCTATATTCTGTAGGAATCCATATAGTTACAATTTCAATTGTAAAGCAACTAGACAGTTCAGTCACATTAATGTGACCCCCACCTACTTTCGACGTCAGCGTAAAATAACCAATCACAAAAGGCAGAGGGCAGCACATTGCAGTGTAGTGTATATAAAGGATGTCCTAGGGCATCGGAAAGCATTTCAATCGTTATTTACCTTGATCGAATTGCAATCGGTCCGCTCTGCCAAAGGTGGTTATTCTGGCTTTTGACAGGTGGTCACATTAATGTGACTGGACTGTGTATTTCTAGGTGTGAATGTCAGTATAACAGAAGCAACTCTATTTTATTTTTGGTTAAATTTGCTAATCGAATTCTATACAAATCTGATTCAATGATGGAATTTTATGCAAATGGGAATTCTATACTAATCTGCGGAAGGCACTTCCTTCCTTCTTCAGCGTCACGGAACCAAGTCAGACTTCTACCTACGTGTGCTCCATCACAACAGAAGCTGCCCATCCCCTGTCCTCCTTAGATGAGTAGACTACCCATGGGATGTCCGTCCCGCTCTGCAGGATACTGAAGATGTATCAGAACAACATTAAAATGAACACGACTCAAACAATAATAGTATTCTTTATTAACTAGTCAGACAACACGACAGATTTTAATCCAACTAAAATGGTATGGGAGCTTTAAAATATTGAATGAAAAATTTACAAAATAGACCATAAATTAATATTTAATAGAAATTACTATTACTTGTACCTTATGCATAATCGATTAAATGCATTAATTAAAACAAAAGAGAAATAACAAAATACAAAAAGAATTTTTCTCTCATTTCATATAAAAATTAATTACTAAATATAAACATATTTTTCTTTACATTTTTTATCAATCTTTGAAATTAGGAATAAATCATTAAATAATACGGCTAAGAATGGCACATATAACTTAACCAATCCATCTGTTATATCCATCTATTATTAGCTACCTACGTCAATGTCTACTCAGGTCTTTTTTAGATTTGTTCATCTTCATTGGGACTTAAAAACATTTTCCAATTTAGTTGGCATTTATATAAGAGTTATTTTTAACCGTTTTTCTTTTCATTTCGGATTATTTTTCTTGTATAAATCAACACTGCACTACAGTTGTGCAAATAGTATTTATTTTTAACTATCTTCACTGTAACATTAGATTCGCTTATTACTTTATTGAAAACACTGCAATTGTTTCGTGTAAAACAGATCAGTTATTTATAATCTCAGTTTCTTGTACGCTAGTTAAATCAAGGGATAATGAATTTATTTTGCATCTTATATATAGTAACTTGTGTTATTTTAGATTTTGTATCCAGCAACTTGTTTATTTTAGATTTTGTATAATCTTGTTTATTTTAAACATTGTATATTTTAAATCTTGTAAACAGTATCTTTATTTTAGATATTTTATATAGTATCTTGTTTTAGATATTGCATGTAGTAACTTATTTTAGTTATTGTGTATTTCAGATTTTGTATGCAGAATCCTGTTTATTTTAGTTATTGTATATTTTAGATATTATATACATTGTGTAGAAAATATGCTCCATTTATAAATTTCAAATACATTTTCATTATTTAATAGGAGCGAAATTCTTGGAAACAATTATCAGAAGTTTTAAATATTTGAAACTATGAATATTTGAACTATGAGCCTATTAAAGTTAAATATACGCAAAAAATGTTATTTTGGTTATAACCTGATCATTTTGTGTGAAATATAATAAAACTCCCGTGAGGATTCTGTTTGCCCCAAACTGTGCGCTCTATGATATTACTACTTTGTGGTTTGGTTTGCCGCTCTACGGTCATTTTTTGCTTACTTTGGACTAATTAGAATATCACTTACAATTTAATATATATTTCGACCACCAATAAACATCCATGCCCCAGCCAGGATTTGAACCTGAAGTCTTTGGTATCATAGGCCAGAAAACCAGCCAATTGGCCATCAGCCTGCTGCTACTCTGAGTTCAACTTCAAAACATTGGGTACACGCATCCATTAATACAAAACCAAATGAATACGGTTTTGTACCCAATATTTCCATGTTTTCAAGCAACTACGGCCACGTAGCTAGAAGGAATATTTTGTCTCGCAAAGAATTGAACAACGCTTAGCTTTTTCAGAATTACAGCAATTACCTGAATTACGGGATGATTATGATTTGGAATATATATATAATGATTAAAATTTTAAAAATATTAAATTTCAAGAATTTAAAATTTCTATTAAAAAATTCGGTACTTACGTATTAATAGTACCTTGGCGACAGACTTGGCGGTTTTTAAGTGCCGCCAATCTTTATTATTTGGAATAAAAATATTTTGAAAGCGTTTTGATTTTAAATGAAGTGTTTCATATATATTTTATTATTTGGAACAAAAATTTTAAGTGTAGATTGGCGCCAAATCTGTAGCTGCGGTTGGCGCGTGTGCTCTTTATTGGAGCAACTGTCGCCAAGGTACCGTTAGTACGTAAGTACCAAAAATTCTATATTTATTATTATAAAAAATATATTGATAAACTATTTATTTCATTTAATGCTCTCCTAGAACAGTAGGCAGACATAAAACCAAAAGTGTGTTAAGATAACCAAAGAAGTTATTTTTAAATTTTTATTAAAAAAAGTATAATGTATTCACAAATGAAAGATAAATTTTAATATTTATTGTTCTGTTTAAAGAAAGAATTTTAGATGAAATTTATTTTTGTTTGAATTCTATGAGCCGATTAACCATGCAATAACGAAAAAAAAAGGTGCTCGTAATAAGGAAACGCCCTGCACAGTGATAAGATCTCCGTAAAAACAAAGGTCAAAGGGATTTATGTGCTCACATTAATTGCAAAAATAACGAGCACCACCTCTGCGCATGCTAACAAATTGCACGACGCATAATCCTTATCATCTCCAATGCAACAGTATGTATTTAAAAGATTTAATCACGTTTCATTATCCCAAATGACCTTTCCACTTCTGAAAATTAAAAAAAGCTTCCCTTCAACAGAGGTTCAGTCGGAAAAAAATTTTTGGAATGAAATTTAAACCATTCATTTTCCATAATATATGTATATTTTCCATAATCTAAAAACGTAACTCATATGGTCATCCCATCTAGTCTAAACTCATTTTTCGCTCATATCTACTTTTAAGTATCAGGGGTTTGGTTTGTTGCTCTACGGTCATCTTGTGCAGACGAGGGCTAATTAGACCTACAGTTTAACGTGGATTACGGACCACTCACAAACACCCATGCCACAGCCAGGATTCAAACCTGAATCCTGTGATACCGAAAGCCTGAGGGCTAGCCAATTGGCCATCAGGCCGCTTAAGTATCAAGGGAGTTTAGGGTCTCACACGGCGTGAATCTTCACTTATAGCTCAGTACTCAGTACTGGTTTCCAATGTATGCAATACCACCATTAGGGGTAAGTTAAGAGTGATTTTATATTTTAGAGTACTTGAGGAGAAAGTTTAATAAAAATAAGGAACAGTAAAACATTAAATGAATTATACATCCAAGATGGAGGAAAAGATAACAAAATTTCGAAAAGCTATTCATCGCAAACATTTTAGCTCATTTTCAAACAAAAAAAAAATTAACTATTCGGTTTGCTCATGAGAATCAGAATTAATGTATTCAACACCATTCTATGATTCATCGTTGCTGTTATCACGGAAAATATGTTCATTTCGACCGATTAAAAAATGCAATGTATGCAAGTGGCATTCAACAACACCATATCTTTTGGGTATAGAAGGCCATCGAATCCAATGTCTTATGAAACACATGAAAGCACGATAGGATGACTATATCAAGTGTTCAAAATCACAAGCGATCTTATATTTACCTCAGAATAATACAAGATGGACCAAAAAAATTTATTATAGTCCGCAATTAAAAATTAATTCTTACACCAGTTAAATACAGGGGTTCCGAATATGAGATGCGCATTTTACGCGATATTATCTATTAAAGAATTCTAATCTGCATTTGGATGTGCAATTCAATGCCTGCACACACCCGGCACTGAATTATACATCCAAATGCCCCACCCTCTCTCATATACTTCCTTAGGGTTGCTTTCTCAACACTGCTTCATCCCTGAAAAAAAAAACTGAAAAAAATCTGCTCGGCAAATTTCAACTTATCATGTGTGATCATTGGAGAACGGATGAATGAACTCAGGAACATGACAATGTTTAATAATGCACGAGGTATAGGAAGCAGTTGATTGGAATACTATCAAGAATTGCCAAATCAATATGGAAATGTTGAATAGATCAAGAACTTCATAATGAATTGTTCGAGAATCTCTAAAAGAATATACAAAAGTAAGATAAATGTAGTCGCAAATGAAGTGTTCCAAATTCTACAAGAAACATTATCGCATTCAATAGCCAAAAGAATATATCAAAGTTTGAAAATTCTAGGCATAAATGAAGTATTCCAAATACAATAAGAAGCACTCTACAGCTCAATAGGCATGGGAAAATGCCAAAAGGGTTAAATATGAAACTTCAAAAAGATGGAATGGATCAACGCACTACGAGTACTTATAGACATTGGATATACAAATGTTTAAAATCCCAACATAAATATGCAAAGTGCTTCAAAACCATACTACAAAACACTTAAAAAAATCCAAATACTCCAGAAAATTCCTGAAGACTAACGTTATTCCTGAAGCATTTCAAGAATTAATGGGCCCAGAGTACCATTTTCCGCCAAAATTTGGAATGGAGTTTTATTTGCTGGACCCTCATTTTCGGATTACGTCACGGAGCCCTAACCAGGACAAAACACATGATAAAAATTAAGCTATTTATTTGCGATTAATTTCAAATTTATTACATTTCAGTACACTGGATAATTACTGGATGGATTTTATATGCTCACATTAATTGCAAAAATTAACGAGCACCATCTCTGCGAATGTGACGCGTGCTAACAAACAGCACGACACATAATTCTTATCACTTATTCATATCCAATGCAACAACATGCACTTAAAAGCTTTAATCACTTTTCATTATACCAAAAGACTTTGTCCGCATTTCCAAAAATTCCACAAAAAATGTCGAAATGAAAAACTATTCATTTGAATAATATAGGCATATTTTTAAAATTTAAATACGTTACTCATACAACTGCCCCTGAGGCTTGATGGTCAATTGGATAGCGTACTGGCCTTTAGTACCACAGGCTTCAGGCTCGAATCCTAGCTATGGCATGGATGTTTGTCATGGTATTTAGAATCTACATTAAACTGTATATCCCGGTATACTTAAAGTGTGCACAAAAGACCGCATAGCGACATACCAAACCATACAATTAGCCCATATAATAGAAACTGTTTTGCAATTGAAACTCGCCTATGTGTCCTTTAAAGTATCAAGGATGTTTAGGGTCTCGCATGTCGTGGATATTCACTTGGAATTCTATAATGGTTGCAGTACTGGTTCCCAAAATAGGTGATGTCGGTTTAAGGAGTAAGTTAAAGGGGGTCTTTTGGGTAAAATATCCTTAGCTTTTGCAAAATTACAACAATTATCCTAATTACAACTATTGAACGGTTTACATGTTTTTTACTCCACGGTCAATTTGTGCACACTTTAGGCTCATTAGAACGGAACCTACAGTTTAACGTGGATTCCGTAACGCGGACTCACGAACAACCGGAAGTCTGTGGTACCAGTTGCCAGAGCGCTAGCCAATTGGCCATCAGGTCGCCAACTATTAAGCGAGGCGATTAATAAAAATAAGGGAACAGTTAAACCATAAAGAAATAAGAGACAATAACAATATTTAGAAATGCTATTCATCTAAGATTCAAAGATGGCTACCAACAATTCTGGTTGTAAAAGCAGATACTTCCAGTTAATCCTCGATTATGGGCTACTATACAAAAGTTTTTAATTGCCGTTTCTTCTTAACATTCAGGAGGATGGGGGTTTAGTTACTAACCATTGACAGCCAAAATGCAAATTTGTTAGCCATCATCATCAAACACAAATGCAAGTTCAGCAGCTTCACCCTTCTTATTAGGATCGTTTTTATTCATCATTTTTATTTTCATATTGTCCTTGATCATCGTTAGTTTTGGCATGTAATGTTAATGTTATTGGGGGCTTGATGACCGAGTGACTACCCTCGGTACTATAGGTTTCGGGTTCCCGGCGGTGCCATGGATTCTTCTAGTGGTTCGGAATCCGCTTTAAATCATAGGTCCTGGTATAATAATTTAAAGTGGTTTAATCTACTTTTATGCTAACGATATGGTTTAACCTACAAGCCCATATTATATTATGCCCCGTAAAAAGAAAATATCTCCTGTTTAGGAATTTACCTGTAGGCAGACGGCAATGGTCCAACATGGTCTGTAGTTATTTAGGTAGCGAACGTCATTCGGTTGATTATCATAAATAATGTTTTAATTTCAATATTCAAGGTGGTCTTAAGAACAATTTTATGTAGTGTGCTTTAAGACGCAGGTAGATCACATAAAAGAACACACATACTCATATGAAAACATCGATATAATGGATATGCGTAGCGAGTTCAGGATTGCAGTGCTGAAAATTCAAAAACTGTACAGAATTTGAAATTGGGGTTTGGGGATTGGCCTCGAATTCGGCGAATTATTTTCACCCAAGTTAAAGGATCCCCTGAAAATGCTGATGAACTCTCAAGGGGGCCGTGATCCTTCTATTAAGAACCCATACTTTTAAATAAGGGTGTTCAGGCTTCGTTTCTTTGGGCCATAGAGAAGATTTGTCTTCATAATATGAAAATGAGGATCGGAATAATATCCGTTAGAGGTTAAATTCTGATACAAATAGAGAATATAAAAGTGCTCATACAGAATACTAGAAAGAAGAAAATATTGAATTTAAATGTCTATTATGCATTTTTATTTTCTTATATATGCTAAAAATAACTGTGTTTCAGGGACACTGCAGGGCAAGAAAGGTTTCGAACGCTCACCACAGCTTACTACAGAGGGGCTATGGTAAGAACTCTTCAGTCTATGTGAAAGACAAATTGTTTGTATGCTTATAAGCATTGTTATTTTTCTATTAAGCATAATGCGTATAGATTTAAGCAGCAGAATCTATTGCCATGAAATCTTTTAATTATTTCTGCTTAATATAGTACTATAAAGATAAATACTTTAATGGAATCCATAAAATATACGTGTAGTATGATTTTTAAAACATTTTGCTATTGAGCTACCTTCCGACAAGAAATTTCAGCAAACAAAACTGTGCAATTTTTAAACTATGCGCTATTAGATTTGATTCTTGGTCAAATATACGGGTTTATTAATAGATTATTATATATATGAGTTTCTTAATTGATTATTGTTATATATACGAATATGCAATGTAATTGGCTCGTGCTACCTCTATGAAATCGACTACGAAACATTTTCAATGTCTGGTTATTAGTGATTTATTGCATGTTTTTTAGTTTTTCCTATTTTTGATTTGAAGTGTTAAGTTGTGGCTTAAATATTAAATTTAATATGTTATGTCCATTTAAAGATCATGAAAACTTGAATAAGCAAAATCTTAATTTCAGATGATAACGATATAATTTTAATTTCAGATGAGGACATAATGTGAAAGTAGATAGAAGGGAATTATTATTGATCAATTTATTATCAATTTTTATTACCACTTTATTACAATTATTATCAAATTAAAATTTTTTAAATAATTCTAAATAAAATACACTGATTACTCGTGATAAGTACTAACTAACTAAAGAGATTATTATAAAAATTATTTAAATCTTCGATATTGTTATGATTGGATTCAATGATTTATTTAAACTGTAACTGTCTTTCAGGGAATTCTTGTGATGTACGACGTGACAAACATGGACTCCTTTAACCATCTTTCCTACTGGTTCCGAAATGTAGAAGAGGTAAATAACCCGCACTCGTGTAATGGCTGCTGTAGGCTAGAATTTCTGACAGGTTTAAATTTCTCTGTCAGAATTTGTAACATTTTTATTTAATGTGAAATTAAAATAAAAAAAAATATCTTTGATGTTTGCTTTTGATGGCCAGACACTTTGACATGATAACCAGATACTAATGATGTCATTAGAAAGGCAGAGATGTAGCAAATAGAACGTTATCCAGGATGCACCACGAGCGAGTCACGCCGTCGAACGAGCATCTTAAAGGGTGTGAATTTGCATTTGCTGACTGTACACCGTAGGGTGTTTGCACCCTTCTCCCACACTCTCCGAGCTCAACGAAATTACATTCCCCACATTTACAAGAATTGAGAAATACTTGCTTTCTTATATTTATATTAGAATGCCTCCAAGTGTTATGTTTACAAAAATTGTGATCAAAACATTAATAAGCAGTCTCAGTTGTTCCTCTGTATTATTAAAAACAAAATTAATGCGTATTAATTTCAGTTCGTCTTTTTTCATTATCAATTCGAATTTTAAAAAGATTTTAAAGTATATAAACAAACCTTATTTTATATGGAACATGTGTTGGCAATGCATTTTCACTAAATCTATAACAAATTCTTACAGCATGGTGGTCACTCATAACTGGAGGTGGTTATTTCTTTATTGTTTATTTCTTATTTTTCTTTTTTTTTTAAGTTGAAGGCATTTGTTCTTATATGTTTAAAATTGAATTTTATTATGTTTGATGTTATTTTTCTATTAACTGCAATGCATTTTATTTCCCCAAATGTTTCGAAATTTTTATGAATCATTTACTCTTTTAAAATTATTCTTTTGTATAAGACTTGTGTCTTTATTTAAGTTACATTCAAAATCATGAAATGTACTTTTTTTTTCTCCTTCCCACAGAATGCCTCTCCGGATGTCGTGAAGGTTCTCGTAGGCAACAAATGCGACAGTACAAATTTACGTGTAGTGGATCAAGACCAAGGAAGAAAGGTAAGAAAAGGTTTGGTTTGTCACTCTACTGTCATTTTGTGCACACTTTCGGCTAAATAGACCGGGACCTACAGTTGAACGTGGATTCGAACCGCTCACAAACATCCATGCCACCGCTGGGATTTGAATCCATAGCCTGTGGTACCAACGGCCAATATGCCAACTAATTAGCTACCAGGCCGCCCAAATTAATTGCCAGGTTGCAAAATCGACAAGTAACCAAGATGTTTAGTGTCATATGCTTCAGGTTCAAATCCTCGCAATGGCCTGGATGTATGTTAATGGTTTGTTATCCACTTTAAGCTATAGGTCTCGGTCTAACTTGACCTAGTATTACTACTACTACACCATACCACATCACTGTGCTCAGAACTGAGTTGCCCCTTTACAGTTTGGGAAGAATGCGAGTGAGAGAAGTCTGATTGGATTCTGAGACGCTCTATGGTCGTATGAGACCGTGACGTACGACTTAAAGTGGACTCCGAACCACTCACAAACATCCATGCCACCGCCAGGATTCCAACCATGTGTCCTTTAAAGCAACCAGGAGTGTTCAGGTTCTCGCACTGCGAGGACCTTCACACGGAACTCTATGATGCTCACAGTACAGATTCCCTAAATAGGCGATATCAATTTAGGGGATAAGTTAAAGGGGGTGATTTCAGCCTTGTGGTTAAACTACGCTTAGTTTTTGAAAGGAATGAAATTTATTTATAAAGGACTTTCTGCAATAGAGGGAAAACAAGTTAAGTCAATTCTTACTTTTTTTTCACTCTATTGCAGAAAGTCCTTTATAAATAAATTTCATTCATTTTCTTAAGTTTATCTGGCGCCCTCTATGGGTAGATACACGCAACTTAAATCTAAAAAAAAAAAAAAAAAAAAAAAATTAATGAATTAAATTTAATGAACGAATTAATATTTGAAAAAAACTGTACAACATGTGGATGAATTAAACTCAAATTGTACTCGAGTGGATGAATTAAAAGTGTTTTAGAACGATTGAAATTTTTTTTTCCCAATGCAGCTGGCAAACAGACATGGACGTCTTTGGATACCAATAAGGGCTGCACAGACGTTACTCACTTTGCATTACCCAGGGGGCGCGTGTCACTTGATGGTAAGCCACGGTCGCGGAGTAACAATGCCCCCGCAGCGCTCTACGATCCTGTTAGGACCGGGACCTACGGTTTAAAGTGGATTCCGAACCACTATGACACCCATGGGCAAAGCCGGGATTTGAACCCGATACCTGTGGTACCGAACGCCAGAGCGCTAGCCATTCGGCCATCAGGTCCCCACGATTGAAAATTTGAACAAGATATATATATATATATATATATATATATATATATATATATATATATATATATATATATATATATATATATATATATATATATATATACACATATATATATATATATATATATATATACACATATATATATATATATATATATATATATACACATATATATATATATATATATATATATATACACATATATATATATATATATATATATATATATATATATATATATATATATATATATATATATATATATATAGGAGAGTGTGTAGAAGGAATTGAAAAAATAGGAATTGACTTTCAAAAAAATGTGTTTTTAATATTACTTGTTTCGCAGGTTGCGGAGAGCTGCGACGTGCCCTTCTTCGAGTGCAGCTGCAAGGAGGACGTGAACATCGACGAGATCTTCCTGACGGTGGCCCGCATGATCAGGGAGCAGAGAGAGAGGAGGGTAAATACAGTGCACACTCATTGAATCCATCGCAGATTTACTCCAAGGAGATCGATCATCGTACTCAATGAATAGGTTAATCATACTCGCATTGAAAGAGGACCAATCGTACTGAATGATGATCTATTACCATAATTATATTCATCGAAGGTCTATTATCGTATTTATCGACGATCAATTATCATATTCCACAATGAATATGACAATTGATCCGCAATGATCAATAATTATACTCAACGAGGACTCCAAATTGTCACACTCAATGAGTACCAATTTTCATAATCAATGAAGGCCGATTAGCATATTGATCGAGGACCCATCCTAATTATACTCAGTGAAACCCTCAGCGTTTTAATTGGTAACACAAATTTACATAATCAAATTTGTCACACTCATCGATCCATCGCAGATTTACTCCAAGGAGATCGATCATCGTACTCAATGAATGGGTGAATCCTACTCGCATTGAAAGAGGACCAATCGTACTGAATGATGATCAATTACCATAATTATATTCTTCGAGGATCGATTATCGTATTCCTCAGATAACAAGTTTCATACTCAATGAAAACCAATTATATTCATCGAGGACTTATCATAATTACACTTAACGAGGACCTCACTCAAAGGGGGACCATTTATCATATTAATTGAGGACCAATTTTCATACACTATAGGGACCAATTATCCTATTCGGCGAGTCACATATACTTCACTTGTCATACTCTATACGGACCACTCATAATGGATTGCAATATGCACACTCGGCTGAGGATCGATCCATCGCAGTCTTACACCACGGAGGTCGATAGTTGTACTAATTGAGAGTTAATCATACAACCATTGAACGAGGATCAATCATACTGAAGGATCCTAATCAATTACCATAATTATATTCATCGAGGATCAATTATCAATTTTCATAATCCACTCATACCAATTGTTATAATCAATGGAGACCAATTATCATAGTTATCAAGGATGAATCATAATTATATTCAACGAAGACCAATCGTCACACTCAATGGGAACCAATTTTTATAATCATTATTATATTCATCGAGGACCAAATATAATTATATTCAGTAGGTACTCATTTTATAATAGATGAGAATCAATTATCATGTTCATCGAGGGCGGATCATAATCATACTCAACGAGGATCAATTATCACATTCAACGAGGATCAATTATCACACTCAACGGATACCAATGTTTATAATCAATGAAGCCCAATTATCATATTCATCGAGGACCAATTGCCACACTCAATGGGTATCAATTTTTATAATGAAGTCAATTTTCATATTCATCGAGGACCAATTGCCACACTCAATGGGTATCAATTTTTTATAATGAAGTCAAATTTTCATATTCATCGAGGACCAATTGCCACACTCAATGGGTATCAATTTTTATAATGAAGTCTAATTTTCATATTCATCGAGGACCAATTGCCACACTCAATGGGTATCAATTTTTATAATGAAGTCCAATTTTCATATTCATCGAGGACCAATTGCCACACTCAATGGGTATCAATTTTTATAATGAAGTCAAATTTTCATATTCATCGAGGACCAATTGCCACACTCAATGGGTATCAATTTTTATAATGAAGTCCAATTTTCATATTCATCGAGGACCAATCATAATTATCCCCAACAGGTACCAATTATCATACTCAACGGGTACCAATTATCATACTCAACAGGTACCAAATATTATACTGAACGGGTACCAATTATCATACTCAACAGGTACCAAATATTATACTGAACGGGTACCAATTATCATATTCATCCAGTACAATCATAATTATACTTAACGAGGACCAGTTGTCACACTCAAATGATACCAATTTTCATAATTAACGGATACCAATTATCATACTGAAGGAGGATTAATTATATTCATTTAGTATGATATTGCTATCTGATCATAATATAAAATAAAATACCTTAAGTAATAAATTTAATGTGCAGTTATTTAACTAAAGTATAATTTTAAAATGTTGTTGAATCTCGCTTTTTGTAAATGTTCTTTACTAATGAGTTTAGAATGAGGGTGTGAAATAAATTCAATGACATTTATTAATTTCGTATATCTGTAAAAACTGTTTTTGCTTAACAAAGTATTTTGTAGAACATTAAAAATATAGTATTCCCACTCCTTTAAAAACGTTCTTGTACTCTGAATTTATATAGAAAATATAAATGTCCTATAAAAATAATGCTAAATTAAAGTACAATAGAATAGCTTAAGAAAAGAAAAAGTAAACTGTATGTTTTAATCCCAAAGATAATATACTAGTAATACAAGACATCTTATTTGTTCTTAAAAATAAAAAAACTTCTATAAGATCTTCTGTCATGGTGGAACAGAGAGAGCTTTTGAGAATCTCCGGTTCTGAGTAAAGTCTGTCGACATTTGCTTGGTTTGCTGCTAAAGAAGCCTAAACTGTCATTGCTAGTGATTGTAATATTGTAGGACACAATTGGATTGCCTTCTTAACATTAATTCCTTGAATTTTGAGAAAATAACATTTTTTATAAACGGTTTTTAAACCAATTTCCGATTCCTTCAAAAATTGACACTCAACTCGTCCAAAAATGGCCCGACCCACGACTTCTTTAAAGATGCTGGAACCCCAACTCGTCCAAAAATGGCTGAACCTCCAACTCATCCAAAAAGGTTCGACCCCCAACTTTAAAGGTGCTGGACCCCCAACTTCTTTAAAGATACTCTACCTCCAATCTCTTTAAAGATGCTCGAACCTCCAACTCGTTCAAGTATGCTCGAATTCCGAACTCGTTCAACAATGTTCGAATCCCCAACTCGTTTTAAAATGCTCGATTCCCAACTCCTTCAACAATTCTGGATCCCCAACTTGTATAACAGTGCTCGACCCCAACTCGTTCAACAGTGCTCCACCCACAACTTCTTCCAGAAATGGTGACTTTCTTATAAATGTTATAATCCCAATTCCATCGAACATTCTCGACTTGCTTATTGTTTAAAAGTGTATATTAGTAATCTAGTTAAATGTGCTAACCTTTCTGTATGTCTGCAGGCCAGCAAGTTCGACGAGATCGAGCGGCAGCAGTGGGACAAGGCCCACCTGACCCAGCAGAAGCCGCAGGAGCCCTACAAGTGCAGCTGCTGATCCACCGCTTCCACAACATCGCTCTAAGTAACTCTACAACAATAGGCTACGAGCTTTTCCGTTTATTTGACGAACGACACTGCAGGGCGCCCAGACAGCAGTATTACACACGGGACAGAACAAACAGGCCTTCGTTTCTCAACTAGCTACTCGACACACTTTCATTTCCTTCCGACTTCCGAGGAGGGTTCGAATACAGGCAATATGACGCTGCAGTTTTTGGCGCCACGATTGGCGCAGTTTGAAACCATTTGGCGATAAATGCAAACTGCTGCCCACTAGGGTACTTTCAAGCTTTATTTATACAACTATATATTTAAAATTATTGAATTTATATTTAAAAAAAAATCGCTGTTATCTATTTTAGGATACAATAGAATAATTTTTTTTTCAATCAAAATTTCGATTTGACTGAAAAATTAAAGTAATGAATAAAAGTTTTTTTAAATGAATTCCAATACAAAGGGTTGAAATTCAAATCAAATTGCATCCAATTAATTGAAAATAAAAAAGGAAACAACTAGATATGGGGACAAAAGGACAATATATAAAAGGGACTATATATTTATTTACTCTCAACAAGTGCCTATTTGCTTAGACAGAAATATTATTTTCTATGTTTTACAATACAAATAACCATTAAACAGTTATAATATCACAATAGAAAACGTCTAGACAGTAATCGAAATTTGTAAAAATGTTTTCAATCATAATTTAGTATCAGATCTTTATCGATAAACGTGTATTGCTATTAATATCTTGTAAGCTAAGGTACCATTGAAAAGTTATATAATATTGTATAAATTAAATATACAACAATTGGAATTGATTAAAAATCCTACAAGTAATCACCAAAATCAAGGTGTTGCCCAAATGCCATCGTTTCTAGATTATGTACTGGGTGTTTTTCTAATATATTTCAAAGTTCCAATGAAAACATCCCGATTTTATATGTTCTACTACTATTACTACTAATGTATACTATTGCACATATCTATCTACCCTCGCACTTTCATCAATCTTCTCCCTTCTGTTGAAGATTTATGGGTAAGGCTCAAAATTTAATTATATATGATGATATTTTAATTTTATAATATTCCCTCTGTCCCATAATTATAGTAGCAAGTGAATATTTAAGCTGGAATGATTGGTGAATGCAACTGTAAATTATGTTGTAGCAAAATTGCAAAGCCTTCCATCAAAATCAATGTTATATGAAATCTATCATTTGTGTTGGCACATCTTTGAATTTTTTAGGTTAACCTAATTAGGACGAATTATAACTATTTTTTTTTCTAATTTCTTCAGCTGATTGACATCAATTGTTTTATAAATATCAACCTAATGTAAAAATTGGTCTAAAAAAGATTTCCAAGCAATGATCGAGTTGCGATTGTCCAGTTCTTGACTCATCAAAAGATAAACAAATAGTTGCAGAAAAGTGCAATTACGTTAGCTGCAAAACAATTTAAGTTCAACAAAATGATACCATCAAGAATTTGGAAACGTGCTTCCGAAAATAATTGTCAATGTGAATCTTATGCTGATGTCGATTCTTTGAAAAACACCAAAACTGTAGAAGTAAACGCAAAGATTATGGAGAAAAGCCAAGACATATTCCATTTAGAAGAAGATCAGCAACTCACGCCATTGAAGTTCCCAAATCTACTTTATTCCGAATTTTGAAAAAAAAAAAAAACAAACATCAAACCATTTCTTATAGAAAAGAATAAGAAAGATTATGTAGAATTATTTTCTGTCAAAAGTATTTCCTGACTAAAGTTTATGGATTTGATGTTTACTTATGATTCACATTGATGAGAACTATCTGAACACTCAAAACAAAAATTAGCAGCAATATTTTTAATTCATTGCTTAATTAATCTAGTTTTCTGATAATAAATGTTGCGTTTTATATTTATTTACCTTTGCTACGTTGATTATGGGCCACATTAAATTCATCAACTGCTACTATTATTATGATACAGAGAAAGTAATACTTTTTATTAGATTCTAAGTTACGATTCGTAATTAAAGGATAAGATCATGATTCATAATGAAGGATAAGATCATGATTCGTAATCAAGGATAAGATCATGATTCGTAATCAAGGATAAGATCATGATTCGTAATCAAGGATAAGATCATGATTCGTAATAAGATCATGATTCGTAATCATTTCATGATTCGTAATCAAGGATAAGATCATGATTCGTAATCAAGGATATTTTATGTTGATTCATATAGATGTACATGGTACATTGCAGGTTAATTTTAAATACTAATTTTTTTTAAACGCATTTAATGGAAAAATACTTTTAATGGCAAAAGTACCAATACATTGCAGACACAGCAGATCATGAGAATTTGCGTTTCAATGCAAAGATTCATCAAAAATAAAAATGCAATAACTCGTATATGGATTCATGTCTTTGGTCTGTAATGTCGCCATTTACGAATCGATTTAGTCGAATGTCCGTCTATAGCATGCCTGTCAGGTGTGTTTCGTACTAAACATTAGATATCGCTTCCTAAGTTGATGCTCGTCAAGAGCTCGCAAGTTATGCTCAGGGGAAAAGTTGGTTACGTTAACAAAAGCATGGAAGAGTTCCTGGTTACTTACCTTGAAATGTGTCCCCAGTCCCTTTTAGAGTGTCTTCTGGGTGTGAATAGCTAGAGAAACAATGTTCCTAAGTAGATTTAAGACTTGTGCTGTTCTTCATATCCTTCTGTTCATTATTATGCGTATGTGTTCTTATTTTCTGAGCGGCAATGCATTCGAATTTTTTGAAACAGAATCGTTTGTTAAACTTGACTTAAGTTGAGTTGTACTTTGAGATGTATGCTCGCTAACACTGCTTTATCTCAATTTATCCAAATGCTTCTTTAAAAAATACAATGGATAACATGATTTGACAAAAGTGAAAATGAAACCTTTATAAAAGAACTATTCTAAAACTCGAAATTCTTGAAATCATTGCCTATGGCGGCTTATAAATTCTTTTTAAAATACAAGGAAACGTTGCTTGTACTTTTTAGCAACTAAAAGAATATAAAAAGAAATAGATTAAACTACACAGCAAATAGATCATAACATTTTAACAGTTGAACGATGATTAGAATATATCAGTACAACTAGTACTTGAAAAAAAGTGAATAATAAATAATAACCCCAGAAAGAATATGTGGGGTACCCCTTAGCTTACAGGGTTACGAGAGTTTTCGTAGAAAATGAAGTATTGTTCTTGTCTTATAATAAGCATCCACTGACGTATAAAATATCCAAGAATAAGACAGAATTTTATATCCAAAAGCAGTTTGTTTCTTGGTTCTATATATTTTATGCATTAAAACAAAATGTGTTCAACTGTTTCCGGAGTTTTGCAGATCAGGAATCGTTTGTTCCTGTTAGTAATCAGACATAATTCAACTTATTATTATTTTCATTTCATTTCATTTCAGTCAAATAAATTGGCATACATTTAGATTTGACTGAATAATCTAAAACACTTTTTTTTTTAGTTTACAATAAAAGCGATCGAATTGTTAGGAAGAAAAATCTCAAAAATAAGCTACTAAAAATGAAAAACATTGATCTTTTGTTTAGCTTCATTAAATTGTAATCGTATCTTAAAAATCACACACTAAATTGTCGTTATGAGGATGACGTCTGTACGGCATAGTGATAGCCTGTCTGGTTCGAGATCTGTTGGGATATTATATCTTTTTTAAAGTTGTTATTATGATGATGACACCTGTATTGTATAGTAATAACTTGTTTGATTCGAGCTAGATCTTTTGGGATGTTATACATTATTTTTTTCCAACATTTCAGGACAGGAATTGTATTAGATGCATTATAAAGATGATAAAATTAAGGTTTATTTAACTTGTGATATTTGAAGTAGATATATGTTAGTATTTTAGGTTAGTTCTTTTTTTCAAATAAGACTACGTGCTTTTGTAAAATCCATCAGGTAATTTATTGGCTGTAAAATTTAAAAAATCAAATGAATAAACAAATAATTAAAATATGTAAACCTTCAATAATTATATTAAAAAACGAAAAAAAAAAAAAAAAAAAAAACATTGAAAAAGCATTTAAAATGAAATGATTTTTGTTTTGTTTTTAGTTATATTCATCGTTGCTTTAAAAAAATAAACAAAGCATCAATCAAACGAAAATTCTTATTAAAATGTTTTCATCTTTTCATTTTAAAATCAACAAACTCAAACATTCTAACAGTTTTATTCAAAAATTCAAAACGAGATTTAGGATACAAATCATTACAACCATTTTAAGATAAAATTATAGAAAAACGAAAAAAATAAATAAATAAAATAAAATAAAAATTTTTAAATGAAAAAAAAAAATCTTCAAAAAAAAAAAAAAAAAAAAAAAAAATATTTATAATATTAATAAGAATTTTTTCCTTTAAGAATAAAGTTATTATTATTTTTATTATTATTTATTTTGATATCATTTGTTTAGAACAATAAAAAAAAAAAAACGATTTTTTGGAAAATGCAAAAATATTCGAATAATTTTTTCTATCCCAGATTTTCATTTTAAAGTTACAAAGTCGAACGTTATAACAGTTTTTTTCAAAAATTCACAACGAGATTTTGAATAAAATCATCACAATCATTTACGATAAAGTTATAGGACAATTGAAAAAAATAAATAAAATGAAAATTTTTAAACGAAAACAAAAAAAAAACAAAACAAAAAAAAAAAAAAAAAAACATTTCAAAATTAATATTTATAATATTAGTAAGAATTTTTTTCTTTAAGAATAAAGTTTTTATTATTATTATTATTTATTCTTGATCTGTTCTGATTTAGAAAAACCAAACATTTTGATGGAAAATACAAAAGTATTCGAATAATTTTTATACCCATAATTTTCTATACCCCAACTTTTCATTTTAAAATTACAAACTAAAATATTTTAACAGTTTTATTCGGAAATTCCCAAGATTTAGAATAAGAATCATCATAATCATTTAGAATAAGGTTATAGAACAACTGATAAAAGAATACAAAATTTAAACGAAAAAAAAAAAAAAAAAAATCTTGAAAAGAAACAGAATATTTATAATATTAATAAGAATTTTTTCAAGAATAAAATTTTAATTATTATTATTATTTATTCTTGATGTGTTCTGATTTAGCAAAAAATAAACGATTTTGATTGAAATAATTCGAATAATTTTTAGACCCATTGCAATTATTGTATCATAGTAACTGAAATAGATGATAAATAAGCTTTATGCCTTTGTTGTGATTGCAATATGCAGAGTAATGAAAAGCTGCAGAATTTAAATTGTCTGTATTCGAACTTTCCTCGTACGACTGACGAAAGATTGAAGAGCATTGGTTTTTCTGTATACTGATTTATCATTGCTTGGTGTTGATGTGATAATTTAATGTGATAACAACACGTTAAGTTTTGCTGTGTTTGATAAAACCTGATGGCTGAGTGCAATGTATTTTAACCCGGTGAGTCTCATTTATTTAAGTTGATAATAATTATTTAATTAATTGGTTAAGTAGCACACTTTAAATTATCAAAGATCCAACTGAATTTGTATTATCTGATATATTGAAAATTTGGAAACAAAATTGTATTTGAACAAGTTTATTTATATAGTTCTTTTAGTTATGATAAATTATTGTCTAAGCTATATATGTATAACTAATCTAAATGTGATTTTTATTTTGCTATTTTATGACTTAAGCAGTAGTACTACTTATTTACTACTTATATTTCTAATGATTTCAATAAAAGTCATAAAGATATAATGTACTTTCTAATACTTTTATGATTAAAAAAAATCCAAATTATTCTTTAATCAGTTAGTTAGGATTTACTGATAGTAACCTACATTAAAATTTGATAATTGCACAACTGAAACAATTAATATTTCTAAAAAACTTAAAAAAATCATTTAATTACGTATTCGATAAAAAATAATGTTTAATAGTGTATTTATTACATCGTAATAATTGTATGAAAAAGAATATTAAAAAAATTTGATATTATGTCAACTGTGAACAAAAATAATTCAAATCTGACATAAATTTTTAAATTTTTTTATTTTATGACTTAAGTTATGACGATAATAATTAATTAATTGGTTAATACGTTAAATTACTAAAGATTCCAACTAAAGTTTATTTTATCAATGTATGATTTTGATGTATTAGCAAATTATATTTCAAAATTTTTGAAGAAATTTCTTTAAAGTTTTTTTAGTTATGAGAAATTATTGTCTAAACCATATATAACTAATCTAAATGTGATCTTTATTTTGCTATTTTATGACTTAACAGTAGATTTCTTATATTTTCAATAAAAGTCATAAAGATGAAATGCAATGTCTAATACTTTTATGATGGGAAAAAAATCCAGATTATTCTTTAATCAGTTAGTTAGGATTTACTGATAGTAAAAAACATTAACATTTGATAATTGCACAACTGCAGTAGTTAATATTTCTAAAAAAGAAACTTTTAAAACATAATTTATTGGGTAATCGATTAAAAAATGTTATGTCTGAAAATGAACGTAAAATATTTGATAAATTTGATACTATGTCAATCATGAACAAAAAATAATTCAAATCTTACATCAATTCAATTCTTAAATTTATATTTTATAACTTATAAATAGAGTTTTTACATTATCAATGAAAATAGTAAGCAAAAAATTTAGTTTTTAACACTCTAATGATAAAACAAATATATCGAAATTATTCTTTAATCATTTACTGATGGTAACCTACATTGAAGTTTGATAATTGCAATTAAAGTTTGATACTTTCAAATGCCTATTAACATAATGAGATTAATTATGTCTATTATTGTATGACCAAAAATTCTAATTTAAATTAAAAACACAACAATTATGAAATATTTTAATGAAAATTTCTGAGAAAAAGATGCAGTATTTATCCAAATGACTTAAAGTTTTTAAAAGCACTAATTTCCGTTTATTCCTTAATTATTATTATTATTAAGGAACTTTTTTTATTTAATTAATTAATAATGAATTAATTATTACTTATTATTTAGGTCTTAAATATTATTTTTAAGGATCCCAATTATTTTACTATGTTTCGATTGAAATTAGGCAAATTTATATGTTTAATTTTATAATCTTAAAGAATATTGAAATTATTATTTTAAAATAAACTTAATTTCATAGAATGGTCCAATAAATGAAGTATAAATTATTTTTATTTAAAATATTCAATTTTTTTCAATATTAATTTACTTAGTAAACATTAACATTATTACTAATAAATATGGTTAATTAAAAACCTGTAAAACCCACCTGTACTTCAATCCTTCTGATATTAGTATTTCTTTACAAGCAATATTCCGTTAGATTGTATTGTTTACTATTTTGAAAAATGGAATTCAAAATTCTGCAAATAGATGACATAAATTGTAATAGAACAAAATTACTGCATTTGTCAAAAATGTAAAAAAAAAATTTAAACCTAAATCTTTTATTTTGCCTTAACCTTCAACATTCTCATATTAATATTTATTTTTTATATTTGCTATTTATTTTTAAAATTTTTCTGGCTCTTTGAAATATAGGCGCAATAAAATAAATAAAATGTAATAATTTTTGCCACTTTATAAAAATCATTACTTGTTGAATTTAATAATTTTTTTTGCATACTTTTCCATTAGACGGATGCCAGGTGAAATGCGCCAATCGAATCGCGCCAAACATCGTCATTGGCGATGATTTTGCGGGAATTTTGGCGCGAATTGGGATTCCACTCATTAAAAAGTATCCTTTCTTTTAATATAATGACAAGGAGCGCTAAAATTGTAAAATAAATATTTAAAATCTTAAAAATTTTTTTCTTGATTTATTAATAAAATTACAAAAACTGAAATTTTTTAGAGTACTATTATGACTCTGCCCTCAAAATACGGTAGGATATCCATTTATTAAAAAAGGAGGAAAAAAGGGACAGATTTTTAGAATGTAGAAGGATTCGCGAATAGCAGTTTTGCACGACTTGAATTGTTTTTTTAGGCGTCATACTATTGTAAATGGTGTAGGTGAATTTGTTAATTATTGTCAGCAGCATTTTCAATGTTTACAAATTTTGCCCACATTGTTTCACAATGATGTTTTATAAACATAAACATTGTATACATAAACTTAACTTTTCTGTATATGGTTGCAGCTGATGTTCAACTATTGCGTTTACTCTTTTGGAGTTTTTGTTATGCAATAAAAAATTCTTATTATATATACATATGATAAGTAAACATGGACACAAGAATAAATTTTTGTTAGATATGATTTGTCTGTGTCATTTATTTCATTTTATTCTGAAAAAAAAAAGTATGTTTCTCATTTAACACATCATGACAACTTTGCCACAGAATAAATTAAATATTTACACATTTTGCAATAAAAAATTAATTTACCAGTGCAAAATGTGTGAGTATTTAAAAAATTATTATTGATTATAAATATTATTTGATCGTTTATTAAATATATCAATGATATATTTAATGAACATAATATACATGTTCGTTGATTTAAATATTATAAATATTATCAATAGCTTATAAATATTATTTGATTTTATAAATAATAAAAATAATAATAAACAATAAAATTATTGAAATTCCAATACATTTTGTAAAATTTTTAGAAAGTAGAAAATGTGAATGCAAATTTTTAATTATAAAAAAATTTAAATGTAAATTGATAGTAAATTAATATCAGGTTCAACAGCATCAATAAATATTCAATTTAATGAATATAAATTTCAATATGAATATTCAATCAATATTAATTTCCATATGGATATTTAATGAATATTAATTTCAATATGAATATTTAATGAATATTAATTTCAAAATGCAGATTTAATGAATATTACTCGAATCTTCAAATTAACTCAATGAATATTTATTTCAATATGAAGATTCATTGAATATTAATTTCAATATGACTATTTAATGAATATTACTTTCTATATGAAGCTTCAATGAATATTAATTTCATTTCAAAGAATATTAATTTCAATAGGAATATGCAATGACTATTAATTTAATTTTAAACAATACTAATTTCAATTTAATAAATATTTAAATTGAAATCAATTTTTTAGTAAGTGAACTATTATCATATTTTACTAGATATATTCAAGAGGGGTCAGGGTAGAACCCGTTGGTGGTATCAGTTGCAGTCACTGCTTTCAGAAGCGAAGAGATTTGATGGCAATTGTAACAACGTGTATAAAACTTGTAACGACAAGCAAACTGTCTGATGGGAACTTATGGTGAAAGAAAATTTCCGCTCCGATTCATGTCGATTTATTTTCGAGCATCAAAATATTTATGACCTTCCGAAGCAAGACTGCATCCTCGGTGGTAAGGGAATATGAGGGGCCTTGTTTCTCGATGCCACACTGGAATGCTGGAATCTACGCTCTCAACTCCCGCATTCAAATGTGGACGCCGCATAAGACGTTGCGAGAGAAAGCATGTTGTCTTTATGCTACAAATCAAAACATTTTTGCTTATAAACAATGGTTTGATCTAGAAATGATTGCCTTTCTTAATTCCAAACAAACTGAAACAACCTGACATCAAGGATTATTTACCTTTTTAAAATGTGAATAAATTGAAATTAAAAAAAAAAAAAATTTAAAGTCAATTCCTACTTTTTTTTCACTCTATTGCAGAAAGTCCTTTATAAATAACTTTTCTTTCGTTTTTTTAAAGTTTATATGGCGTCCTCTATTGGTAGATACATGCAACTTAAATCTAAAAAAAAAACTAAAATGAATGAATTAAATTTAATGAATGAATTAATATTTAAAAAAACTGTATCAACATCAAGTGTCATCCACTACAAGTTAAAAAAAAATGTATTTGAACTTGATTGGATGAATAAAAAATATTTTATTAACGATTGAAAATTTGAACAAGATATATGTGAGCTAATAGAAGGAACTGAAAAATATACTTAATTATTCAAGTATTTACATTTTTAAAACAATTTTACAATATTTGTGATTCTCATATGTAATCTGTCATTGCAAACTTTCGATAAATACCATACTATACTTATCAACATCATCATATAGTTAAATCTGATATAGTTTAATCTGGTGTAAAAACCAAGAATCGTGAGGAAAAATCAGTTAAATTTAGTAAAAGGTGGAAATGCTACAATGTAATGGGCCGACAAAGTAGTCCTTTAGGTTTTTTTTTTTTTTTTTTTTTTCACCTTTCTTATATGACATCTTCACATATGCTTTTTGATATATTTTTTTTCAATTCTTTCTATTAGCTCACATTCTCTCTATATATATCTTGTTCACATTTTCAATCGTTCATAAAATACTTTTTATTCATCCACTCAGTTCAAATACATTTTTTTTGAACTTGTAGAGGAGGACACTGGATGTTAATACAGTTTTTTCAAATATTAATTCATTCATTAAATTTAATTAACTAATTTTAGTTTTTTTTAGATTTAAATTGCATATTTCTACAAATAGATGGCGCCAGATAAATTTAAAAAAATGAATGAAATTATTTATAAAGGAATTTCTGCAATGTAGCAAAAAAAAAAAAAAAAAATAGCAGGAATTCATTAAAAAAATTTTTTTTTTTATATTACTTCTTTCACCTTTCTTATATGACATCTTCACATATGCTTTTTGATATCTTTTTTTGTATACAATTTATTTAGTTCTGTCTTTGAAAAAGCAATTCTGAAATCCTGCAAAATGGTTTCGCAAGCTTATAAAAAGATGGTAATGTGTTGGAGCAAGGATGATATATTAGGACGGATTCCATTAAATAATTAAAAAAAATTAATATTTTTCTTCTGCATATGAAGTGGATGAATAAATTAACTTTCATCAATTCCTATAATGTTAATAATACACGTTAGAAGATTGGACGGCTTTTGTGATGTTCAGCCTCTTGCCCCGTGAGTCGGACTACTTGGTGGGAATTTTCCGGTTTTTCTTCCATATGATACGCAAATACCGGGTAGTTCCCCCTAAAGGTGTTTCCTGAAGGCACTGCCCTCCTTCTTTAGCGCCACGGAGCCAAGTCAGACTTCTATCCACGGGTGTTCCATCACAACAGAAGCTGCCCCCTTTCGTACCATCCATGAGTAGATTACTCATGGGATGTCCATTCCGCACTGCAGGACACTGAAGTTTATACATAACACACGTGTTTTCATTTCTTTTTTCTTTCAATTCCTTCTATTAGCTCACACTCTCCCTATATATATCTTGTTCAAATTTTCAATCGTTCATAAAATGCTTTTTATTCATCCGCTCAAGTTCAGATACATTTTTTTTTTAAAACTTGCAGTGTATGACACTGGATGTTAATACAGTTTTTTCAAATATTAATTCAGTAATTAAATTTAATTAATTAATTTTAGTTTTTTTTAGATTTAAGTTGCATGTATCTACCAATAGATAGCGCCAGATAAATTTTGAAAAAATGAATAAAAATTATTTATAAAGGACTTTCTGGAATGAGAGAAGAAAAAGTAGGAATTAACTTAATTTTTTTTTTTTATATATATATTACATGTTTTCTTCAAAATAATCGACTTTAAAACTTTTATTATAAAATACGCTTCAGCAACACTAATTTTTTTTTTTTAAAGAGGGAATAAATAATTTTCTTATGTAATTGTTTCGAACACGTGCACCAACGATTTCAAGTTACAGAAAAAATACAAATTGCAACGAATAATTGTAAAACAATCATGTGAATATTTATTAATACAATTCGATAATTTTGGTTCTTTTTTACGAATGATCTATTGCTATGAAAATAAGAATTATGAAAACAAAATATTCAGCTTTTTATCTACTCTAGGGTTACAATTATAAAAATTCGAACTTTGATGCTGCTATTAGTTTGTGGCGCCATCTATCGACAATTAGAATAAATATCTTATAAATTTAAATTGCGTTTTAGAATTGTATAATTGAATAATATAAGTATTTTTTTCCCTATAAAAAATGGATTTTAATTAGAAATTTTTTTTTTTTTTTTTTTTTTATCAAATTTCGTTTATTACATGAATATTTTTCTTACAATGATCACTTTAAATTTGAGACAAGAAAGAAAATTTGTTTTTGAATATATGTAGTTCAGAATAAATCTAACTACAAAGGGTGTAAAATCTTTGTTATAATAATATAAAGATGAATTATTCATACGATGTAAAAAAGAATTTCTAAATATAATCGAGGAATATGAATCCCAAATATTCTTAACATTCAATCTGAAGCAGCTCATTTAATTATATTCTTCAACAACACAACCATTAGCAAACATAATGCCTGGTTTACCAGCAAATCAAGTAAGTGTTAAAAGACTTTTCACAACCCATAAAATAAATATATTGGCGAAATCGCAAAATCGGGGCCGTTGGACTTTGGCGATTTTTCTATGGCACCTACTGAGCGATAAGTCTCCAAATGTGAGGTTTCTTGTACTTTTTGCAATTCACTTCACTTAAAGTTGCATGGCTGATGACGGACAAAAAAAAAAAAAAAAAGAATCTTGGAGAAAATAATTTTTGACACCAAATCCCAACGGCCCCGATTCTGTGATTTTAACAATATATTTTATAATTTATTTTGCCATTTTTGATAACTGGCAAAAAAAAAAGTAATATAGAAAATTTTTTTAAAAATCAATTCCTACTTTTTTCACACTCTATTGCAGAAAGTCCTTTATAGATAATTTTCATTCATTTTTTTAAGTTTATCTGGCGCCATCTATTGGTAGATACATGCAACTTAAATCTAAAAAAAAAAAAAAACTAAAATTAATTAATTAAATATAATTACTGAATTAATATTTGAAAAAACTACATATATATATATATATATATTGGAAAACTCACAGTTTTATTTACATCCGAACAAACACCATACACATACAATTAGAGTCATGCAATATTTAACACATTTAAAAACATATAATTATAGATTATGGAAGTATTTCACTTTTAGGCAGAAACCACTATACTCAGGTACGCGCAGGGTGCGCGAAATATACTTCCCCTCCTGGTGAGAGTCTGTAGGCCAACTGACCAATTCTGCTGAACGATAAAGGGGGATGCACTCTTGCCAGTGAAGAAGCATAGTTACAATATATATATATATTGTAACTATGCTTCAATACAATATATATATAGTTACAATATATATATATATATAAGGGTGTATTATTTCATTATATATAATAATAATAATATAATGTAATAAAAAATTTGCTTACTTGAATTTAATGTGGGATTTGTGGTAACGAAGAGCAATAGTAATAAGTAAAATAGTGTATTAAAATGCCTGATTGGATTAAAACTTACTTAAAAGAATACTACAATGTCATGCATGAATATAAATAGATTTTGTGGTATTCTTCTAAGTAAGTTTTAATCCAATCAGGCCTTTTAATACATTATTTAGCAACAACTACATCTGTTCTTTTAATCAAAATTTTAAATTGGAATAAGCCTTTGAAAATAAATATCGTACCAATGATCTAAAGAAACGTCTTTTTTCAATTCCTTCTATCAGCTCACACTCTCCCTTGTACAAATTTTCAGTCGCTCATGAAATACTTTTCATTCGTCCACTCGAGTTCAACATACATGTTTTGTGAACTTGTAGTGGAGGACACTGGATGTTAATATTGTTTTTTCAAATATTAATTCATTCATTAAATTTAATTCCTTCATTTTAGGTTTTTTTTTTAAATTTAAGTTGCATGTATCTACCAATAGATGGCGCCAGATAGACTTTAAAAAAATGAATGAAACTTATTTATATAGGACTTTCTGCAATAGAGTGTGAAAAAAGTAGGAATTGACTTTAAAATTTTTTTTTTTTTAAATTACTTGTTTACGAATAGTGTTGTCAGCCCTACGCTCAACGCTATACAGTCATATTTGAGCGGAACCTACAGTTTAAAGTGGATTCCGAACCACTACAAACGACCATGGCACAGCAGGAAACCCGAAGCCGCGAGTTAATGCACCGAGCGCCAGAGTGCTAGTCACTCGGTCATGAGGCCCCCATGGAAATGTCTAATCTGAAAAAAAAAAAAAAAAAACATTGAATAATGTGTTTAAGATTTAAATGTCAACTTTTTATTATTCTAAAACTGGATCAGATTCCTTGATTTAATAATAAAATAAGTAATATAAAAAACAATTTTTTAAAGTCAATTCTTACTTTTTTTTCACTTTAATGCAGAAAGTCCTTTATAAATAATTTTAATTCAATTTTTTAAGTTTATCGGGAGCCGTCTATTGGTAGATACATGCAACTTAAATGAAAAAAATTAAAATGAATGAATTAAATTTAATTACTGAATTAATATTTGAAAAGACTGTATTCACATCCAGTGTCATCCACTACAAGTTCGAAAAAAATGTATTTGAGTGGATGAATAAAAAGTATTTCATGAGCGATTGAAAATGTGAACAAGATATATATAGGGAGAGTGTGAGCTAATAGAAGGAATTGAAAAAGAAGAAAAAAACAATTATATTTTTTAGGTAAAATAATTATATGATGCGGCTCGGTGGCTGCGGTTTATGTTGACTTGTTCGCGAAGATAGTCTACGTACAACAGCAAATAGCATTAATCAGAACCGTAGGTGGATAAGAGTTTTTTTGTTCAATTCCTTCTATTGGCTCACACTCTCCCTCTACGTATCTCGTTCACATTTTCAATCGCTCATAAAACACTTTTCATTCATCCACTCGAGTTCAAATGCATTTTTTTCTGAACTTGTAGTGGGTGACACTGGATGTCAATGCAATATTTTCAAATATTCATTCATTCATTAAATTTAATTAATTCATTTTAATTTTTTTAGATTTAAGTTGCCTGTATCTACCCATAGATGGCGCCAGATAAGCTTAAAAAATGAATGAAAATTATTTATAAAGAACTTTCTGCAATATAATGAGAAAAAAAAGTAGGAATTGACTTAAAATTTTTTTTTATATTACTTGTTTCTTCTAATGCAGCTGGTAAACACTTATACAATTGTCTTTTATGCGTAAAGGCAAGCGCTGCACAGACGTTACTCACTTCACTAACCAAGAAGTGCGTGTTGCTTGGAAGTTACTGTCGCGGAGTAATAAGTCGGGAGGCGGTTTTAAAAATCTAACTCTATTAACAAAATATTTTTTATTAGCCCAAATATTCTTAACATTCAACAACACAACCATTAGCAAACATAATGGCTGGTTTACCAGCAAATCAAGTAGGTGTTAAAAGATTTTTCACAACCCATAAAATAAATATATTGGCGAAATCGCAAAATCGGGGCCGTTGGAATTTGGCGATTTTTCTATGGCACCAACTGAGCGATAAGTCTCCAAATGTGAGGTTTCTTGTACTTTTTGCAATTCACTTCACTTAAAGTCGCATGGCTGATGGCGGACATTGGCGAAAAAAGTTTTTGACACCAAATCCCAACGGCCTCTATTCTGCGATTTTAACAATATATTTTATGGTTTATTTTGTCATTTTTGATAACTGGCAAAAAAACAAGTAATATAAAAAAAAAAAAATTTAAGTCAATTCCTTCTTTTTTCACACTATATTGCAGAAAGTCCTTTATAAATAATTTTCATTCATTTTTTTTAAGTTTATCTGGCGCAATCTATTGGTAGATATATGCAACTTAAATCTAAAAAAAACTAAAGTTAATGGATTAAATTTAATGAATGAATTGATATTTGAAAAAAACTGTATTCACATCCACTACATGTTCAAAAAAATGTATTTGAACTCGAGTGGATGAATAGAAAGTATTTTATGAACGATTAAAAATTTGAACAAGATATATATAGGGAGAGTGTGAGCTAATAGAAGGAATTGAAAAAAAAATTTACTTTGTGTTTTAGCATAAAATAAAGAATTTAGTGTAAAAAAAAAATGACGATTGAAACATAAAATTAATAGATGATACTTTTCCTGAGTAGCAATGTATTGCAATTCAATGCTATGTTGTGTAATTTAATGATGCATTTGAAATAGTATCCAGTGAATGAAATTACTATCTTCACTGACTCAAGGTCCGTCTTACAAGCTTTTAATAAAGACTTTTCAAGTATGATCTTGAACACTATATATCTTTTAGAACAAATCTACTACTTGCACGGAATACGTATCCTGCAATGGATCCCTGCTCATGTGGATTTGGAATTGAATGAAACTGCAGATTCTTTGGTGAAGAATGCCAGAAGTCTGGATCAGACTGCCATTCCTACTTCCTTTGCAGATGCAAATGCCTTGACAAGATCTTAACTATTTTAACTAATCTTAACTATCTATTTTAATTAAATCTTAATCTAACTACCATCTCCTTGGCAAAATCTTAAATGCCTAAACTTATGATTCTTTCTAAGATCAGAACTTAATCCCAAATTACAGAACTAAATATCAAATTACAGAACTAAATACCAAATTACAGAACTAAATGCCGACACAGAACACAAAACAGCTGCTACTCACGAGGATGAAGCACCACAAAAATATGAACATTTCTGCTGATGGCTTTAAAAAATGGGGCAACTGCCCTGATGTCGAGCTGACTCCTCATCGCGTCTTTGATGATCTAGCTCAGGGGTCTCCAAACTTTCCAGCCTTAGGGCCATACTGTTTACTCCAGTAAGTACCAAGGGCCAAAACCGCTTTAATTTTTCTGCCATTATCTGTAATTTCTAGACTAGTCGCCGAGTACGCGCTCTGATCTAGCATACGCTTGCTAAATTCACTATTGTCAGTGAAGAATCACAAATACCCTCGGTTTCACTCGCGTTAATTTAGCTTTTCCGTTCCTGAGGGATTTTCAGGATAAAAATCATATGTTTGATTCAGGCTATATAACTACATTCCAAACATCGACTTACATACATATGCGATACTCTTTACCCCAACATAACTACCGAGGTTAACTGCTGGATGTTCACTAGTTTATAATACTAGTGGGATTCATTTCAATTATTTGTTAGTTGTTACGCTTAAAATAAATTTTCCGCGTATCATGCTTGTCATTAAGCTTTACCTAGCAAGTCAATAAAATCGAGTTATTGTCATTCCGTTTTTTTTATCCAACTTATTACAGCAACAATAAGCTATTCGTTGTCGCGGGCCTGATTTCACCTGCGGGTCGTAGTTTGGAGATCCCTGATCTAGCTGATGCAGCCGCCATACAATGTCTCAACCATCCCTTGAAAGCTGGCAATCAACATGGTCAATATTATTCGGGAGCACCACGATATTGGATTCCCTTGCACTCTTCAGGGGATACGTCAACAACAACAAAATAATATTCTTCCCTGAAATTTCGTAGCAAAACAACGCATGTTGCAACAATTGAAACAAACTCAACTGTTAATTGTGATATTCAGCATTCAAACGTAATTTCAATTGTTGTGCAAATTAAATTAATCACAGTTGCGTTTGGTTTAAACAATCAATCGGCATTGTTTCAAGTTAGATGGATTCCTGAATCAGATACTGTACAATGTTTCCGTATTTTCTTTTTCATATATCATGAATCAAAGATGTAACATCCTAATAGTTCTCACTTTAAGTTTTACAGCACTTCGACTGGGTGAGTTTTATTTACATCAGTATTTTTTTATCTTATCATTCATCAATTTTATTTATTTATTAATTACTGTTAAATAACGCTGTACAGAATGAATTAAAATAATAAATAATAAAGAAATAAATAATTTTTAGTAATAAATACTTTTTAATAAAGTTAAACACAAACTTGTCAATTACGGGTGCTAAAAATGGAATCACTGTGATTGGCTAAATTGTGAGTCATTCTAAACTAATACACCAATACTTTTTTAAATCATTCTCTTTATAATAATAAACAAATAAAATTTAAAAAATTAAAAAAAAAAATTTCAAATCAATTCCTGCTTTTTTTTCACTCTATTGTAGAAAGTCCTTTATAAATAATTTTCCTTCATTTTAAGTTTATCTGGCGTCCGCGATTGGTAGATATATACAACTTAAATCTAAAAAAACTAAAATTAATTAATTAAATTTAATTACTGAATTAATATTTGAAAAAGCTATATTGACATCCAGTGTCATCCACTACCAGTTCAAAAAAATGTATTTAAACTTGAGTGGAGGAATAAAAAGTATTTTATGACCGATTGAAAATGTGAACAAGATATATAGAGGGAGAGTGTGAGTTAATAGAAGGAATTGAAAAAAAGTAGAGTCATAATATTAATAATTAATAATATTTTTTAAATTAATTAATGCTTTTATTACAGTGGGGCCTGATGGGCTAGCGCTCTGGCGCTCGGTACCACAGGTTTCGAGTTCGAGTCCCGGTGGTGAAATGATTGTTTGTAGTGGCTCGAAATCCACTTTAAACCGTAGTTCCCGGTTTAACATAATCGTAGAGCATTGCGTGGATAGTGTTACTCACATCCGTATCATATTTTCAAGCTATATGTGCCCCCTGGGTAGTGTTAAATGAGTAACAGCTGTGGAGCCCTTGCTTATGGCATAAAGATTAACTGTCTGTGTATTTCCAGCTGCATTAGACAACAAAACTTTTAATACAGTGACATAATATTAATAATTAATAATACTTTGTTAAAATTAATTAATACTTTTAGTACAGTGACGTAAGAATAAAAGTAGCACAAACAAACAAATAAAACTACACACTATTGTCACAATTAGCTCAGAAAGTTGTCTGATAATCCTATAGGAAAAAAAATCATACATTTAATAGAAGCTAAAAGAGAGAGGCGGGTTGTTTGCACATTTTTTTGTTCTTTGTGTGATATACGTGCTCTATTTTCAAGACACGTTTAGTTCTTTTTTTAAACAGATATTGGAATGATATCATGGCGAATTTGGAATTTGTCCACAGAAGATTATCAACGGGTAGTGATAATAAAATAGACATAATGAACCAGGTGTTACGAAATAATGACATAAAAAATGATGTGATTATTATCTATTTAAAACGATATTTTTAATTATCAGTTAAAGTTTTTCAAATCTGCAATATAACCCCCATCCTAATTTCGATTTCGAAAACCGCCAGATTTATCTCATATAAGTATTGACTGAATTTATCACGATTACGGTGGTTTTTGCGCAGTATTCTTGGCAAAAATTTTTGGATTTAACAGCATTCTAGTTTAATTTTTAATTAATTAATTAAATATTTTCTATTTATGCAGATTTAGTTTTTAATTTCAAATTTTTCCTTTTGATTTTATTTCTTTTTCTGAATGGCAACATTGGGAGCCTTTTTTGTTGTCATGGCAGCCCAATTTGACATACAAAAAATTGCGAAACGCACTTCTATTCAAGTTTTATAGAGGATGATTTGTCACAGGAAAGACTTTATGAGAGAAAACAAAACCCCGAGAACAACGAAAGATAACTTTCTTTCTTTCTTGATAAGCTTGTTTAGATGATGCAATTTTGGGTGAAAATTTCTAACAATATGAATAAAACAAGTTAGGGAGGACACAAATTTGAGAAGTTGAAGATGTGTAAGAAAACATACGCACTTGATTACTACATGCGAAAATGATTTGTTTCTTTGTGATTGATTGATTATGCGTTTGAATAAATTTCTTGGATATTTCTTTGTGATAGAATGTGGATTATTCTGTAAAATAGATTTCTTGGATTACTTGGTGGTATGGAAATCAGTAGGTTATATGTTGAGTTTACTGAATTCTTGATGTATCAAGACGCATTTGTGACAATTGTTCAAACTTAATTTTCTAGGATTTGTATTTTGTTTCGATTGGTATTGGTAAACCATTGCTGTAAACCAAATAGAGGCTGTATCCAATAGAAAGGTAGGGTTTGCTAGCGGACAGAGAAGGATTTTATTAAAAAAACGAAAATGTTGAACTATTTTCCATTAAAGTGTGGTGGATCTTGTTTCAAAATTCATCTTTAAGTATTTACTACTGCGACCAAAAAGTAAGACCAATTTTCAATTTAAGTTTCCCGGGCATACGGCATTTCATTTTTTTCTTTTTTAGGTTCTTGGCACTGTCCTTGACATCTGTGTGAAATTTCACATCAAAATATTCATTAGTGTTTCAGTCACGCTTGGCTTTGTGAGACGCTAAAATTGATTCCGGCGATTTTTGAAATGTCTGAATTCATTGAGCAAAGGACTTGCATTCAATTTTGTTTGCAGAAACGTATAGAATGTTGCAGAAGGCATTCGATGAATATTCCTATATCGGAAAGAAATGCTTAGAAGTCGTAAAAACAGTTCAAAGAAGGTAGAGAACGCGTTGAAGACGAAGAGCCCTTTGGTCGACCACCAACCTCAACCGACGAAGCTCACGTCAAAAAAATTAAAGATTGGGTGCTTGCAAACCGTTGATTTACAATTAGAGAGCTTGCTGATGATGTTAGAATTTTAAAATTCCATTTTAAAAGATGTTTTGGGCCTCAAACTCGTCAAATCTTGATTGTTACCGAAAATACTGAATGCACCAGCTCACACTGCATTGATTCTTCGTGACCTTTTCGCCAAAAATGAAACTCATATCGTTCCACAACCACCGTATTCACCTGATTTAGCATCGTGTTACTTCTGGCTATTCCCTAAACTCAAACGACCACTCCGGGGACACTGTTTTGAGTCGATTGAAGAGACATTTGAAAAATCGCCGTAATCAGTTTAAGCATCTCACAAAACCAAGCGTAACTCAAATACTAATGAATATTTTGACGTGAAATTTCACACAGATATCAAGGACAGTGCCAGTAACCTAAAAAAGAAAAAAAAAGTTGAAATACCATATGCCTGTCAAATTTAAATTGAAAACTATTCTTACTTTTTGGACACATTAGTAATATGGCTTCTATAGATGAGATTGCTGTCTAAAGTGAGTCCAAGCTATTTTACTTGGGAAACTGAGTCTACCAGTTCACCAAAGAGATGGAGTTCATAAATTTTCTATGAGTGACCTTTACTAAAAAATGGTGGCTACTCATTCATCTTCTCTATTGAAAGTTGCTCCACAATTTGAGAATAATTGCTTTAAAGAAATAATTCTCAGATGAAGTACGGTACTAATTCCCATACGCTATTAATTTTGAAATAAGGCTGCATCCTCAAGACAGCATTTCACAAATAAGACAACAGATCACAAAAAGGCAGTAAATTCTCAAATAGGGCAATAGTTTTCAAATAAGACTGTAGTCCTCAAATAAAGCTATCGCCTCTAACTAAGTCAGTAAATCTCAAATAAAGCCATAGCTCATAACAAAGACAGTAGATTCTCAAACAAGATTGTAGCCTTCAAATAAGAAATCAGTTCTTAAATAGGGATATAATTCTCAAATAAGGCAATATTATATTTAAGGCAATAAGGCTCATAAAAAAAAGCAGTTGATTCTCAAATAGGGCAATATTTTTAAATAATAGTGTAGCAAAAATTCTCAAATAAGGCTATAGCCTTCAATTAAGGCAGTAGATTCTCAAATAATACAATAGTTCATATAAAAGGCAATAGATTCTCAAATAAGTCAATAACTTACAAAAAAGATAATGAATTCTCAAATAGGACAATATTTTCAAATAATACTATAGCAATAATTCTGAAATAAGGCTATGGCTTTCAACTAAGGAAACTAATTATTTAGCTGAAATGCCATAAAAGATTTCAGTTTTCTCGCATAGGCTAGGAGTTTATTTCTAAAATGTCTGCGATAATTTTTCGTTTGCATTTCTCAAAATCTGTGAGAGATTTTGTGTCATTTTTCCATTAGAATAAAATATGAGTGTACCAAATCATTTTACCTACTCATTTTTTTTTTGTTCTAATGCAGCTGGCAAACACTTAGACAATTGTCTTGGATGCCTTAAGGCAAGCGCTGCACAGACGCTACGCACTTTGCATTACCAGGGGCTTGAAGATAAGCCACGGACAGCGGAGTAACACTTCCCCCGCAACGCTATACGATCCTATTAGACCGGGACCTACGGTTTAAAGTGGGTTCCGAACCACTACAAACATCCCTGGTACCACCGGGACTTGAACCCGAAATCTGTGGTACCGAGCATCAGAGCGCTAGCCACTCGGCCACTCCGGTCCTTTTTACCTACTCATTGCATAAACATATCACTAACACTTTTGACACCATAATTTTTTTTAGCATGATTGAACTTTAATTGGCATCTTGTTTTCTTCTTTCAGCAGGCCATCCTGTCAGACGCAACCAGAAGACGATGCAACCCCATAATATGCTCAAAAACGACACTCATTCACACGACAGCCACGGAAAAGCAACAGCACACATCATGGGTAAAGACTTTTGAATATCTTCCCCTCTTGTAGCAGAAATGCACAGACAAGATCTCACTGTTGCTTTGATAGTAACCGATTTCATCGTCTCTTTTAAAAGTCATGCGATAATTTCAATAATAATACAATACTTTATTTAGCAGAAAAGAATTTTATTAGGTTCTTTATAATTAATTGTTGTCGTTCTATTGCAGCTGGCAATACATAGACTGTTAACCTCGATGTCGTAAGCAAGGGCTGTCCCGCTGTTACTCATTTAGCACTACCCAGGGGGCACGTGCAGCTTGAAGATAGGCTACGGACGCCAGTAACACTGCCCCCACAACGCTCTACGATCCTATTAGACCAGGATTTATGAATTAAAGTGGATTCCGCCGGGATTCGAACTTTGTACTTGTGGTACCGAGTGACAGAGCGCTAGCCACACAGCCATCAAGCCCCAAATAATTAATCGTAAAACAAGAAATTTCAATAATAATACAGGACTCTAGTTCTTTAAACATTTCTTGTTACCAAAAGCATGTTCCATTTTAAAGTTAACAGTTAGTGGTTTTGCATTGACGTTAAACTGCAGGTACCGGTCTAATTAGCTTAAAGCATGCAAAAAAAATTTCGTATAGCTTACAAATCAAACCAAACCAATTCTCTAGACCTATACAAGTAAGTATTTTTCTATAAAATACTTGATCAAAACCATACTTTATCAACTTGTGTTCAGCCCTTCTTTCACTTCGAATGCCAACTCTGGCAAACAATAGCAAGAAGCGTTTTAGAATTATATGTAATCGCATATCACTAACACCTATTTAATGATGATCTATTTCACAAATCAATGTTTTTAATTATTTCAGATCCCAGTAGGACGTTTGTTGAAAGGAATGCCACGCATCTATCCAACCATCTTGCAAGCAATCCTTCCAGAATAAAGAAAGTCATTCACATACATCTCAATAAAAATGGCCCCTGGGGTAAACGGTACAAAAAGTCAGGTAAGGAATTGTTACTTTTCAATCGTAAAAGGATTTTATTTATCTCAGGATTTTACATTTTTTTATTTCATTTTAGGATTTAATTTATCTCTGGAATTTACATTTTTGTTTATTTCATTTCAGGATCTTACACTTTTGTTTATTTCATTTCAGGATTTTACACTTTTTTTGTTAATTTCATTTCAGGATTTTACACTTTTGTTAATTTCATTTCAGGATTTAATTTATCTCAGGATTTTACATTTTCGTTTATTTCATTTCAGAATTTGATTTGTCTCAAGATTTTACATTTTTGTTTATTTCATTTCAGGATTTAATTTATATAAGGGTTTTTACATTTTCGCTTATTTCCTTTCAGGATTTGATTTATCTCATGATTTTAATTTATCTCAGTATCTTACATTTTAATTTATTTCATTTCAGGATTTAATTTATCTAAGGGTTTTTACATTTTCGTTTATTTCATTTCAGGATTTAATTTATCTCAGGGTTTTTACATTTTCATTTATTTCATTTAAGGATTTAATTTATCTCAGGGTTTTTACATTTTCGTTTATTTCCTTTCAGGATTTAATTTATCTCACGGTTTTTACATTTTCATTTTCATTTCAAGATTTAATTTAATTTATCTCAGAATTTTACATTTTCTCAGGATTTTACTTTTTTGTTTATTTCAATTTTAGGATTTATCTCAGGATTTTATATTTTTGGTTTATTTCATTTTAGAATTTTAATTTATCTCAGGATTTTACATTTTCGTTTATTTCATTTTAAAATTTTAATTTATCTCAGGATTTTACATTTTTGTTTACTTCATTTCAGGATTTAATTCATCTTAGGATTTTACATTTTCGTTTATTTCATTTCAGAAATGGATGGTCACGAAACTGCTACGAATCCGCTGGAGAAGAAAGGCTTTCGTCTGGCTCAGGTGAGAGTGAAAGAAATTCAGGAAATTGAAAAAGAATATGTAAAAGTCGTGACTGATGCTTCAGATGAGAGTGGTCGCCCCAAAATTAAACAAATTCTGGAGCGATTGCAGACGCAACCACGAGTTCTACTTTTAAATTCGAACAAAACAGAGAAGGGTTTTCCTGAGATATTCGAAGTTTTTTTAACTGAGGAGAGCAGAACAACTAAAGATTGTGAATTAAGTGGTGAGTGCCAAACTGATAAGCCACAAGAAGAAAAAAAAGGCGAAAAATCCACGACCGAAATTAAGAAGAAAGTACAAACAGCAACAAAATCCGAGGTTACAAAAAAGAAGGAACCGGAAGCAGATGAATCTGGCGAAAAACACAAAACAAAAAATGGAAAAAGTAAGGAAGGTGAAAAAGATGAAACAGAAATAGAAAACGGCGAAAAACATGAAACAGGAAAAAAACATAAAACTGAAAAAGAAAATGGCGAAAAAGATGAAACAGGAAAAAAACATGAAACAGGAAAAGAAAATGGCGAAAAAGATGAAACAGGGAAAAAACATAAAACTGAAAAAGAAAATGGCGAGAAAGATGAAACTGGAATAGAAAAGGGTGAAAAACATAAAACTGGAAAAGATGAAACTGGAATAGAAAAAGGCGAAAAACATGAAACAGGAAAAGAAAACGGCGAAAAAGATGAAACTGAAATAGAAAAGAACGAAAACCATAAAGCTGGAAAAGGAAATGGCGAAAAAGATGAAACAGGAAAAGAAAGCGGCGAAAAAGATGAAACTGTAATAGAAAAGAGCGAAACACATAAAACTGAAAAAAAATCCGACAAAGAACATAAAACTGAAATAGAAAACGGCGAAAAACATGAAACAAGAAAAGAAGATGAAAAAGATGAAACTGTAATAGAAAAGAGCGAAACACATAAAACTGAAAAAGAAACCGATAAAAAAGATGAAATTGAAATTGAAAAGGACGAAAAACATAAAACTGGAAAAGAAGATGGTGAAAAAGATGAAACTGGAATAAAAAAGAGCGAAAAACATAAAAATGGAAATGAAGACGGTGAAAAAGATGAAACTGGGATAGAAAAGGGCGAAAAACATAAAAATGGAAATGAAGACGGTGAAAAAGATGAAACTGGAATAGAAAAGAGCGAAAAACATAAAAATGGAAAAGAAGACGGTGAAAAGATGAAACTGAAACTGGAAATAAAAAAGACGGTGAAAAAAGAGAAACTGAAAAACATAAAAAAAATGGAAAAGAAGACGGTGAAAAAGATGAAACTGGAATAAAAAAGAGCGAAAAACATAAAAATGGAAAAGAAGACGGTGAAAAAGATGAAACTGCATTAGAAATGGGCGAAAAACATAAAACCGGAAAAGATGAAACTGAAATAGAAAAAGGCGAAAATCATGAAACTGAAATAGAAAAGGGTGAAAAACATAAAACAGGAAAAGAAGATAGTGAAAAGGGCGAAAAACATACAACTGAGAAAAAACACAAAACTGGAAAAGAAGACGGTGAAAAAGATGAAACTGAAATAGAAAAAGACAAAAAACATAAAAATGGAAAGGATGAAACTGAAATAGAAAAAGACGAAAAGCATGAAACAGGAAAAGAAGACGGTGAAAAAGATGAAACTGGAATAGAAAAGGGAGAAAAACATAAAAATGGAAAAGATGAAACTGAAATAGAAAAAGGTGAAAAGCATAAAACCGGAAAAGATGAAACTGAAATAGAAAAAGGTGAAAAACACGAAACAGGAAAAGAAGACGGTGAAAAAGATGAAACTGGAAAAGGAGATGTTGAAAAAGATGAAACTGAAATCGAAAAGGGCGGAAAACATAAAGCAGGAAAAGGTGAACACGGAAAATCTAAAACCCAAACTTGTGTACGGAAAAACGGAGGAAAACACAAAGACATCGAGGGAAAAACTCTCATACACAACGTGAATGCGGAACAGCGTGAATGCGAGCCGCACGAGGAAATTGAAACTATTGTCCAAGAAACCAACGAAACACTGTTGGAATTGAAGAAAATCGTCAAAGCTCCAAAGCCTCCAGAAATCAGAAAGAAAAAGGATTTCAAACCAAATGCACTACAGGCAAAGAGAGCTGAGATTGCTGACCTCCTCGTCAAACTCCAGACTCGAGACCAAAAAAGAAATATCGAAGATGTCATCTCTAAAAGTGCTGGAATCTTTGATAAACTGTCACCTCAGGATCAAAGAAAGGCCATTCATAAAGTGCTGTCCTATTTCGATAAAGTCAGGGATCAGGCAAAGTCTCACCAAATTTCAGCAACAACAGACAGCAGTCAAGTGTATTCCGTTTCTGTAAATAGCAGATTTGATGCACCTCAAAAACAGACAAAGGTATTGAAACAAGCATTATTCAACATTCATTATTCAAGAATTCCTTCATCAACAGACACTGTTAATAGCAATGGTGCTCCATGGAAACCGCCCTTAAAAACTGAAGATCTTGTTCTAGAAAAGCGAGATAATAATGAGCATTACGAAACAAAGAGTTCGGATTTGGCAGGTAAAGCTACAGACAGCTATTGGATTCCAGACGAAAGACACTTCACTCTAAATTTATTTGATACAAAGCCAAATGATAATGATAAAGTTGTTACCATTATCATTGAAGATGATCCTCTAGATACCATAGATGATATAGCTGCTCCTAGGAGTCGAGGAGAAATTATGAAATTTGGAACATCTGATACGGATACAGTGAAGAATCTTTTCGGTAAAAATTCAAAGGTTAATATTGCATCAAGTGGCAAAATCACTCACGTTTCAAAAAAGCGTAAGGCACGTGAGAAAAAATCATTTCTAACAACAATACAAACTGATGATTATGATAATGCCCCTCTGATTGCTGATGATGACCATGACGATGTCATTCGGACAGCTAATGATGGTTTTGACATTACCATTTTGGCAAGTGACGACGAGTATACTTCTGAAAACGTTTTAAAATAACAGTAAAATTTAATTTTAGCGTTTTTAACACATTTTTTTTAATCAACATATCTTACAAAACTGTCAACATAACAAAAATTCATATAGCAAAAATTGATATTTATTATTCTAATTTAATTAAAGAAAATAGCCAAGAATAATTAACGGTCATATATTCTTACAAATAGTACTTGTTTCCTAATTTAAACCTTTTTAAATATGTTTGAAAATAAAAGATGTTTTATCTCTCAATTTGTTCTTCTTATTTTAGTGTCTTTAGTATCTTGAATGTAGAAATGCCTTGAAGTTTACAGATAAATATTTTAAATAAACTGACTAATAGTTTTGATCAAAACAAGTCAGAATCAATGAATATTAAAATATTTTTTTGAAACTCATGTATACAAATGAAAGTGTCAAACACTCTGCAATAAGAACAGTTAGTAAAAAATTCACTGTTCATCATTATTTGTATTAAATGTAACGAATATTGCAAAACATTCCTGAAGGAAGAAAAATAAATGTATAAATTAATTATAAAATAATTGTATAAATCCCATTATGTTTTGTTGGTGTTTCTTAATAACTAACTGGTCAAAAATATTAAAAAAAATTGAAAATTGAAAATCACATACTACTGCGTCCAAAAAGTAAGACCAATTTTCAATTTAAAATTCCCGTGGCTTTCAATTTTTTTTTCTTTTTTAGGTTGCTGGCACTGTTCTTGATATCTGTGTGAAATTTGATGTCAAAATATTCATTAGTGTTTGAGTTACGCTTTGCTTTGTGAGACGCTAAAACCGATTCAAGTGATTTTTGAAATGTCTGAATTCATTGAGCAAAGAACTTGCATTCCATTTTGTTTGCGGAAACATATAGAATGTTGCAAAAGGCATTCGGTGAGCATTCCTATATGGGAAAGAAATGCTTAGAATTGGTATAGACAGTTCAAAGAAGGCAGAGAACGAGTTGAAGACGAAGAGCCCTCTGATCGACCACCAACCTGAACCGACGAAGCTAATGTTCAAAAAATTAAAGATTTTGTGCTTACAAATCGTCGGTTTACAATTAGAGGCCTTGCTGATGATGTAGGAATTTCAAAATGATCGGTCCATTCCATTTTGGGCCTCAAACGCGTCAAATCTCGATTGGCACCGAAAACACTGAATGCGCCAGCTCACACTGCATTGATCCTTCGTGACTTTTTCACCACAAAGGAAACCCTATCGTTCCACAACCACCCTATTCTTACGGTGCGACTTCCCAAAACTCAAAACACCACTCCGGGGACACCGCTTTGAGTCGATTGAAGAGATTCAACGTGAATCGTTTTGAAGGCCATCCCTACCGATGACCTTTTAGCATGCATTGAGGATTGGAAAAAAAGTTGGCATAAGTGCATTGTGTCCGATGTGTGTGTGCGAGGAAATAAATTTGGAAGAATAAACAAAGAGTTTTCGAAAAAAAAAAAAATAATTGGTCTTACTTTTTGGGCACAGTAGTAGACGCTTGCGTTTCTATAGTAGCCAACCATGGAAGTTACTGTTTTTAGTTTTTTGGAAACATTATTTGGCGCATTATCGCTATTGGGCTCTTTTTATGGGACTAAAAAAAGAAAAAAGCAACCAGAAATGTTAATTGTTTATAATGAAATCTATCTTTGAACGGGAAAACTAACAAGGAAAAGTGTAACTATATTTTTACATCTGGACATATATTTCTCTGGAATATCAGAAGATCCTTTGTGAACCCTGGCTTAGATCGAGAGGCTACAAACCTGTTAGCCTTTGGGGCTCATTGACTCCTTCACGAAGTCCCAAGACTAGCTAGATCATCATATACCAACATATTGTAGTTTTGAATTACGCGGAATTGAATTAATTAATTAATTTTGTTTCGGAGCTAGCAGGCGATGTGGTATCTATGGCGCTGGGAGTGGACACCGCTTCGTCCGCAATTTATCTTGGTAGGTAGGTTCAAATGTTAAGTACATACCATTGCGGCGGAGTTGCCCTCTTGCGCTACACTAGTGCAGCGCCATCTTCTGGGAAGCGGAGAAATTACAGAAAATCGCCAAGCTTAGTCGAAATATACAGCGCCCTTTTGTAGCGAGTAACAAAGCTAGAGCACGACCTGGAAAGATTTTGCTGCGTAATTCGCTTGTCTGGAAGATTCGAGTGTTTTCGAATATGTTACGAGGACACATGGAATAAATACAGTACACAGCCGAGGGTTGGACAGTTCCAAATTTTGAGTTTGGTGTCGCAAGTGCATTATTTCGATTTGAAATTATTTGCTTTTTGTGTGGACTTGTATAAATATGGAAAAGAAACGAAAGATGTAACAGTGCTTCCTCCTACGCACTGGCAAGAGCGCCCCCTGTGGCGTTCAGAAGAAATGGTCAGTAGTCCTAGAGAGGCAGTACAATGCAACTAAGCAGTTCTGTTCAGAAACGTATAATTTACAATTTCCCACCCCGAGAGGAAATATATTCAACGCAACTCTGCGTATCATTTGGCTTACAGACTCTTACCTGGAGAGAAAGTATATTTCTCGCATCCCGTGCGTACGTGAGTATCGTTACTTTCGGCTTTGAAGTGGAATTCTTCCATGAATCTCTAATTACACGACTTAAAATGTGTTGCATATTGTCTCCCGTCAATTGCCCGTGTGTGGTGTTTGTGCGCGTGTCAATAAAGCTGTGCTTCAAGTCTCAACCCAGCCCCACCCAGTAACAAACGAACTGCCTAACTAAGATAGATAGTGAGTGCAGATCATTTAAAAAGCAATGGCGATATCAACGTTTCACAACTGAGTCAAGTAATAGAGCAATGTATATAATGTGCAACGAAACAATATGAGCAATCAAAGAATGCGATAAAAAACTTCCTTATGAGACTAAGCATTAATTACTCCAAATTATAATTAGAATTAAGAATTACTCCAGATTTACATATAGCCTACAGTTAGAAAGATATGAATCTTTAAAATAAGGATTGAAATCTCAGTAGCAAGAAAGTAAATGCTGATTGAACAAGAAGCAGCAACTCGTGCTGGTTTTATGCATGGCTCATTCAGTAGGGAAACCACTTACTGCCAGCGAGTTAATCAGGGATTGCAGAAGAAATGCGTTGAGTCAAAGCTAATTTATGCAAAACATGAGTTTGTCAGCAAACACTGTGGCTCGAAGAGTAGATGATATTGCAGAAAATATATTCTCAGTTGTCTGACAAAAATTGACACTTGGAGTGATTCTCTTTGCCCCTGGATGGGCAAATAGAAGTTTTAGATTCTATTTAGGTGTTACTATTTATTCGACGGATAGATAAACATTTTGGAGAACCTCTTGACGTTTGTAGTATTCACCGTACGACATTTGGAGAAGATACTATTAAATGATGTGTAAATTATTAGTAAAAAAAACTTCAATCGAAAAAAATTATTGTGTATCACATCGGATGGTGGCAAAAGCATAGTGGTAATAAATTATAGTTTAAAAAAACTAAAAAACACGCTTTTAGAATGAATAAAACTAAAAAGTAAAAAATAATTGTTAACATAAGAATAAAATGACTGACGAGAAAATGAATGTCACTGTTCTAAAGGCGTGAGGTGCTCGATATCAATCGTTATAATTTTTCACCAGTTTCATTCCGAAATGCAGAGTTAGTTTAAAAATGTCATACAAAGTACCCCGCGCTTTCATTCATTTTATTCTTATTCATTTGTGATAATTCATTTTATTCATAAAGTGACATTCATTTTATTCTTATGTTAACAATTATTTTTTACTTTTTAGATCGATTAACTCTAAAAGCGTGTTTTTCAGTGTTTTTAAACTATAATATTCAAATGAGGTCCCGGTACGGAGGACTGGAACTATAGTTCTTACAATAATTTAATTGTGAGTAAAACAAAGGCTAAATGCGAATAGGTCGAGCCAGCCAGGATTCGAACGGGGATCTCCTGATCCGTAGTCAGGTGCGTTGTGCCACTGTCCCACGTAGGTTTGAATGTCTTAGGTACTTTCATTCTACATGGGTTAAATTGCTCTTCATAAGTTAAAATAAAATAACTCATCCTGGTGATACTAATCATGATTAGATAATAAACTTATCAAAATATTTTATCGTCGGTCCTTGATAAGTCTACAACGTTTAATTTAAATCTGATCGTTTAAAGTAGGGCAAAATCGAGCCCAAAGAATCAGTTACAAACAAACATACAGGTAAAACTAATAAAAGCGTATTAAAAATTAGAGTGTATCAGTACTGATGGTGGCGAAAACATGCGTTTGAAAAATTAAAAGAGTCGTTCATCTCGTATAAAAGAAAGTAAGAAATGACGTTGGTATAAAACAAAATTAATCGTACATTGCAATATTCACCAGATAATCTTTGTGCGACACGATGATTTGCCAGATTGACGGAGCACCTTGGTTGCTTAGCAACCTCTATCTCCTGCTTTGTGAATGAGAGATGTTTCTTAATCTTTGAGCCCATTTATTTGATAGAAAAGGAGTAAAATATACATATATAAATATATTATTAATTTATTAAAAAAAATTAACTTATTAATTATTTATATTTTTTCTTAATTAATAAAAAAATTATGCATATATAATTTTTTATATTTTAATTATATTTTTTAAGAAAGGTAATAAAATAATAAAAAATCGAAACAAAAACGGCTGGAGGGGAAATTGTGACTCGGCGGACAAACTGCATGGTCATTCGGAAAAGAGGATATCGGAACGTTCATGAATACCATTCAGAACAGCGCGAGGTCTTTTGCGATTCTTGAAATCGGAAATGTCGTCATCATATTGCTTAGATAATTTAAAACAGAATTATTAATATTAGGAATGGAGTTATAAAATTTCTCTTGTTTGGAGTCTTTGAGAGGAAAATGCTTGGATTTATCATAAGTTTTAAAGCCAGTCATATCAACTGTTAACTATATCAGATCACTTAAGCTCAGTTATCGTCAATTCCAAGAGATTATTGAAGAAATAGAAAAAAATCACTTACCACATTATACCGAATAATGCTGGGTTAGCTGCTGAAAAGTTATAACGCAGTTTTTTTTTTTTTTTGCTCTGAGTAATAATCAAAAATTTCTTTTGAATGAAAGGAATAGACCTCTGTCTAAGTTACAAAACAACGAGTGGTTTTGGAAGTTATCCTTTTATCCATATTTAACTAAATATATGAATGACTTTAATTTAAAATTACAAAGTGAAAACTAGCTTCTGCTTGATTTATGCATTCATATTAATTCTTTTCGACAAAAAAATGTTTTGTTTCACTAACCAATTAAACAAAAAAATGTTCCACTCATTTTAATACAGGCTAAACATTCAGTCAGCAAACTGAGATTCCATTTCCGGTAGATTTTGAAAATGAAGCTCTGGGTGCTTTTAAAAAAGAATTTATGTGTACTGTTTAAGATGCTGACGCAATTGCAAACGACATCAAGATTTTTCAAATTACTTTCAACGCCGACATAGCAACCCTTGTCACAGAACTTTTTTTTTATTATTATTTCCAATGGCAAGAGAAAATGACAAATTCTTAGGAGGTCAAAACAGTGTAAAACATATGCACACAAAAAGAAAACAATAAGAGAAAAAAATCAATGTCTCATCAGCACAGTTCTAAAGCTCCAATATCTTTTACCCTCTGAATGCCCACGCAAGGCCAGGCCTCCTGCCATAGAGTGTCTGTCCTAATTGTCCGCCCAAATTGTCCTGCTCTCGTCTTTCCAACAGAGCGGACAATTTTCAGAAATGCCAATGGCTCCTCCAAACAGCCATGGCCCACCACAAGTCTCAACATCATAGCTGGCAAGGAAATGTTGAATCACCACTTTCTTAGATTGGGACAGGCCACCTGCAATCCATTGTAAGACACAGCCTACACGAAGATACCACGAAGGTGATGAGATTGGAGCTTTGTTGTATGTCGATAATAGTAAATTTTTTTAGCCGCCTAGGATGTTACTAGCATACACCACGGGGAGGTCGATCTACTGCAACACAGAAATGGAAATTGATTTGGAAATGGAAATCGATTTGTAGAGTAGAGTAGTGATATTTCTTAAGGAAGAATATTAAATTCATCAATCTTCCACTCACACAGTTTGATAAGTTGCATAAATTTCCAAGTGGCTTTTTTTCCGCTTTAGGAACTACTTATCTGTGTGGTAAAACATTCTCCAAAATGATATATACAAAAATTATTTACAGGTACAGGCTAAGCATCAGATTAAGATGAGTATTTAAAGTTGCTGCTGATATTTTTTCACTAGTTAACATGGTGCATAACAGCAAACAAATCCAATAGAAAATTACAGATACATAAATCTCATAACTATAATGCTAAATTTCAATGTGATTTACCAATGTAGGCCACTTATTGCGTTTCACATCTTTATCATAAAGTATCAGAACTTTTGAAATACATCTTGCATAAATTTGAATTTACTAAAAACTCAAGCGGCAAATGATTTCAAGGCGAACTATTCAGCAAAAATAAAAACAACAATGATTCATTTCGAGTCAATTGCAAGCACGAAGCTAATTATCCGCCATCTTTTCCGCCTGCCTGTTAATCTGTATTCCGAAACCAATTTCCTTCTTTCCAGCCCTACCCAATCAACGGCTGCAGCTCCTTTCCGCAAAACTGACCCCGGCGACACGTCCGTTGATCCTAATTAGAATGGATTGCCGTGTCGTATGATGCGGTGAAAATCGACACCATCAAAACAAACCGCTCCTAAAACCACCCGGAGGGCCCGTGGCTAGGGGGGAGGGACGTTCGAAACCACCACGACTCGCGTGCAGATAAAAAAAAAAAACACCAAACATATCAAAAAGAACAAGGGACAAAAAAAATAAAAAATGCCATTTTGGACATGCGACTGAATAATACAGAGCACGAAACAAAGGCCTTCACCATTTCCTGTTGAAAAGGCCAGCAATCATGTACTAGAATTTTTTTTTTTTTTTTTTTTGCGCGACCCTTTATTAAATTACGCTGTCTGCTATTCTGATCTGCATGAGGTGGCATAGTGGTGGAAGAGGTGGTGGTGTTTTAGCATACAATGAGTGGGGCAAAGTGGTTGTTTTGGACTCGAAACGAGAGAAGGTGGAAGTAACGAGATTAATTTGGGAGGGAGAGGAGTGGTATTGGCTGGGGTTTTGCGACATTGTCAGAGATAAGTTCGTAAGAGCTCCTATTACGGGCAATTCGATCTTTTTTATGACTGGTGTGCCTAGCGTGCAAAATGGACAGGGGTTTGTTTTAGCTGGAGACAAGCGTTCATGCTTTGCAGTTAAAGATTTTAAATGCAATAGAGGCTAGTTTAGTTTGGATTTGGTTTTGTTGCTGTACAATCATTTTGTGCACACTTTGGCTAATTATATCGGGACCTACAGTTCAACGTGGATTCTCACTCACGAACATCCATGCCTGATTCGAACCTGAAGCCTGTGGTGCCAAAGACCAGAGAGCTAGCCATTTGGCCATCAGGCCGCATGCAACAGAGTCATTGGAAGTTGTGACAGAGTATCAATAATCAAACTGTTTGGCAAGAGCTTTCGAGAATGGCCAGTAGAGTATACAAATCTATGAGCATTAATCATTATACCCAATAAATAATTAATAACACCTTTTGGGAAATAAAACTCCACTGCTTTTCATACTGCCAATTGACACAGCGATGCGACAAAGATGCATTTAAAACAATTGTTAAACCGGAAAAATAGACACTCCTAGGTCTCTGGAGAAAATCAACTCTCTGGCATCGTACTTGAGAGGAAAGTTAAACTATTACGGATTAAGAAGGAAAAAATAAATTCCTCAGAGCTCGCATTTGAGAAAAATATCGCAGCGTGGATAGCATCTGAAGGGGAAAATAAAAGCCCGAGGGCCACATTTAAAGGAAAAGTGAACAGTCGTGGAGGAATGGATAAATAAAGCCCCGAGGGTCATATATACAAGAAAAATTAACATTCTAGGGTAGCATTAAAAGAGAGAAATATGTGTCCAATTACACACGAAACACTATTTCATTTATCAATAACTTTTAATAAAAAAAATAGTGAATATTTAGGTTGCAAATTTTTAACAATTATTAAGTAGCGAACATTTAGTATCGTACACTAATCAGTTAAATAAAGATTATCCTTAAAAATAAAAATGTCAAACTTGTTTTCAGATCATTAAAACATTATATATATTTTATCTATCCCCCATAATCTATTTCGAGAAGTATTTAATATCACATAAAACTATTCGAAAAATGCATTATTCAAAAAAAAAAAAATAATAATATTTTACGGGTGTTGCAATGATAAGTGTTGCTTGCAGACCACGATTTGAACTCCCCTACACAAACATAAAAAGGACAATGTCCCAATACATTAGAGGAAAAATTCTCAACCTTCTGCATTCCAATTTTCCAGATCACATACAATATCCGTTGACATTGCCGATGAATTTATATTATCGAAAACATAATTGACTTAAATGTTTAACACTAAATTTATAATTTGGGCTGAAAGGGTCTATTTTTAACACCGATTTTCAGCCCACTCAGAAGCATACCTCTTTAAGGTCTGAGGTGCTATACATGCTAAACTAAAGACGCGATGGTCACATTTAAAGGCAAAATAAACAGTCGTGAACGCATATGAAGAGGGAAATAGAGCTCAGAAAGCCACATTTAAAGGAAAAATCAGCATTCATGGATGAATGGAAAAATAAGGCCCAGAGGGTCACATTTAAAGGATTACAATTTTCCGGATTATAGACATTATCGATAAATTCACATGATCGATAACATTGTCGTTTTAAATTCGTAACACAAAATTTAAGCCTCCTTCACACCAAGGCGTTGAGCGGCGAGGCGTAATTGTGGCGTATGATTGGTCAACGTTTTACGCTTTGCCGCAATACGCCTTGGTGTGAAGGAGGCTTTATAATTTGGCTGCAAGGGTTTATTTTTAACATCGATTTTCGATCCACTTCAAAAGCATACCTCTTTAAGGTCCGAGGTCCAGAATAGCATAATTTTGCACTACATGAAAAATAAGCACATATGTAATCGGCCGTTACGGTATTTTACAACACCAGGGAACAACAAAGCGTTACCCAGACTTCCTCATGTGCTAATCTGTTACAATTGATCCTCATTTTAACAAATGAACACCACATAACGCAGGTATCTAGGAGGTTTAAAATCCTCTTCTGAACACAGTAGCTTACGGATTTATTTTGCCCCTTTCGAGCATGAATCTGAAAAAGAAAACCGAACACGCCCGAAAAAATAAGCTTAGCTTTGAGTCATTATATAGATCAGGGGTCTCCAAACTGCGGCCCGCGGGCCAAATCCGGCCCGTCAGTGCCATCCATCCGGCCCGCGACAGCGAATAGCCTATTGTTGCTGTAATAAGGAAGTTGGATAAAAAAAACACAGAATAATAACTCGGTTTTATTGACTTGCTGAGTAAAGCGTAATGACAAGCATAATACGCGGAAAATTTAATTTAAGCATAACAACTAACAAGCAATTGAAATGAATCCCACTAACATTATAAACTAGTGAACATCCCGCGGTTACCCTCGGTAGTTATACCTACCTGTTTCCGCTTTTAACCACTAGATGTCATCAAGTGTCACGGTCGTGTCGATACACACAATAGTAATTGTAGTCATTTAACCAGCGAATTTAGCAAGCGTATGCTCGCTCAGAGCGCGGACTCGGCGACTAGTCTAGAAATTATACATAATGGCAGAAAAATTAAAACGGTTTTGGCCCTTGGTACTGACTGCAGTAAACAATATGGCCCGAAGGCTGAAAAGTTCGGAGACCCCTGGTATAAACACAATTTAAAATCGGAAAAGCATATTTGCTTTAATTATAAAAATTTTTTTCGGACGAGTTCATTTTATTCCGTTGTTAGAGCTGCAGCATGAAATTGTTAATGGATCATGTTTTATTGAAATATTAGCTTGCAGTAGTCATTTACAAAGAAGAGCCCTCTAAACCAAATTATTAAGTAAACAAGTTGTTAATTTTTTTTGAAAAGCATTGGTTCGGAGCAATTAAACTTGAATATATTTTTTATCTCATTAAATTTTGGTTTAATTGTTTACAGTAAATGTGCTTTAAATACAGTAGTATACGAGGCCGAGAGAATTAATAATGAAAGAAATGTCTTAATATCCGAAAACACCTCTGTAGACAGATTTGCAAGGGGTAGCAAGTGCACGAAATGTAATAAAATTTTACGAAAAGTTGATGAAAATGAATATTTCATTCTTTAATCATTTTGAAGGGAAAATAGGACAATAATATTTCTTAATAGAATATAAATGTCAACTATTTAGAAAAATTAAATTTACATTTATTTAATAAATAAACTATTGATTGTGATGAGGAGCAATATCAGTAAAGATTTTCTTTGGAATGTGCAAGGTTTGACATGGTCACTCCTCCCGATTTCATTGAAGGTGACTTTTTTTTCCCCTTCAAAGAGGCTAACAGTCATCTTGAGCGTTTATTGTTACCAAAAAGATCATCACGAACCATTTCTTTCATATTCTACCCAAACGAATCTTTGGACGCAGATTCATTCGAAGCTGTTTAAAAACCATTGAACGATGGCTTTAGCACTTAAAATACAATACCATAGGATCCACTGATGTACCTTCGGTATTTAGGGTACGCAGATGATCTACCTCCCCGTGGTGCACCTGGTAACACTTTTTAGAGGCTAAAAGATCTGCAACTTGGTATTATTATTAGATTCATGAACTCTGTTTCAGCATGTTTTGTTGTATTATTTTGTTGTTGTTTTTGTTGTTGTTGTACGTTTTCTTTTTGCTGTAACTGTTCATAATCTGCAAAAAACACACCTTTGGTAGTTAGGTGATGAGTCAATGTTAGTCATATAATTGTCCTTAAAGAAAAGCGGACAGAGCTTTCGTTACGGCCTGATATAATTTAACACTGAGAAAAATCTATGAAATCTATCTACATCTACGAACAATTATCAAACGTTCCAAAATCTTCATGTGGACATTTTTCCAAGAAAAACGGCGTAAAAGAAGCTGGTTAATTTTCATTGAATAAGCATTAATCCGTTCCATTTTTAAAGCCTTAAAGAGCCAAAGTTTGGAACTGTGACCTCGATTCAAAATTGAATCGAAAGCTTCGGTGTTCGGAAACGGAGAGATGTTCCATTTAGGCTTTTATAAGATAGGCGAGTATCCTAAGGCCCCGGGGAGAAACACATTCAAATGTGTGGCGACACCAAAACATTTTACCCTGGTGGAGGCAATGGCTTCCCTTCTTCCATGGTGATTCCGATTAAATGGTTATGACAAGAGGAGGAGACCTTCCCGGAAGCCATCGTTTGGCGAGTTTAAAATTGTGGTGTCGTCAACAATCATCAATGAGGAGACAATGGTGTCCCTTTTTCCATCAGGAGTATGTCTCAAGCAATCGAAGTCAAAGTGTGACTAAATAACGGCACCGCCTAAAAACCCTCCCAGGACGTTGATGCAAAACAAACCAATCGCAACTGCAACATGGGCAACGGTGAATCAGTTCGCGAGTGCCATTCTAGTGGTGAAAGACTTCCGATTAAAATGATCAACATTTGAAAATAATTATTTTACCCTTCTAAAGGGTAAATAAGGGTCTCCAAACTACGGCCCGCGACGGCGAATAGCTTATTATTTTTTTTTTAACACATAAGGACAAACTTAGTTTTATTTATTTGCTAGGTAAAGCTTCATGACAAGCATAATACGCAGAAAATTTAACTTAAGCATAACAACTAACAAATAATAGAAATGAAACCCACTAACAATATAAACTAGTGAACATCCCGCGGTTACCCTCGGTAATTATGTTGGGGTAAAGAGTGTGTATATCGATGTTTGGAATGTATATAAACAGAATCGAACATAAACCTGCTCGCTGAGAGTATATACTCGGCGACTAGTCTAGAAATTATACATAATGGCAGAAAAATTAAAATGGTTTTGGCCCTTGGTACTGACTGCAGTAAACAATATGGCCCGAAGGCTGAAAAGTTTGGAGACCCCTGCTTTAGAATATTGGTCCTAAAATAGGCCTCTATGTGCTCATCTTCTCCAATCCTTTGACACCATAAACTACGAGGGTAAAATGAAATTCGATTTATTCTACATTCTATTCAGTTTTATTCTATAGTTTTCCACAAATAGCAGAAAATATGAAATTTCTCAAAAATCAGTTTTATTTCGGAAGTAGTGATGAAATAAAATTAGATAAGATAATTAACAAGTTTTAAGTCGATAATCCTAGCAACATGCAAAGAGTAACCTATATATTAAACATCAAAATATTCCAAAAAATTTAAAAAAAAAAAAAAAAAAAATTTAAATATTTAATATCCAGTAGTGGATCAAGAGTGCTCTTTCGAATTTAGGATTTGGTTTGGTTTGATTTAATTTGATTTGTTGTTCTACGGTCCTTTTTTGAGCACTTTGGGCTAATTAGACCGGAACCTGCACCTTAACATGAATTCCGAACCACTGCCAGGATTCGAACATGAGGCCTATGGTACCAAATGCCAGAGCTCTAGTCGATTGAGCACCATGCTGCTTCGAATTCAGGGAGATTGGTTTGAAACCACTGTTATCTTCTCTTTCTTTTATAATTAATAAACACAACTTTCATTTGATATATATAAAATATTTATTCACATTCCAAAATACTTATTCGAGCAACCGCCCGCCATCAGCAACTCCGTCGCGTTCCTTCTTCTGCCCTTGCTCTTACATTCGAATGCCCGTATAAGACAACAGCCTTATATGGAGTTACAGGAGGAGGAGGAGGAGGCGTTATGGTAGAGTCTGTTGTTCGTGGCGCATTTGTTGTCCTTTATAATGACACATAGTTTACACCACTCAAACGATGTTCAATCGCAGGGAAATGACAAAATAAATAAGTAAACAGGAAACTTATTCCCTTTAACTCCAAGAGGAAGGGAAAAGTGTACAAACCTTCAGATGTTAACCATGGAATTTTTTTTCCAAATTGTGGCACTATCACTACTTTGGTGGCACCACAGTAGTAGTGGTGCCACCAAATTGTGGCACCACTACTACTGTGGGTATAAATGCTAGTAGCAAATGACGAAGAAACGAGGAATCCACTACATATCTGCCATTCAAAGTAGGGATAAAATGGTTGATAGAATGACATTTGTCTTCAACAACCAGCCAAACTTTCCAGCCTTAGGGCCATACTGTTTACTCCAGTAAGTACCGAGGGCCAAAACAGTTTTAATTTTTCTGCCGTTATCTATAATTTCTAGACCGGTAGCCGAGTACGTGCTCTGAGAGGGCATACACATGCTAAACTACAAACTATTGTCAGCGAAAAATCACAATTACATAAATCTCATTAGTATTTTTTTGCAAGTGGATACCCCGCGGATTTTCGCGGTTTCGCTTTAATTTAGCTTTTCCGTTCCTGAGGGATTTTCAGGATAAAAAAATCATATGTTTCATTCAGGATAGATATACATTCCAAACATCGACATACATACATACATATGCGATACTCTTTACCCCGACATAACTACCGAGGGTAACCGCGGGATGTTCACTCGTTTATAATGTTAGTGGGATTCCTTTCAATTATTTGTTAATTGTTATGCTTAAGTTAAATTTTTTCCGTATTATGCTTGTCATTACGCTTTACCTAGCAAGTCACTAAAACAGAGTTATCATTCTGCGTTCTTTTATCCAACTTAATAAAGCAACAATAAGCTATTTGCTGTCGCGGGCCGGATGTAGCCCGCGGGCCGTAGTTTGGAGACCCCTGGTCTACAACATTGTACCTTAATATTAGCTAATTATAATTTAAACATAGCATTATTTCATTGTTGCCTTACATAACAAAATAAATAAAACAATGAGATTATATATCATAAAAAATAGTTCTCTTTCAACAGAAAGTTTAATTGGAATTAAAAATGAAAATTATAATAAAATACCAACTTCCAAAACACGTAAACTTTTAAAATAATTTTATTTCTACAATCGAATTAAAAATACAATTCACAAACATATTACAATGCCATGGAGGCAGTCAAATTCATACACACTATTGACAGACGTCTTATGACCAATAAATATACAATGAACATAATTTATCTTTCAAATGAGAAATTTTACACTATCAAAAAAATCACAGGTTTGTCAACGCCAATGTTCAAGTATTTGTCGTACACAAGCATAATTTTTAACCATGCATTTTGCAAAGATATTCAAAATTGCTTACCACAAATTTTACAACAGTTCAAAATTTATATGCCTCACTTTTTAAAACTTGCACAATTAAAATTAAACTCAGTTTTTTTTCCGCATTTATCTTTAATTACATTAAAATAAAATTTTCGCAGAGAACTCAACATTTTAAAAAGAAAAAAAAAAGAATCCTAATTTTTAATACATTTCACAAAACATTTTATCAGCTGCACATTCCTTTTTATATACATCTATTAAAATAGACATCATAGCGCGATGCATTTCTAAATGTTTATTATATACACAGCAGAAAAAAAAATATTGAATATTTATCTTCTATTTATGTTCTTCCTCATATTTGCATTATTGTCCGGCATTTGCATTTTCTGCGGTGGCAACACGTTGCGTTCGAACTCTCCGGGCATGTTATTGTTGCCAGCTGGTCTGTAATTAACAACAACGTAAGCTTTATTTTGTCCGGGAATTTTGGCAACACCGACTCCTATTTCCGTTGTGCTCTTCCAGAGCAGCTGCGAGACGTGGTAGGCACCTGGAAATCAAGGGATTAGTCATTGTAAAGAAATTTTGAAAAAAAAAAAAACATTTTAAAGGGCAGATAGAACTGTAAAAATGATCACACTGGGGAAATAGTATTGACAATTAAAAATTCAATGTCACTAAAAATATATATAAAAAGAAAATCTAAATGTCACTAAAAATATATATAAAAAGAAAATCTAAATGTCACTAAAAATATACATAAAAAGAAAATCTAAATGTCACTAAAAATATACATAAAAAGAAAATCTAAATGTCACTAAAAATATACATAAAAAGAAAATCTAAATGCCACTAAAAATATACATAAAAAGAAAATCTAAATGTCACTAAAAATATACATAAAAAAAAGAAAATCTAAATGCCACTAAAAATATATATAAAAAGAAAATCTAAATGCCACTAAAAATATATATAAAAAGAAAATCTAAATGCCACTAAAAATATATATAAAAAGAAAATCTAAATGGCACTAAAAATATATATAAAAAGAAAATCTAAATGTCACTAAAAATATATATAAAAATAAAATCTAAATGCCACTAAAAATATATATAAAAAGAAAATCTCCCATATAAGGCCATGGAACTCCGTAAACATCAAACTGACTGAAAAGAAAATCTAAATGCCACTAAAAATATATATAAAAAGAAAATCTAAATGCCACTAAAAATATATATAAAAAGAAAATCTAAAGGCCACTAAAAATATATAAAAAGAAAATCTCCCATATAAGGCCATGGAACTCCGTAAACCTCAAACTGACTGAAAAGAAAATCTCCCATATAAGGCCATGGAACCCCGTAAACCTCAAACTGACTGAAAAGAAAATCTAAATGCTACTAAAAATATATATAAAAAGAAAATCTAAATGCCACTAAAAATATATATAAAAAGAAAATCTAAATGCCACTAAAAATATATATAAAAAAGAAAATCTAAATGCCACTAAAAATATATATAAAAAAAAAAAAAATCTAAATGCACTAAAAATATACAAAAAAAAAAAGAAAATCTAAATGCCACTAAAAATATACAAAAAGAAAATCTAAATAGCACTAAAAATATACAAAAAGAAAATATAAATAAAAATATACAAAAAGAAAATCTAAATAGCACTAAAAATATACAAAAAGAAAATCTAAATAGCACTAAAAATATACAAAAAGAAAATCTAAATAGCACTAAAAATATATTTAAAAAAAATGTAAATATTAATATAAATAAATAAAAAAAATAAAATGATTTATGAAATTCAATTAATCATTTTTATAGTGAGTACTGATAAATAGTTCACTTTTTAATTATAAAATGTCAGGCTATTTGTTTTTTTCGTACAATTATTTAAAAAAAAATTTAAAATCATAGCACATCAAATTACACACAAAATTTGTGAGAAATACTTAGCAATAAAAATGTTTAAAATATTAAAAATTTTAAAACTTAAAAAAATAATAATAGATCATTTCTTATGTGTGATCGACGAACGCCGTCTTTCCTGAAAAAATGCTTCGAAACCCCTTAATTGCTGATAATCAACTTCAACTACTATTGCTGAATTGTCACAACATTGAAGCTTATAATGAATTATTCTTTTTCCTGTCCTATTCACAAAAAATCCTACAATCAGGGATCAATAGGACAAAATTTGTGAGAAATCAATAAAAATGTTTAAAATATTAGGACAATTTCAAAAATAATAGAATTCAATAGGACAATTTCATAGAATTCAATAGGACAATTTCATAGAATTCAATAGGACAATTTCATAGAATTCAATAGGACCACATTTTATCCGCGGCCCGCGGATAGAATTTTAATTTGCCGGTCCGAGGCAAATTAAAAGAAATATATATTTATATATCCATTTCCTTTTCTACTTTGATTAAATATTTTTTTTCTTCCTTTTTTTCAAAGGACCGATGATCTTTTTACTTTCTCTATTTTTGTTCTACAAAACATAATTAGACGGAAATAGCAAGCACAGACAGCTTTCAATCGTTAAAGTGTTAAAAGCGGAAGTTCTTTGTTAGTCATTGCTGTAACAGTTATGGTTAATTATAGCTATATTTAATATCTCACGCCCAGAAAATCAGTGATGTGTTTGATTCATCTCATATACGTGAACAAGTGTTTGCAGCTATGAACCTCAGAAAAATTATTTCAGAAGTAGACTGACAAATGAGCATTCAGCCTCGTTCCTTAGAATCAGTCCATCACACTCCGAACCTCACTATAAGGAACTTTTAAAAATGAAATCGCAATTTCATTCATCTCATGAACATACTTAAATTGTAATACTTGTATATTGTTTTTAACATTTTAGATAAACGTATCTTGGCCCGCCAAACTATTTTTGTTTTCGATTTTTGGCTCGCGACCGAAAAACTTTGCCCATTCCTGTCCTACACTGAGAAGAATCTTCTTTGGTTGCCTTCGAACCTGGTTGCAAACATCCGTGGCACCGCCGGGACTGAAACCCGAAATCTGCAGCATCGAGCACCAGCCACTCGGCCAACAGGCGCCGTTATATGTAGTACCATTAAAAAAAAAAAAAAAAAAAAAAAAAGGACTTAAATTTTATTACAATCCTCGATATTTTCTGTAACCTAAAGATTATATTGGGACCTAATGGTCGAGTGACTAGCGCTCTGGCCCTCGGTGCCACAGGTTTCGGATTCGAGCCCCAACGGTGCCATGGATGTTTGTAGGGGTTCGGAATCCACTTTACCAGTAGGTTCCGGTCTAATATGACTGTAGAGCGTTGGGCGTAGGCCTGACAATCTAATTACGTAAAATAAAAACGTGCCTCGTCTCGAAATCGTACTTAAGTGTTATTACAATCCGCTATCCAGTACCGCCAGACGGCCTTGGCCACACCATGAAGGCAGTTGCGCCACTGATAATTATGATGATGATTAATTTGGATTTGACAAATTTTAATTTTCAGGTTACAGAAACCATTTGAATTTGATCTTACAACTTAAAAATCTTAACACTTAAAAGCTTTTTCAATTCCTCCTATTAGCTCACACTCTCCCTCTATATATCTTGTTCACATTTTCAGTCGTTCATAAAATACATTTTATTCATCCACTACAAGTTCAAATACATTTTTTTTTTGAACTTGTAGTGGATGACACTGGATGTTAATGCAGTTTTCTAAAATATTAATTCAGTAATTAAATTTAATTCATTCATTTTAGTTTTTTTTTAGATTTAAGTTGCATGCATTTACCAATAGATGACGCCAGATAAACTTAAAAAAATGAATGAAAATTATTTATAAAGGACTTTCTGAAATAGAGTGAAAAAAAAAGTAGGAATTGACTTAAATGTTTTTATTTTATATTACTTATTTTTTTTGTAAATTTAATATAATTTAATCTGGCGTAAAAACCGAATATTAGGGGGAAATACGAGTTAAATTTAGTAAATACGAGTAAAAAGCTGAAAATGCTACATTGTAATGGATCAGAAAATAAATCTTCCCGGTTTGTTTTAGCAATGCTTTTAAATGGTGAAAAAAATTTTCTTGCAGACTCAATATACACTCAAGAGCCAAAACATTATGACCACCTGTCAATAACGAGTTGGCCCACCTTTGGCGCGCAACACAGCTTCAACCCGCCTTGGCATGGATTAATACCACTTTCACCTGATCACGTGCCTTCCACGTCATCCAGGCGAGTTCATTGCAAAATGTAGGGGTGGTCATAATGGTTTTGGCTCTTGTGTTTATGTTAATCAAAGATTCTCACCTCTTTTCCAGCCGGGTTTGCTGTAGTTGTAGTTGTTGATCTCTTTGTACCACTCCTTCACCACCTGTTCCCCCTTCTTCGAGGGCTGCTCCAGATCCACCAGGGAGATGTTCTCGCCCAGACCTATGTATACAAGGACACATCCGTTTAAAATAACCTGAATTCTTATATAAAAAAAAAGAACAGTTACTAGGTCGCGTTGTTTAATAGATTGCTATTACAAACTAATTAAAATTAAAAAAAAATAAACGAATCAAATATGCATGCAGATAACTTCGACATTTCTCTTTAAGACAAGAATTTAGTATATTTGCAATTGGAGGCAGGGCTGGATTTTCCTATAGGCTAACTAGGCTTCAGCCTAAGACCTCAAGATCAAGAGTGGCCTACATTCAAATTGTTGGAATGAGACTATTCTAAAAACAGTAAAGACTAAAACACTGAATCGAAAATAAGGAGAAATTCTTTTTGTGATCTGGATTTTGTTTGAATGAAGTTCCATTTTTGGTTCAGTTTAAAACTTAAAATTCATAATAATTCATACTTAAACTTTAAATGCGAATTATTATGAAATAAATTTATCTGAATTGAATTTGCTTTATTCTCCAATATATTGAATATTTTTAATTTAATTCGATAGAAAATAGGATACATTTTATTTTCGTAGTCAAAGATTTCTATTTGAATTTTGTTTTTTTTTGTAAATGCTGTAACAATATTTAATCAAACATAACACACAAGTACTCTATTGAGTGCTGAGAATAAATGTCCAAATAAGTGTTCTCCACTTTTTTTTTTTTTATTATCCATGCCACATTTTTTATAAAGATGAGTACCCATCATAACCTGTTTCATTTAACATGTTGACATATATCACAGTAATGATGTATTTTATTATCTCTCGTGGCATTTACAAACTTAAAAATGGTAGGTGAAAGGGCCTTATTAGTGGAATAGCATAGGGCCTATTTTCATCTAAATCCAGCCCTGTGTGCAGTTAGGGAAACCAGATTTTAGGGGTTGGGTTAAGATACTTAAAGCATAGGTTGGAGAACTCGCAGCTTTATTGACACACGTACAAATATCATACACGTACAATTAAAGACATGCAATATTTAACACATTTGAAGACAGATAAGCACAGATTCGTGGAAAGGCTCGGCGTGTGATGGAAATACTGGTGGCGGTCTCTATTGTAAAGGATTTTTTGAGGAATCACATGCAGTTGGTCTTAATGCCTCCAATTTTGACGCCGAGATATTTGCCATAAGGAATGCAATTTTAAACCTCCTTGGACTAACTATTAATCTTAATAAAGCAGCTATCTTTACTGACTCCTTTCTTCTTGAAGTTGCAATCTTGGCAAGACCTTTCTTCTTGTCTCGATTGCTTGGCAACTTTCGATTAAAATGCTTCTTGAAGAGGCTAAAATGCAATCTTGGCAACTGTCTCCTATACACCTAGCGATTGCTTTCTTCTTGAAGAGGCTAAAATGCAATCTTGGCAACTGTCTCCTATACACCTAGCGATTGCTTTCTTCTTGAAGAGGCTAAAATGCAATCTTGGCAACTGTCTCCTATACACCTAGCGATTGCTTTCTTGAAGAGGCTAAAATGAATCTGTCCAATGCAATTGCTTCTGGCTGGGAGATTGTTTTTTCAGTGGATTCCCAGCTATTGCGGGGTGCCTGGAAACAAAAAGGCCAACCTCTTGGCTAAAAATGGTTGCAAGTTACCACAAACACACTTTCTTTTACCCTTTAATCAATTTGGTTCCGAGGTAAAGAAGAAAACAGACCCTTAAAACAAACTCCTTTCAACTGATAAAACGTGGAATGTATTCGTTTCATCACCCATCCCAATGGACTAGCCCAGGGGTCGGCAACCTTTTCAGTCCGAAAAGTCAAAAATTACAATTTACAAAATTTCAAAGTTTTTAAAGAGACACAAATTTTTTTCTTGACAACAATAAATAGTACTCGCATAAATAAAGTTTTTTGATTAAAAAAACCCAATCTATTCATTCATAAGAAAAAATATCTATTCATATATAAGTAGTATTTTTCACAACAAATTAGATAATATATATATATGGTATTATTAGATAATTACTTATTATTTAAGTAAAAAAATAATACAAACATTTACTTACAACACTAACTTGTACTTCAATAACAAACTATTGAGCAAACAAATTCAATAGGAGCGATGGCTTTGCATGGTTGTTCAAGTAGAAAATTTAAACTTTACTAAACAATGTAACTTGTACTTAAAATAAAAAAAACAATAACATACATTTGAGCAAACAAATTCAATGGGAGCGTTGGCTTTGCATGGTTTTAGAAAGTTTGGCTCATAACTTGTAGTTTTAAATTTCAAACACGACTAAATTTTCATTTGTTAGTTGGCTTCTTACTTTACTTTTAATTATATTCATGCAAGAGAACGCTTGCTCGCACGAATATGTCTATCCGAAGATAGTCAGCACTCCAAACGCCAACTTCTTTACCTCACTGTAACAATCTGGAAGACTATTCCATGCGTCGAATATAAGTGCCTCAACTCGTGGCATTTCTTTTAAAGCTGTCCACTTTTGTTGCGTTACGTACATGCATGTTTAAACGATTTTTAAATGTTTTTTTGATAAAATAAATAATATTTGCGTATGGAACTAAAGAGCCGCAGCTTTACATCCAAAGAGCCGCATGAGGCTCGCGAGCCGCAGGCTGTCGACCCCTAGACTAGTCCCATGCAGTTTTTGCAGCAAATTTCCGAAGCTCGACAGGACATGATTTTCTTAATGAATACTTGCACCTCATGGGTGTAGCTACTAATGATTTCTGTCCTCTGCGCTCGTCCGGTGAAGCCATGGAATTTTTACATTTGACAACATGCACTGCACTGGATTGGATTTTATGACTTAATTCTGACAACTTAACGAAGGCTAAATTTTATTGGGCTGCTAGAGTTCTTATGGCGGATATCGCTACAGTTTGATGTAGGAAAAAAAAAGATTCATGGAAGGACTCCCCTTCCAAGCCGAAAACCCAAAACTCTGATATATGCAGGGTGCACGAAATATACTTCCTTTCCGGGTGAGATTCTTATGATTGATGGTCAACAGACCATTTCTTCTGAAGGCCACGGAAAGCGCAAACCTTAGAAACTAGATTTTACATCATTTGTATTAAGTATCGTACAATATATGCGATTCGTCAATCATTTTTAACTAAACGATTATAGTTTAAAAAAATTATTCTGCATCTGCTAATTTTATATATCAAATAATTCGTTTTTGATTAGTTCATAAGAATCAGATTTTACTGATGATTTTTTTTTAATTTGCTAAATAATCGCTAAGTTGATAAAACAAATCTATTGAATAAAATTTGGAAATTTTATATAATAATGCAGACTTAAGACATTTCGCTTTAGAAAGTACAGAAAACCCAAAAAGCACGAAAAAAGTAAAACTTTAACGTTTCAACCTTGCAGATAACCGTGAGGAGCTCATTAATTGCTTAAAAGTGGTCCGATTTTAATTTCATGGCCAAGTTGTTTATAAAGACGCGGAATTTAAACATTCATTTCGCCAATCTCGTTTACAAAAGGGGGAAAAAAATCATTCGAGCCGTCAACAAAGGAAACCACAAAAGGAAATGACGCATAATTAGACTTAAATTAATTTTAACAGAAACAAATGGGCTGGAAGAAAACAGTATTCGTCATATCGCAAAATTTTGTGTCTGAAATAATCTTTCATTAACATTAAAAAAAGCTTTACTAAAAAGCTAATAAAGTTTACTAAAGTTCAAACAAATAATTTTCTAACAAGATTTTATTCAATTCCTTCTATTAGCTCATACTCTCCCTATATATATCTTGTTCAAATTTTTAATAGTTCATAAAACACTTTCTATTCCTCCACTCAAGTTCAAATATGTTTTTTTTTTTAACTTGCAGTGGATGACACTGGATGTTAATAAGGTTTTTTCAAATATTCATTCAGTAATTAAATTTAATGAATTAATTTTAGTTTTTTTAGATTTAAGTTGCATATATCTACCAATAGAGGGCGCCAGCTAAACTTAAAAAAAATGAATGAAAATTATTTATATAGAACTTTCTGCAATAGAGTGAAAAAAAAGTACGAATTGATCAAAAAAAATTTTTTTTTTAATATTACTTGTTTTTAATTATAATCACCCTGTACACCATTAAAATCCTATAAAAAAAGAACACACGTCACAATTAGTTCACATTTGAACTGACGATACTTGAAGAAAGGGGAAACTGTATGACATTAAAAAAAAGAAATTCCACCGGTTTTTGCCATCCTATTTGGCCGTGGTGGATGGGATTTCCACTCAGTGTCACAACTGTTCAATGCCTTGAAAGTCGTTTTCTCCACCAAAAAACCAAAAAAAAAAAAAAAATCTAGCACATTGAACACTACAGTTGATTTAATGTGCAACGCATGCCAATCGATATCATTTCGATTCAAAATATAACTGGCAGTCGAATTCACTTTCTTTAGGCCGCTTACAGCGCCATCTATTAATACACTTTGGAACTTTGATGCCGTACGGTTTACCCCTTCAGAGTATCGTAAATTATCCTCTAAGTATCGTTAGTTCAAATTTGAACTTATTGTAACGAGTGGTTCTTTCTTTGCAGCAATAAGTGAGACTCTAATTATAATCGCCCTGTATTATCCTCATTATCAATAGTCTTTTGCCAACTAATGTCAAATCAATTGGATTTTGGAAAATTATCTGGAGATCACATTTTATCTAGGAGAAAAAAGTAACGATCGGAATAAATGGATATCCGATGGTGCAATGTCGGGAGAGTGGGGTAGTTCAGGCAATATCTCGCACCCTTATTCAATAATTTCTTTTCAGGTTCGTCTTTTGAAGTGGGTTCTTGCATTATTGTGTTGCAGAACGAAGCTAAGTTAAAGATTGATTTTTTACATCCAATTGTTCACAGTGAAGGTCTGCATTCACAGTTTGTGCAGGTTTCAGTACTTCAAAATAAATGATTCCGTGAATAAGACACCCAACACATAAATACGCCTTTTGAGATGTAAACCTAGCTAATTAGGAGTTTTTGTTTGGCTTGTCGCTCCATGGTCATCCTGCACACACTTTAGACTAATTAGACACCGGGACCTACAGTTTAAAGTGGATTCCGAACCACTCACAAGCCTCCATGCTCCCGCCAGAATTCGAACCTGAAGTCTGTGGTACCGAAGGACGGAGCTCTAGCTAATTGGCCATCAGGCCGCTATGTAATTCGGAGAGAGGACTATTTTCTTCGAGCTCTAGAGGTAATGAGTTTCAAATGATCAAGTTGTGAAGGTTGTAAAATCAAACATTGCTAATGTTCGAGATACAGAGGTCCAATTTTTTTTTTCGAGTTACGGAGGGAAAATATACATCAAAATGGTTTGTGGGGATTGACTCATTATTTCGACTTAAAGAGGGTTGAAATTTCGAGTCATGGAGGTTTTGGGGCTTGAAGGGAAGGGAACAAAAAACCTTTCCAAGTTGTGGAGGTTTTCGACTTAAAGAGGTTCTACTGTATATATTTTGACAGTTTGTTTGATTCTGCTCAATAGGTTTTTTTTTTGGGGGCATATCAAATATGGAAAGTCGGAAGCATTTTCGGTAGCATTTTTGGCATATTTTAACTATCGAAAACGTAAAAATAGCAATGCAATGGGAATGGACAACACTATTGACAGTACGCCTGTGCCAAAATGGGTTTGCAAAATTTCTTTACGGAAATTTTGTTATTGCAGACAACGTTCTGCTAGGCCAGTTGAATCTGATGCAGATAAAATAAAGGCATTGATTGATGCAAGCAATCGAATAACAACTCACGAGATTGCTGTGAGATTCAATTTATTGTATTCCACAGTTCATGCTTTGTTGAACAGTTGAAGCGTAAAATCATGCTTTGATTTAATTTCATATTTGTTTTCGACATATGGTTCTACATGGTTTTACAGAAAGAAATTTGCCGAGAAATTGAATTCACATCTGATTTGCTATTCAAACTTCAAGAAAATGATCCATCTTTGAAGGGAATCATTGAAGAGGAGAATCATCATTGCGCTCTTGCGTAACTATTTCGAGAAAATTGATTTAAAAAAAATTTAAGTTACACAGCTAAATTCAAAGCAAAGATTCACAAAACATTTGTTATTGCACGGAGTAACTTAACCCTCATATACTTGGAAAATTAGAAAATTTTCAACACAACGTTTTTAAAGAATCAAGACATTACATTTTAAACAGTCTTTTTTTATAAATAAATTTATATTAGAAGCAACTTCAAATCGAAATTAAAACAGCCTTACTGTTATGAAAAAAAAAAAAAAAAATGTCACCAGAATTCTATACACGAGGATGTTTACAAAAACTGCTTTTGTCAATAAACAAGTTGATTTTTTATTGGAGTGGGTTTTTAGTAAACAGCCAAAAACAATTTGCGCAACACTCGACAGCAACAACAATTCGTTGCTGGAGCGATTTACGAGCAACTCTTGAGCGACGAAAGTGAACGGCCGTTTCTTAAGGAGTCAGAATATTTTCTCCAGAGTTTTCTTTGGAGTCGTGCCACGACCATCCGAAAAGACAACCAGACCCACTTGGAAACTTCCAAAAACTCGTTGGGAAAATCGTGTCTTCTGTCTCGGCACGCGTTGTTTCGCTAACAAGTTTGTCAACCTGATTGTGCCCAATTCTTTAAACTATCAACATTCTTTATTCATTTTTATTTAAAACGTAATAGTCAGTTTTGTGGCAAAAATATAAAACAGCAGTGATTCATTAAAATTTATACAATCAGAATAATGAAATCATTACAGGACGATAACAGAGAAATCGTTTTAGTTGAATTGCTTTAGACGATTTTTAGTTAGCGTCAGATGTACTTATTCCATTATTGAATAAAGCGCATTTTGTCTAAATTTGATAGAATTAACTATAATCTTAATTTAATTTGCCATACATTTACCGATTCAAAATCAAAACACTAAATTAAAAACCAAAACATTGGTCAAAACACTAAATTAAAAACCAAAACATTGGTCAAAACACTAAATTAAAAAAACGCTAAATTAAAAACCAAAACATTGGTCAAAACACTAAATTAAAAAACCAAAACATTGGTCAAAACACTAGATTAAAAACCAAAACATTGGTCAAAACACTAAATTAAAAACCAAAACATTGGTCAAAACATTGGTCAAAACACTAAATTAAAAACCAAAACATTGGTCAAAACACTACGTTAAACCTAAACGTTATTTCTTTATGAAAGTCTAATTTACCAAGTGTATGAAACTTAAGAACAACACAACACTAACACAAGCTCAATAGAAAACATGCTGAAAATTACTGATTAAACATTTCAATTTTTAATATGAATTTGTCAAGCATTAAAACACTATAATCATAATAAAGAAATTTACTAATAGTCCCGATATAACAAAGATCTTTTTTCTTTTATCATTAAAATATTAATTTAAAATATCAAACATATCGAAACGAATTTATTATGCAAATAGAAATGTTATTTAGGCTTAACTGAAAATAGAAAATTTTATGGAGCTTTAAGGTGGGTTTAATTTGGATATCAAAATACCACGTCGTAAAATGCTAGCCAGTTGGGAGCCTGACGTGGCAGCAGATTAGCTGGAATTTTTGCAACTCGAGATTTTAGTAATTGTCATTGAAATTCACTTTTATGATAATATTTGATTCGAAAGGTTCTATGTTACCATTAACTGAAAAAATAATGAAAAATAAAAATAGCCTTTACTACAGAAAAGTGACCTAGCCTTTACTAAAGATCCTCATTCCATACCAAACATATATTTGAAGCATTAAATTTTTTTAAAGGATAATTGTGCTGAGTTTTAACCAAATAAAACTTTATCTAGTGTTTGTTTATAAAAATTTAGAGTGAAGTCAAATGGGTAAAAAAAAGTTTTGAAAAATAAATTGTTTAGCAATCCTTGAAACGTCAAGAAGTATACTTCAGATCCCAAATTAAAAGAAATTGCAAAGCACATCTACCTAATAAAATGAAGTTGTTATTATAGAGTACAAATATAGATCAATGTTTAAGAAAAATAAAAGGAATGACTTAGTTTTCCGAAAAGACTTTAGTTTTAGTTTCAGGAAAAATCTAAAAACTACACAAAGTAATATAAAGCAAGTTGCTTTTTTAAATAGTCTACCTGGAATGGCTAGGTTGAAACTTTTTCAAATGGCTTCCTATTCTTCAGCACTACAAACAAATGTAGGGTAGTAATTTATAATGGGTCTTTTGTAGGTTTTTTTTTTTTTTATGGAACATTGGCAAGATTTAACCAATATGTCTATATTTATCTATATAAAGCGAAGGCATGCCAAGCCACAGAGAACACTATTTTAACCCCTTTCCCTCTTGGAACCAAGATAATGATTCACAAACTATGAAATGTGACCGTCAAGTAAGGGCGCAGGGCCTGAATGGCCGAGTGTCTAGCGCTCTGGCGCCACAGTTTTCGGGTTCGAGTCCCGGCGGTGTCATGGATGTTTGCAATGGTTCGGAATCCACTTTAATCCGTAGGTTCCGATCTAATAGGATCGTAGAGTATGGTGGGGTTAGTGTTACTCGCGTCCGTAGACCATCTTCAAGTACCCAATGGGTAGTACTAAATGAGTAACAGGCTTGGTTTGTCTTGTCGTTCTACCAACGCCCGTGGTACCAACGATTAGAGCGTTAACCAACTGTCATCCTTTAAATACTTTTGAAAACATGAACAATTTCTTAGCGCCACAGCCATGAACAATTTCTTAGCGCCATAGCGCTCGGCCATCAGGCCGCTAGGATACAAAATGCTATGTACCACAGGTTTCGGGTTCGAATCACGGCGGTGCCATGGATGTTTGTAGTGGTTCGGATTCCACTGTAAGCCGTAGGTCCCAGTCTCATATGACTGTAAGAGCGTCACGGAGCAGAAGTCAGACTTCTACCTACGGGTGCTCCAGCAGAACAGAAGCTGCACCCCTCTTCCCTCCTTCCATGAGGGGCACGATGACAACAAGTAAGGGTGCAAACTTATTAAAAAGGGGGAGTATATGCTATTTTTCAAAAATCTTAGATTTGGAGAATGGACAAAATGGACATGGAAGTCGGACAAAATATGAAAGAATTTATTCATGTTCAAAATGGCTAATAAATAGACGTAAAGAGTTAATGACCGTAAAACAAAAAAAAGACGATCCCGTTATTTTAACAATTTCTTATATATGGCATGTAGGGATTGCAATACCGAATACCGGTATTTTGAGCCATTTGTACAATTTTGTAATACCGGTATTCAAAATTTAAATACCGGTTTTCACTAGAAATTTAGAATTCTTTTCTGTGAAATTCTTATTTTGATCAGTGAATTCTTATCTAAAAACTAGAAATTTAGAATTCTTTTCTTATTTTATTTTGAAAACAAAAACTAGAAATTCTTATTTGTGAAAACAAGGTTGTAGTTGTGAAGAAAGTGTGTAATATTTCGATATTTTTTAAATTGGTGAGTTTGTTAGTCACATTGTATTTGCATTCCCATACTTTAGATTTCAAAATATTTCAGATTTATTTCAGAATATTTCAAAATTTTCAGATTTACTATAATAGATATACTCATAAATAATACCCCATAATAGTGAATAAGAATAACTTTAAAGAACATAAAAAAATCAGTTGATAATACTTCTGTTTGGTTTCATTATTTATGTTGTGTATCATTCAAAAAATGTTCAAGAGTTATTAAAGTGATTGGAGGAAGTACAAGCGGACTCCATACACATTTAAAAATGAATCGTGATACAAATTTGTAAAAGAGGAAAGAATCTAATTGCGTTGAAGATACAAACTTGAGCACAATTTCTAAGCCCAAGCCATCAGGGATTTTAGATTATTTTGAAAAAAAAACAAAAAAACATTAGATTCAAAAATTTCTAATAGTAACACAGACTGAATAGTGATATGTACACTTTTTTGTGATTTAAATAAATAAGATGTTGCTTTACTTTTTTGTGATTCTTTATATACTGTTATAATTTATAAGTTACAAATTTTTTGGGGATATTTATATTCTCTAATAAAACTGGCAAATAAAACATACATAAAAACACCCGCGTTTTCTTTCTTTTTCTAAAATTTCTGCTACCGGTATCGAGATCTAAAAAATACCGAATATTGGAATTGAACTTTTGGTCCGATATTGCAATCCCTAATGGGATGCAAGGTTTAATTGGAAATTATAAAAATAAATCAATACCTAATGCCACTTAATAAATTAGACACGTTTCTGGTACTATGCAGAGGGACCAGCACGGTAAATCAGTAGGTCAGAATGTTCTCTCTTTGAGCTCGAGAAGGAGAGAAGAGAATACGGCAAATGTTTGGTGATGCTTTTCAAAATTGAGGGGGGAACAATATCTATGCTGTTGCCTAAACAAGTTGAATTTGTTACATCTTACCGTTCGAATGATCATTCGAAAGCTGCTTTCTGGTGGCTTATTAATCATTGATTTTCAAAGATAATGATAGCGCACATTAAGAGCTAGTGCAGGGACGGGCAAACTACGGCCTGCGGATAGAATTTAAATTTGCCGGTCCGAGGCAAATTAAAAAAAGTATGTATTATACAACCATCTCCTTTTCTACTTTGATTAAATATTATATTTTTTTTATTAAAAAAATTATTTTTAATATTTTTTCAATTCCTTCTATTAGCTCACACTCTCCTCTCCCTCTATATATCTTGTTCACATTTTCAATCGTTCATAAAATACTTTTTATTCATCCACTCAAGTTCAAATACAGCTTTTTTGAACTCGTAGTGGATGACACTGGATGTGAATGCAGTTTTTTCAAATATCAATTCAGTCATTAAATTTAATTAATTTTAGGTTTTTTAGATTTAAGTTGCACATACCTATCAATAGATGGCGCCAGATAAACTTAAAAAAATGAATGAAAATTATTTGTAAAGGACTTTCTGCAATAGAGTGGAAAAAAAGTAGGAATTTTTAAAAAAACAAGTAATATATAAAAAAAAATCTCATTTCCCGAGATTAAATTCAATACCATCAGTAAATGAAGAGAAGCTAAAGAATTATTAAGATGGCTTGAAAAAATTGCATTTTGATTCAAACGCAGATTTCAATATTTCAGGGCCTTTCAAACAGACTTGGATATTTTTACCATGCCTTTCAACGTAAATTGGGAGGTCAGATTTGCAGGTTGAATGAATTGAGTTGCAATCTAACCATCATCTCAAGCAGTTGTTTCTAAATATGCCAAAGTTATGAGTTTCACAAATCATTATCGAAAGTAAGTGTCCCAAATTTAATATCTCACGCCCAGAAAATCAGTGCTGTGTTTGCTTCATCTTATATATGTGAACAAGTGTTTTCAACTATGAACCTCTGAAAGAATTATTTCAGAAGTAGACTGTCAGATGAGCATTTAGTCTCGTTCCTTAGAATCAGTCCATCTCACTTCGAACCTCACTATAAGGAACTTTTAAGAATAAAATCATTTATCTTATAAACATATTTAAATTGTAATACTTGTATATTGTTTTTAATATTTCAGAAAAATTTATCGTGGCCCGCCAAACTTTTTTTCTTTCTAGTTTTTGGCCCGCGACCGAAAAAGTTTGCCCATCCCTGGGCTAGTGGAAAGATTTAAGAGGATGATAGTAGTATCGGATGCATTGGGGAGGGAGGGTTTAAAAAAATAAAGGGAAGGTGGGTGGGAGCATAAAGGAAGAGAAAACTTAGGAAAATTATTCAGCAGTGACTTCAAAGCCGGCCACAAAAAATTGCGATGGCAAAAGCAGAAATCTACAAAGGAATTTGGATTAGAGGCTGCGATGCAAAAGTCTAATTACATCTTTCTTGGGGGCCTGAATGGCCGAGTGGTCAGCGCTCTGGCGCTCGGTGCCACAGGTTTCGGGTTCGAGCCCCGGCGGTGCCATGGATGTTTGTAGTGGTTCGGAATCCACTTTAAACCGTAGGTCCCGGTCTAACAGGATCGTAGAGCGTTGCGGGGGCATTGTGACTCCGCGTCCGTGGCTTATCTTCAAGCTACAAGCGCCCCCTGGGTAATGCAAAGTGAGTAACGTCTGTGCAGCGCTTGCCTTAAGGCGTCCAAGACCAAGCTGTCTAAGTGTTTGCCAACTGCATTAGAACAGAAAAAAATACACCTCTTTCTTCATATATAATGGTGCGTGTGTTTCGTGTTAGCGCAAATGTGCTAACGAGAAATAAAAGAAAAAAAAAGAAGCCAACAGTACATCAAAGCTGTTTAAAGCCACGTCCAGACGAGAGAATGGGACAAGAGAATATTTCTTTACTCCGAGTGTTTCCATCTAACTGCGAGAAACAAGCCACGCTCTTTCTCTCAATGCGAGTGAGTCAGCTGGTAGAAAACGTCCCCCGCGAGATATTTCTTTGATGTGCAGGAAAAAGCGACTCTGGCAACGGAGTGCCCATGGGGGATAGGCCCCTCAACCACCTTGTCTTGATTCATATATAAAATTTACGATTATCAATAGGCTGCTTAATGTTACTATGTGGTAAAAATTAAAGTTTCTAAAAATTTAAAAATTGTACTCTAAAAAATAAAAATTATAAACATAAATAAAATATAAACAAGTACTATAAAATTTTTTTTTTTAAAGTCATTTTCTACTTTTTTTCCCCCACTCTATTGTAAAAAGTCCTTTATAAAAAAAATTCGTTTTTTTTTTTAAGTTTATCTGGTGCCATCTATGGGTAGATACATGTAACTAAAATTAAATTTAATTACTGAATTAATATTTGAAAAGGTGCACAGTAGATGTACCACCCCGTGGTGCACTTGGTAACACTTTTCAGTGGCTAAAAGATCTGCAACTTGGCAGTGTCAGATGAATGAACTCTGTTTCAGCAGGTTTTGTTGCATTATTTTGTTGTTGTTGTATTATCTGTTCTTTTTTTGCTGTAACTGTTCATAATCTGCCATTGGAAATAAATAAAAAAAATTTGAAAAAACTGCCTTAACATCCAGTGTCCTCCAATACAAACTCAAAAAAAAAAATTTTTTTTGAACTGGAGTGGTTGAATAAAAAGTATTTCATGAACGATTGAAAATTTGAACAAGATATATTAAGGGAGAGTGAGCTAATAGAAGGAATTGAAAAATGGCTAAAGTAAAAGTAAAAGATTATAAATTTAAAATTCGGTACAATTAGGGACCGAAAAACCGACTCTGGTTGGAGCAGTGGGAGGCAGGCGACTCACTCCGTGGCTTCATCCACACTGAAACAACTCCGTTTATAATTGGTTCGCGAAAATTACTCGCTTATATCGTTCTCTCTTTTGGACGCGGCTTAAGAATACTGCTGTTGTCGTCGTCGTCGTCGTATCCCTCATGGAAGGAGGGGAGTGGGGTGCACCTTCTGTTCTGATGGAGCACCTGTAGGTAGAAGTCTGACTTCGGCTCCGTGACGTTCGTACCGGGAGACCGGGACCTACGGCTTAAAGTGGATTCCGAACCACTACAAACATCCATGGCACCACCGGGATTCGAACCCGAAACCTGTGGCACCGAGCGCTAACCATTCGGGCCCAAGAATACTGCTGACAAAAAGAAAACCGACGGTTAATACATGGACAGAAGCGCCCCAGATTCGTCCATCTCATAAGGATCATTTTGAATATTATTCGTCATTTTTTTCACATGTTGTCTTTCAAAACTGAAGACAATATATGAAAATAAAAATGACGTGTGTGTAATGCTACAACACAAAAAATATTTGTGTGTAATGCTAAACACAAAAATATTTGTGTGTAATGCTATAACACAAAAAATTACTTGTGTGTAATGCTATAACACAAAAAATACTTGTGTTTAAAGCAAATATTTCTATGGTGAACTTTTAATAAAATATTTCATAATTTTAATCTTCTAATCTTAGGGGCCTGAATGGCCGAGTGGCTAGCGCTCTGGCGCTCGGTACCACAGGTTTCGTGTTCGAGTCCCGGTGAGGGATGTTTGTAATAGTTCGGAATCCACTTTAAACTGTAGGTCCCAGTCTGTTTAGCCTAACGTGTGCACAAGATGACCGTAGAGCGACAAACCAAACCAATCAAAGAATCTTACTGACAAATCTGTTTACATGCTTTAGGATTTAGATAAATACACTGATGAAATAAAAAAGAAAATTCTTAATATATTTTTTTTGTTTGATTCTCTAGAAGCACGTTTATAAGAGGCACTGAGTAATTTTTTTCTGAAAAGAGGGTGATCTGACAAATAATTTTGGTTTTTATTGATTTATCGTTTAATACAATGTTTCCCAAACACAATACATTTAACTGATGACTGATCACACTATAAAAGGATTTGATTATTTTTGTAGGGATAAATTAAATACTTGCTGCAAAATATTTTTAAAATATCAGTGAAGTTTAATTTCGTGAATCTTTAATAATCTAAATACATCAATTTGACGTAGATAAAAAACTTACTATTTTCGCTAAAAGTAACCATCGAAATTAGAAATTTGGCCTTATACCACTGTTCTTCAACATAACACTACCCTCGTGTAGTTTGCCATTATAAGCTATCAACAAGTTAAAGTTTAGTAGAATGGTGAGCTAATATTGGGATGCATTTGAAAAATATTATGAAAATGTTGAATCCTTATTTATATAAGGTGTTAATCCAATTTAATGAATTTGCATTTGCCTGCAATACCTGGATTTTCACTGTATGAAACCAGCATATGGCCGAAATTCTAATACCCCTCTCGTAGTTTGCCATCATATGCAAGCACCTAGTTAAAATTTAGTGGAATGGTGATTGGGAAGCATGTTGAATCCTTATTTATGTCAGACGTTAATCCACTTTTATGAATTGTGCAAATGTTTTCCTGTTAAGAAATATGCTTGGCTGCCATACCTGGATTTTCGCTGTACTGCAGGAAACCTTTTTCGGCCAGCTTGTCCGCCCAGCCCTGGGCCATGGTGCTCAGCTCCTCGGACATGACCAGCGGCGGACACCCGTGGATGGTCCGGTAGTTGTTGTGCGCGTTGAAGGTCTCTCGTTTGATGTCCACCATTTCCACGGGACCTGAAACCGAAACAAGAACAACGTTGTTGTTATCGTGTCCATGGATTTAAAATATTATCAAAGTCAGATCAAGTCAAAAGTCTTCACGATAGCGGCCGCTAGCAACGGCGCCGCTTCACTATACAGAACTTCTCTTAAGTTGGCCTCGATTGGCACCATACCCAATTGAAAAACATGGAGAGTGAGTGCTGGGCACTCAAGAATGTGCTTAGGTGTTAGGAAAGTGTTGCGGCAATTTCTGCAGGGGATGTATTGCCTGGTCTTATCTGGGAGAATCCCTCTGTAACGATTAGTTCCGAGTCTGCTAATAACCGATGTCAGCTTCCTAGGGCAGTTGAAGTCCGTGATGAGTGGCTTCTTAAAGTTATGAGGAATGAGTCGGCTTTTGGCAACTGCGTTAGCATCTGCAAGTGTGATGGTAGTTCTGGGTTGATCATTGTCCCTGGCTTCTTTGGCTATAGAGTCAGCGCATTCGTTGCCCTCAATGTTGACATGGGCAGGGATCCATTGAAAATGACATGATTTGCCTCTACAGTGTAGAGTCTCGAGCAGAACATTTCGAGACTCTACACTCGTTAACGTTTTATATAAATGAAATTAGACTCCTATATCGTTTATAATCGATAAAATGGGATTATATGGGAATGTGGGATTTGTTGATAACTTTGAACACCACGATACCATCAGATAGAATACTAACCAAGCTCATAGATGAGTTCATCAGAAATTGAACTACATTCATTTAGCCATATTCTTTGGAAACATTGACATAATCATCACCCAAGGGAAGTTCTTGATACAATATTAATTTCGTGCCAACTTCATCAAGATTCCTCGCCAAGTGTATCGCCAAATCAACGATATTATTTAGTGCAGCTTACATAAGAACCCGAAACCTCCTTTATTGCAAATCATGCCAAAAAGCAATGAAGTATAATTATTATAAATTGTTTAATTTCGGTTAATTCGTATCTTAAATTATCCGTGCATACATCGTAAAATTATGCATAGATTAAGCAATTTATTAACAAAGCATAACATGAAGAAACAAGGCGGAATACATCAAAGGAAAATGCTGATCCGGTAAGTGATAGTTCAAGACGGATGTTTACCTACGCACCACTTTAAATAAATTGGATTCAATTATTATGAGCGCATCAAAGTTCAGCTGGGACATTACCACAAGGCAGTTTCACTTAACTATTGGTTTGAGAGCGATAGAAATATCAACGCAAACGGCAATTTCTGAATTTCACTTTATGAAATCACTTTTATGAATACATGTGCGATTTTTTATACGATCATATAAAAAAAATAGTCCACGCTCATCTTTATATGACATGTTAAATAAAAAACGCACGTATCATTTCATCATTATAGATTAACAAAAATAACAAATTACATGTATATTATTAATAGGAACCATTTTGAAAATATTTCAAATATGAAAATATGAAATTTCAACCATTTTGAAAATATTTCAAATATGAAAATATGAAAATATGAAATTTCAACCATTTTGAAAATATTAAGGACTTTATTTATTGGAAATGAGAATAATATAAAGGGCCTGTGATAATAAATTTCATTATGGTAACAATTAAGAAATCTAAATTACGCAAATAGATGGGCATTTTTATGTCAAGCGAAAAAAAAAAATGTGGAAGTAACAGTAAAAAAATTTACGCAATTAAAATATGTTCAAGAAATCTAGTCATTTACATCGAAAATGAGGACAGCTTGAATATCCTTTGTCATTTTAGCAGCTTATTTGTTAATCCTTCCTAGCATAAACTTCTAAAAATCCAAACCAGGAAATACCATCTAAGACCAGTTAAAAGATCCTTCAACTGGACTGTTTTGCCATGGGCCACCTTAAAACCAACGCCTTATGATGTTATAGGAATCAATTTTATTACCGAAAATTTTTCTAGATATTTTATGATCTGGGGCCTGCAGGGTCTGGAGGCTTGCGCTCTGGCCCACGGCACCACATGTTTCGGGTTTGAACCTGGCTTTCCATGGATGTTTGTAGTGGTTCGGAATCCACTTTAAACAGTAGGTACCGCTCCAACAGGATCGTAGCTCAGCTTCAGGCTGCACGCACCTCCTGGGTAGTGCTAAATGAGTAAGAGAGGTGCAGCCCTTGCTTATGGCATAAAATTTGTCTCTGTATTGCCAGCTGCATTAGAACAACAACAAAAATGTTTATGCAACTTCCGAGAAAAATATCTAGATTTTACGCAACGGGTTATAACTCACCCGCTAAATATTTAAGCTTCATCAACTCATAATCCGCGGAAGTTAAGCAAGGGTATGGTACTTACTCCATGTTATAGGAATAAATTTTATTATTATCAAATATTTTTTACGGATAATTTTTAATGATTCCTACAAATTTTTGCGTAGACGTCATTTTTTCCCAAGAAAATTATATATAGCCAAACTGTCATCCTTTAAATACTTTTAAAAGCACGAATAGTTTCTTAGCAATTTGTCTCTAAGAACAATGTTAGTTTATGTTTATTTGCCCAAAAGCCACCTTCCACGCAAAAAATCAAAAAAAAAAAAAAAAATCCAAACATGCCTCCCCCCATGCCAACAATTAATTTTGCCCCTCATGCAAACATGCCAAACATGCCTTCCTTTAGAATTTTCATCCAATGGATATTTCGCATGCAAACAACCCAATCTTGATTTTTGGAAGGAAAAACATCCGTAAGTGGAAGAAAGACAATTCCGTGCTCTTTCGGGTTGGCAACCGTAGTAGTGGCTCACGTTTTCAGCAGAAGGGACCTATTCGTCTGAATTCTCGGCTCCTATCTGCGAAGGGTCTCATTTTCCCCCGCAACGAGGCATCTCTGGGGAATTTTACGTCTTGGGGAAAATCCTTTTCTGCGCAACAAACTTTCCATCTTACAAGCTGGTTTTTTTCAGTGAATGCAGTAGTATTAATTTCAAATTTTATTATCCAAACAAATTTGTTTCTTTTAATGTAATAAAAATTATTAAATTCCAACAAAAAAAATTATGGAGTTTCAAAATTATGTTGTTTTGGACTCAGAGCAATGAACTCATGGTTGAAGGGATAGAGGACAGCTTCAGTTGTGATGGAGCACTGGTAGGTAGAAATTGGACTTGGCTTCGTGACGTTCTACAGTCATGAGGCCGGGACCTACGGCGTAAAGTGGATTCCGTACCACTACAAATATCCATGCCACCACCGGGACTCGAATCCAAAATCTGTGGCACCAAGCGCTAGAAACTCGGCCCAAAATTATGTATCATGCAATGAAAATATTTCTATAAAATTTCATTTGTATAACGAAACAAAATCATTTGAAGTAGTTAAAACTTACAGAAAAAAAAAGAAATGATTCTTTACAATTATTTCCTAATTTTAGTTTCGATTTAAGTAAAGATAATCATTTAAGAGCATGCAACAAAATTTAATTTAACGAAATAGTTATATTTGTTTATCATTGAATTTAAAACATTCAAAATTACAGCTCGTTCCGATAAAAACTGATAATTAATATAACAATCAGTAGCGAGCACTGTCTGCAGAGTAACCTCTGATTATATTAATCAGTTGATTACAAAAAATAAGTTCTACAAAAAACAATCAAAGACTTATGAAATAACACATTAAAAATCTATGCACATGACACAAAGTTAAACATGTGGCAATATCGAAATTAATCTTAATATCTTTTTTAATTTCTCTATTTGAAGTTGGTTATTTGTCAAAATTATATCTCTTAATGCAAAGCAAAACGAAAATGCTTAGGATTTTTATGTTAATTTTAAATTAACAGCATATTTAACAGTTGGGCTGACATATTCGTAGGCTGACAAATAGATGTATTAAATCCATACGATTTTTAGTTAGCCCTAACCTTCAAAAGACACGTGTATAAATTCGACAGCTATTAGTGAGGTATAGCATTTTTAGTGAAGCAACTTTTGTTAGTTTGAAAGAATGGATAAAAAGGAATTTCGTGTGTTAATTAAAGCATTGCTTTTTGGCAAAAAAAAATACTATTGAAGCCAAGGCTGGGCTTGATAAACATTCGCACTTTGCACCAGAAAAATCAACCGTAGAGAAGTGGTTTGCTAAATTTAAACGAGGTGAAATGAGCACCGAGGACGATGCACGCCCCAAAGAGGCTGTTACCGACGAAAACATCAAAAAAAGTCCACAAAATAATTTCTGATAACCGTAAAGTGAAGTTGATTGAGATAGCTGAGACCCTAAAGATATCAAAGGAACGTGTTGGACATATCGTGAAGGAATATTTGGATATGCGAAAGCTCTGTCCAAAGTGGGTGCCGCGCGGGCTCACAATCGACCCAAAACAACAACGAATGGATGATTCTAAGCAGTGTTTGGAGCTGTTCAATCGTAATAAACCCGAATTTTTGCGTCGATATGTGACAATGGATGAAACATGGCTCCATCATTTCACACCGGAGTCCATTCGACAGTCAGCCGAGTGGACTGCACGTGATGAACACTAAAAATGCTATAACTCACATACTAATAGTGCAACAGCTGTCAAATTTATACACGTGTCTTTTGAAGGTTAGGGCTAACTAAAAATCATATGGATTTAATACTAGTAGCGCCATCTATGTGTCAGCCTACGAACTTTTCAGTCCCCCTGTTATTATAAACATCAAATGATTTAAATAAAAAAAAAGACATTCCTCCTATCATTCTCCTGGTTGTGTTTAAAATACCCGATTTTAATGTCCTAATGCTATTAAGTAAATCCAACACTTATTGCACACAAAGTCCAGGTTCTACTTTTTTACAAAAAAAAGCTAATTAGTAACAGAAAATAAAGATGCAGAAATTTGTAATCTAAAAACGAATAGCTGTTTCTTGAAATGAAACTAATGATTTGGAATCATTATCTTTTATTAATAAAATCTTTGTTAAGTACTTCAAGAAAAATTTATCAGAATATAGTCTAATGATAAAATATTAGAAGATGGAATATTAGAATGTATTATTTTATTATAGTTTTTAATCAATAATTCAATAATATCACGATTGGAGAATCAATCATTTTGTTTTTAAACTATGTATATTATCTTTTATTAATAAAATCTTAAATTGTTAAGCACTTGAAGAAAAATTTATTATTATTAAATTCCTACTATTAGCTCACTCTCTCCCTATATACATCTTGTTCAAATTTTCAATCGTTCATAAAATACTTTTTATTCATCCCCTCAAGTTCAAATACATTTTTTTGAACTTGTAGTGAGCATAATTTTATTTATATCATTATATTATTATCACTTAATGTTAATACAGTTTTTTTCAAATATTCATGCATTCATTAAATTTAATTCATTATTCTTTAGGTTTTTTTTTAGATTTAAGTTGCATATATCTAATAATAGATGGCGCCAGATGCAAGAAGAAAATTTCAACTTTATTTATAAAGGACTTTTCTGCAATAGAGTGAAAAAAAGTAGGAATTGACTTAAAAATTTTTTTTTTTTTTTTATATTACTTGTTATAATATAGTCTAATGATAAAATATTAGAAGATAGAATATTACAATGTATTGTTTTATTATAGTTTTTAATCAATATCACGATTGGAGAATCAATCATTTTGTTTTTAAACAATAATTTTTTTTTTATTTGTTAGCAATTTTGGCAAAAGCACTAAAAATAGTTGGATTTTTTAACACTGCATTTAGAAATTGTTGGTTTTCCAAGCTGAAGTTACATTATATTGAAAAATAGTAAGATTTTCTAATAACTATAAAAAAATTTTCAAATGAAATTCATCTATAATAGCTAAACAAAATAAAAATATTTTATATATTGAAAACTGTCAGATCGAAACCTCACTTCCCCAAAAGGAAAACATTAGGATTGGTTATCATATTATCTTAAATTTGCAACAATTCAAATATGAAATTGTGATTTGTCTTATAACTTCCTATCAGTTATTACAGTAAAAATTTTATTTGATGCAATCATAGATAAACCAAACATAGAATAATAATATATTTCGCATGGCGACTTTTTAATTGAAAATTGCACCATGCCAAACTATAAAGACTTCAATGCACATACTCTGATAACACTTAAGTTGCCCTTGCATATAACACTGCCATTCCTACTGCCCTTTCAGATAGAAAGAATGGTACTTACGCATTAACGGTACCTTGGCGACAGACTTGGCGGTTTTCAAGTGTCGCCAAACTAACAGCTACATATTTGGCGGCTTTTTAAGTGGCGCAGCTGCAGATTTGCTGAGTTTTGAAGCCATTTTTCAGTGCTACGAAAATGCGTATTTGGGATTTGCCAGAAACAGAACAAGATGCAATTTTATTTTTTCAGAAGCGAAATATTTTACCAAAAAAACGAAAAATTATTTTGGTAAACGTAAGTTTTGGAAATGCAATTTCAGTCAGTGTGTTTATCGTGTGGGACTTAGAAAACTCCGTTTGACTAATTTGTGTTTAAATAAAGTGTTTTGAATTTTGAAATCGTTTTGATTTTAAATGAAGTGTTTTATATATTTTATTATTTGGAACTAAAATTTTAAGTGTAGATTGGCGCCACTTAAAAACCGCCAAATCTGTAGCTGCGGTTGGCGCGTGTGCTCTTTATTGGCGCAACTGTCGCCAAGGTACCGTTAATACGCAAGTACCGAAAGAATTAAGTTTTAATTTTGCCAAGTTTAAAACTAAATACTAAATAGCAAAACTAAATGTCGACGGAAAAAAAAAGTTTGATTTTTCGGTTCGACTTCCTACGGTCATCTTGTTCACATGTTTGCTAAATAGACCGGTACCTACGGTTTAAAGTGGATTTCGAACCACTCGCAGACATCCCTGTCACAACCAGGATTCGACTCTGACACAAGATTAAGGAGGAAGCATCACAAAAATGAGAATTTCTGTTGGAAGCGTCAAAAAAAGTGGCAACTGCCCTGATGTCGAGCTGACTCCTCATCCTGTTTTTGATTGCCCAGCTGTTGCAGCCGCCATGCTTTGTCTGCACCATCCCTGGGAAGAAGGTTTACACTCCGAGCTGGCAATCGGCATTATTCGAGAGCACCGCGATATTTGATTTTCTTGTACTCTTCAGGAGATACGACAACCTTAAGTTGAATATAACAACGAAAGTATTTATATCGACACAAATACCATGGTTTGGTTTGTCGCTCTACGGTCATTTTTTCCACACTTTAGGCTAATTAGACCAGTTTAACGTGGATTACGAACCACCAATAAACATCCATGCCACTGCAAGGACACAAATATCCAACATTTGCTAGCGATCAGTTTTCAACACACAACGCTTATAATTAAATAAAACTTAAAATCTGAAAAATTGTTGACAACCACTACTACTAGCAACAGCAATTTTAATATTTAGTTCAGTATTCGACATGTATTCTACTTCAATAACTAAATTATTATACATTAATTAATTAATTAATTAATTAATGAGAAACAGTTTAAAATGAATCTAAACTTTTTGTAATTCTAACTTCTTTATAGTGATATAAAAAAACGGAGGATTTCACATAAATGAAAATTGTGAATTTTATTACTTTACTTCAACACATTTAATCACAATCGAATAATATATAAAGTATTCTATCCAGAATGAATCTCAGATCAGAACCGAAGCAGAGAACCAGAATCGAATTCAATTTGCACGCGACCCCCCACCGAAAAACAATGCTCTCTCGCATCCACGCAATTACGCCAGCCTGCCAACAGTTAGGAGTTTTATTACGATGTGCAGGCGACGTGAGAGCTCGTTCCTCGCCAAATATTTCGCCCATAACTTCCATAACAAGGAATCGGAAATTTATCCATACTGAGTTATGGAGGAGGGAATGATTCTCGATGGACTTCCAACGTTCTTCCCCATAACTTTGTCCTTCTGGATCATTTGGATAATACCAGAGTGAGGTATCGGTTTTGTTTGTGGATCAGAGAGAAGAGAGGGAAGTTTTATTGCAAGAGTTGGTTCATGTTTCGCGATTCACCACCAACATATCCGAAAAAAATTCACCATACAACAAATGAAATTCCTCTATGACCGTTCTTATCTCCCTCCTAAAACAACAAATTTTATAATTATTTTAATTTATGAATCATTTTAACAATGGAATTATAAGTTATGGCAATTCAAATATTCCCGAACGGAAAAAACTCACGAAAACGAGCATGACTAACACGAGCCGGGCATACTCACGAAACGACCGTGACTCGGGTAGGCTCACAAGACTCAGGCGAACGAGCGTGACTCGGGTCGGCTGACTTACTATCGGAATAGACATTTCTCAGCTCATTAACTCGTGGCCCACGAGATAACTCGTGGCCCACGAGATAACTCGGGGCTCACGAGATAACGCGGGGCCCACGAGATAACGCGGGGCCCACGAGATAACGCGGGGCCCACGAGATAACGCGGGGCCCACGAGATAACGCGGGGCCCACGAGATAACGCGGGGCCCACGAGATAACTCGGGGCCCACGAGATAACTCGGGCCACGCAATACGAAAAGCCCATGAGCCGGATAAACACACAAACCGGGCACACTGGAAAAAAACTGCCAGAAAAAAAACTCGGTCCAAAAAAAACGGCCAAGCTCGCGAAACGAGCACGATACTGGGGAATAATCGGAACAAATACATAGTCAGCAGTATAAACAGCATCATTTTCTTTCAATCCATTTTTTTAGAGCTTAATCAAATTTAAACAAAAAACTTTTTGGAATTAGAATAATTTTTTGATAAAAATGATAAACGGAATTCCATTTGTTCATAATTTGTGTGTTTTTATATTTAGTTAATAGGATTACAAAAATTAAAACCGCATAGACGCTCTTGAAGTTAATTAATAATTATAATATAAATGCACTTTATTGTTTCATTCTTATGTCACGTCTACAGCATTAAACTACTCAACACATGTTTAAAAATGAGATATTTTTTAAGATGAATTCCAAAATTTCAACGAACAAAATTTTAAAAGAAAGCAGAACCAAAATTGAGAAATAAGAACTAAAATTGCAAAGTTAAGTTTGATAATATTTTTAAAAAGATTTAAAAATCCAAAAACGATCTAGCCTTTCGAATTTTTGGGATTTATTTATTTTTAAATAGGCTCGTAACAAGTAAAATTTTTTTTCACTCTATTACAGAAAATCCTTTATAAATAAAGTTGAAATTTGCCTCTGACATCTAGCGGTAGATACATGCAACTTAAACTAAAATTAATTTAATGAATTAATATTTGAAAAAATTGTATTAACATCCAGTGTCATCCACTACAAGTTCCAAAAAATGTATTTGAACTCGAGCGGATGAATAAAAAGTATTTTATCAACGATTGAAAATTTGATGTATTTGAAGATATATATATAGGGAGAGTGTGAACTAATAGTAGGAAATTAAAAAAATAAATAAATTCAAAATAATTTGCAAATTCTATTTATCTCTTTTTGCAATTTACTGTTAGTCACTGAATTTCAGGTGCCTCAATTTTGATTATATTTTTTTTAATCAAGTAGTTTCAGTTGTTTGATATAATTACAACAATCAAATCTAGAAAACACGAATGCTGCCTTATCAATAGGACATTTGACGATTTTACAAGCTTATTACATTTAAACATGAATACGCAAATGTGTATTGATAGGTGATTGCGAATAAGATGAAACATCTTTTGATCGTCTATCACGTGCTAGTGCGTGGTCAAACTATTCTGTCATTAAAAGTTTAAATATGACTGTTATCAACATGATACACTTAATCATGTTATATGACCACTTTTCATTTATAAGTATCAACAACTGCCAAGCATCACATAACAGCCAGCGAAAGCATTAAAATTTTAACACATTAAATCTAACGTTAAAATGCCATAAATTTTAAAAATTATGTTGTTGCAGTATTTAAAATTTTAATATGTATAGCAGAAAATTTCATACATTTGAGGTTTCTCTTATTAAGTTCACAAAATATTGACCAGATGCAAAAATATAAAACTACATTTCAAAAAACAGCATGTTTATCAAATGATTTAATTTTTTTTTTTTATCATTTGGCAGGACACAATATTAAATGTTGCCAAAGGATTAAACAAAATTTCAAGGGAAAAAATACATCAGCATTAAATCACTCATCAGTTATTGCTTTTATTAAAAACTTAAAATTCCCATATGTTCCATGTCCGTAACTTTCATTCTGGTAGATTCAATAGTTCTGTAGAAATATTCTAATACATGGTGGTTATAATTAAAGTGACCCTATTCAGACTCCTGTAGAACCTGTTTTACCCAACGGATTATGATGGAATTTGGTATATACAGTATATGGGCTATGTGGAAAAGATTTCTGTAATAAAAAAATAGTTCAAATTTTGACCGCCAGATGGGATTGTAGCGCCTAACGAAGGACAATATATTGATTCAAAACCATTAAAATTTATTCAAGAACAGAATAGGTTCAACAATGCACTCTATTGACATCAATTATGTGTTGAAAGCGCATTATAGCGTGTTCAATGGTAGAGCGAAGAAACTCGAGGTATTTCAGCAACATGGCGTGTAATGCTGGAAGATCCTAATTCCTCTTTCATAAACATGATCTTTTAGGAATCCCCACAACCAGAAATCACAGGGATTTAAGTCGGGTGAACGAGGTGGCTAGGCATCCAGGAAACCCCTGTCCTGGTCCTGCAGACCACTATCTTCATGCAAGATCTTGCATGAAGATAGTGGTCTGCAAACATTGCCGTTCCTGTAAAGCAGTAACAATCTGTTGTCGAAGGAGTTCACCGTATATACCAAGTTTCATCAAAATCCTTTGGGTAGAACGGGTACTGGAGGGGTCTAAATAGGGTCACTTTAATTATAACCACCCTATACATTTGATTTACAAAAATTACCCGAATAAACTTAAACGGCAAATTAAATAAATTCAAACAGAAATTCAGATGTCTACAATGTTTGCAATTCATTGCATTTATCAAAATCGGTGTAAGTGGTTGTACCCGAACGCTGTCAAAATGTACATCAGAAACAGTACGTGGTTTCGAAACTTCCAAATGCAATGCATCATTTTTTGCATATTTAGGAAACTCAATCCGATAAAAGCTCGATTTCCATTATGATATTCGGGTACGCTCGACCGGGTTTTTAAAAATGTATTTGCTCGTGCTTCTGAAGAATATTGGAAAGGGCGATTTACATTCTTTTGCGTAACGCAATTCTTCCATTTGCTTTCAGAGCTATCTCGAATATCAACCTTTCAGGCGCTTCTGGCATCTAAATGGACAGTGCAGAACCTTTCACTCCTCTCCCAGAGATATCAGTCAAGTGCAAGCGATTGCAAATATAATATTGAATAATAAATATTAAAAAATCGCTGGCAAATTAGAATCTTTTAGTCTTTTTAGTCTAAATTAGTCTTTTCACTTTTTTTTTTAATGAAATTCGTATTATTATCTATTCGTGTTATAAAAGTATCTGATATCGAGTCTGGTTTGTCCCTTTAAGGTCATTTTTTTGTGCATTTTGGGCTAATTGTTGGTTTGGTTTGTCGCTCTACGGTCATCTTATACAAACTTTGGGCTAAACAGACCGGGACCTACAGTTGAACGTGGATTCCGAACCACTCACAAACATCCATGCCACCGCCAGGATTCGAACCTGAAGCCTGGGATACCAAAGGCCAGAGCGCTAGCCACTTGGCCACCAGGCCGCTACACACTTTAGGCTAATTAGACCGGGACCTACAGTTTAACGTGGATTCCGAACCACCAGCAAACATCCATGCCACCGCCAGAATTCGAACTTGTGATTCTGGGAAATCAACTAGTTATAGAAATACAGCGTCATTTTATAAGAAAAATTCACGAGATCTTGCGAAGATGTGAAAACATTGAAAACCGGTTTGTAGCATAAATGTCAAACATTTCTGTAATGATTTTAACTTTCGCCAAGTTTTCGTTTAAAAGGGGGGAAAAAAAAAGAAATTCTAAATGGCATATATTTTGAATAGGGTTCGAATTTAGTCGAACATTCAAATTATTATTTGCTTTAAAATGTTGCTGGTAAATAAACAATGGAAGAAAGGCTATATTGTTGTGCACTGCGAAGAAAAATTCATACTAGTTGATAACAAGCAATATAAAAAAAAAAAATTTTTAAAGTCAATTTCTACTTTTTTTTCACTCTATTGCAGAAAGTCCTTTATAAATAATTTTTCATTCATTTTTTTTAAAGTTTATCTGGCGCCATCTATTGGTAGATGAAACTTAAATCTAAAAAAAACTAAAATTAATGAATTAAATTTAATGGATGAATTAATATTTGAAAAAACTGAATTAACATCCAGTGTCATCCACTACAAGTTCAAAAAAAATGTATTTGAACTCGAGTGGATGAATAAAAAGTATTTTATGAACGATTGAAAATTTGAACAAGATATATATATAGTGAGAGTGTGAGCTAATAGAAGGAATTGAAAAATATAAAAATAAGTATTAATATTGGGCTAGCAAGGAAGCAATTTCGGTTTTCATCATTAAAGTACATTGTAAAAACCGCAGATACTTTCTTGCCAGCCCAATATTTCTACACGTAAAGTAAATGACATAATTATTAAAAAAAAAAACCCAGCAAATGTCAAAATATACTTTCTATTGGAAAAAAAGGAAAAAAAAAAAAAAAAATACAAATAAATCAACAAACATGCATAAAGCTCATATTATATCTAAAGTAGTATCAAGTTTTAAAAGGAAATTCAAACTCTCAAAGAACTTTATACACCTGTATTGTGGATGAAACAAAACATCAGGTTAAAGCAGCTATAAAAAAACCAATGTTCCCTGTTCTCGAAGCAATTCCATCAGCAGATGGTTCTGTGAAAATTATATGGCAGGTGAAAATGGAAATATGCAATTACAATTAGGGATTGCAATACGGGTATACCGGGATACCGAATACCGGTATTTTGAACCATTTGTACAATTTTATAATACCGGTATTCACAAGTTTAAATACCGTTTTTTCGGTATTTACTAGAAATTTAGAATTCTTAACTGTGAAAGAATTCTTATTCTATTCTCCACAAACCTATCCACATTCTGAAGAATTCGGTACAGTTATCGAAGATTATGATGACACTAACGTCGATAGTGTCATCATAATAGTGATGGATTTGTAAATCCACGAAAACGCTAATCAACTCCATCGAGACATTCCAATGTTAAAAAGTAAACCTTTCTTTGACTTTATCCGACCTTTGGAATCAAAAAGCAGGTCAAGATGTGTTTACTCTTCTGACAAACGCGCATCCAAACAAGTCGCAAAAGACGATGCTGTTTTTCCAGCAAGGTAATTCCTCCACCAGCGTGCAAAAAGGAGCATGCCTCTCTTGAGACCTCTTCCATCAGTGACGAAATATTAGCCTCAAAGTCTCTCATAAAACGACAACCTGCCGGCGAGAAGGGGGGTGGAACTCATCACTCGGCGTGTAGCGTTACGGGAAGGGTGCGACGAAAGGTGCGTTCCGGGGTGTTCGTCTCGGATTGTTTGCTTTTGTCCGGCGATTTGGAGGAGTGCCACGCGCTTGGGAGGGTTTGGCGGGGAGCCAGCCTGGAAGCTACTGCCGCGGATGAATCGTGCGCTTGGAAATTTCAGGTGTGTGTGTTGTGTGGGAATGCATTCGAAAGGGTTCCTTTCCTTTTTTTTTTTTTCTCTCTTTTTTTTAAATCGGCCATGGAACACGTTTTTATGGACGACTCAGTTTGTCAGCGGTTTTTTTTTCTCTGTCTCTTGCTTTGGAAAGGATGGGATGGGATGCAGCCTTTTCTTTTCAAGTAATGGAAACAATGCCTCTGTTAAATAAAATGTTAGTGCATGCGTTTAACCTATTTTTCTTGTTGAACATAGGCGAGTCTTGTGTGTGAGCTGCTATACTATCAGCTAGTTGTGTCAGGATGAAAAACTCTTTCTATTTACATTACTTTTTATTTACACTATGAATAATTACATACACACACATGACATCCTGTGCCTCTACTACAATACTATTAATATCTAAAAGCCAAGAGCCGGTCCCTGACCGTCTGTTTTGATCTGACGCTCCTAGCGTTCACCTCGTGGTCTCCAGATCTCGACCTCTCGCGGTTATAATTAAACCTTACACGTGTTTGCCACGAACAGTCTACTTTTGAGCTATGGCGAGAGGACATTGCTTTACGGGAACACACATTTGCGTATCGTGAGGGGGGGAAATCATCTCCATTAACCGGCCTGACTGTAGAAACAAGATGCTTTATATATGTTGTCACTATAATCCTCCAGTCTTCTCATGTCTAAAAGTAATGACAGCAATGGATGCAATTGGCGGATACGAACCCAAGACCTTCGTCCTATCTGGTACCTAGAGAAAGTATTTTACATCCACCATTTGTATACAGTATGGGGAAAGAACCGGAAAACAACTATGTAGCTTGTTTATCAAAACTAAACATTACATTACATAAATTCTCAACATTAGCATCAAGTCTTCTGATGTCCGATAGCAGTGACTGCAACGGATGCCTTACATGTATTCAAGCTTCTGCTCGCTTTAGTCACTGGGTCAATAGTTGGGTTATTTTCCCAAAAAGTTTTTTCAAATGTCACTTTTTTCAATTCCTTCTATTAGTTCACACTCTCCCTATATATATCTAGTTCAAATTTTCAATCGTTCATAAAGTACTTTTTATTCATCTACTCGGGTTCAAATAAATTTTTTTTTTAACTTGCAGTGAATGACATTGGATGTTAATACAGTTTTTTCAAATATTAATTCAGTAATTAAATGTAATGAATTAATTTTAGTGTTTTTTAGATTTAAGTTGTATACATCTATCCATAGAGGGCGCCAGATAAACTTAAAAAAAATGAATGAAAATTATTTATAAAGGACTTTCTGCAATATATAAGCAAGGTTTTAGAGGTTTTTTTAAATATATAATCAAGATCTTAGAATTTGACATTGATTACCAGTGGAATTAAACAATTCAAAAATTAAAAACAGCATTCGTAAAGCATTGAGAATTGTGAATATTTCCGTAGGAGGAATTTTAAGAGCAAACTTATAATTTATTAAAATTTCTGCCACTCATTTGATTGTCTATGCCGTGCATACAATTCATCACTATTACAACAGACTTTGCGAACAAAATGAATTTAAATTTTTAATAAAGTATTACGTCATGTATTTAAAGTTATTTTACACATTGATTTCCTCTTTTACAATAATAAGGAAATCAAAATTTGTTATTGAACATTTTTTTTAAAAAATTTAACAATGTTAAACATAGCAATGCAGATTTTTCTCCGATTTCTTTTTAATCGGATTAGTCAATTGCTAAAAATCACAAGAAAATGATGATTAGTCATTTTTAGTTAAAAAAATCCCTTAATTTTATTTTTTATTTTTTTAAATTGCGCTTTCAAAATGTTTCGTGGTTCAAAAATAGTCTGCAAAATAATTATGAATGGAAAATGGCGTCGTAACTCTTCGCGTGTCCTTATTTACTCCTGCCATTCATTATTCGCATTAAGAATATTGTTTTATTATTTTTTTCCATTCATAAATAATCTATCAACATCCGGCAAGATTAAGAATTATTTTTAAAAAAAAAAAAAATCTTTATATTTAAATGGAAAGCTTATGTGATATTTTTTTAATATTTTTTTTTTTTTTTTTATTCGTTTCAAATGTTCGGATTCTATAGGCATAAATTTTTATTTTTTATTTATATTCAAACTTTTAATGTAATAAATTAAATATTTATCCTCAATTATTTTATACGAATTTGATCAGTTAGGATTGTAAACAAGAAATTTTTTTAAATATAAAAAAAAAAATGGCATTATCTTGACAATTTTCACAAATAATGATGATTAAAATGAAACTTAATGAAACATACTTATAATTTAGAAGAAATTGGGTTTTTTTTTAATGCAGTAAATATAAAGTTTAATATTAGTAACCAGTAAATATTTTCATGACATTTAATATTTTCTTTTAATCTCGTAGTTTTTTTATGGCCTTTTGTGTAATTTTATTGCTGTATTATATTTTGTTGATCCTATTTTTTTTATGAATTGCACTGTGCTTCACCGTTTAGGTCTTTATCAGTTAAATTTATCAAAGTAAAACATAGCCTTCTGCTGAAACAAAAAGAATAATCAATTAGCGTTAATACTTTGTGCTCTATAAGCTCATTTTTTTTTTTTTTCTGGAAATAAGAAATCTTCATCGATTCTTAAGTTTTAGAATTAATACATTGTCTTAAAAACTCGCTAATCCCATATAACATACTATAAATGACTCCATAAACCCATATAACATACTATAAATGACTCTTAAAAACATACTATAAATGACTCCATAATCCCATATAACATACTATAAATGACTCCATAATCCCATATAACATACTATAAATGACTCCATAATCCCATATAAATACTTATAAATGACTCCACCCATTATAAATATTATTATAACAATAGAGAGTGTATATTATAACAATAAAAAAAAAAAAAAGCATTTCATAAATATTTTTCTTGGTGTAAAACAGGGTTCTATTCATATTAATAAAAAATTGAGGTTAGCCACAAAATTAAATATCTTTACCATGTACAATACGAAGTGTTTATAAACTTAACTATAACGAAATACAAAAAGCTACTTACATTCAATAATGAAAAATAAATTGATTTTTTCCCAAATTAGACCCAAAGGGTGCAGAACTCCGGAAGGTAGCTCATAAACGTGATTCAATGGTATGACAAAAATACACGAGACCTTCTCATCATGGAACGACTTTTAAAAACATTCCAAGATATGAAAAGGATTCGCCATTGCAACAGCTTTATTACGAAAGGATAAAGAAAGAAAGAATAATAGAACAAAAAAATGTTCTCGTGTTATTCTAAGATACACGAGACAAAATCGTTTGCATTGTGCGCGTTGTTGCCAAAATGCCTTTCTTATTTTAAATTCTCTTCCGTTGAGTGATAACTGTGCAAGACATTAACACGAACGGTCATACGGTGGCAACAGCGCCAACATTTTTTTTCCCCATCAACCTTAATGAAAAAAAAAAAAAAAAGAAAGCCTTCTGGTATTTTATCCCAGACTCATCTTGGTGATGCATTTGGACGAATGCAACAAAGCGCCATTTTGATTTTATCGTGGTTTCTTTTAATTTTTTTTTTTTTTTATTTCGTCTTTTTATTTGCTGGTGCTTTGAGATCCTGATGATCTCAAGGCGAGATAAGCGCCAGCTATTTTATCTCCCGGTAATTAAGCACTTGACTTCTGATCCGAAATAAATCTACTTAGACACTGGAGTTGATGGATTTTTTCCCCAAGTCCTTAAATGGAACTGGGTTAGGCGCACATGGATCTGAAGGCGATTGGCGATTTAATGGCTCTTTATAGATTTCTACTCTATTAAATGTCGAAATAGTTTAGCGTTCCACATTATTTAAACCATAAATAACCTAGAAATAAAATATTTATAAAATGTCGAATGGATTATCTCTTCATTTATCAGTGGCACTACAGCCGCATGGACCAAGGCCGTTTGCCTACTGGCAAGTGTTTTCTTTTTAAGGGGATACAGTTGTCGGCCGTATGCCCAACGCTCTACAGTCATATTAGTACTATTACATACCATATTAATCAACGCTCTACAATCATTTTAAATAAATAGTTCTGAATGCTTGCAATATCCATTGATACCGATCCAATTTTTTAAAAATTAGATCATTTATGGATCACTTGGATTTGAAGGCGATTGGCGATTTAATGGCGAGCTATAGATTTCTTAATTTATTACTCTATTAAATGTCGAAACATTTTAGCGTCCCACAATATTTAAATCAGAAATAACCTTGAAATAAATATAAATATTTATAAAATGTCGAATATATTTATCTCACTTATCAGTGGCGCACGCATGGTGGGCCAAGGCCGTCTGACTACTGGTAGATTTCAAGACAGGAGATGTTTTCTTTTTACTGTATGGAGATATCAGCCCTCTTCTTATCCTACTTGTAGACAGCACCCTCTAGACAAAGCCGGCGATTTAAAGGATTTCTTAAATTATCACTCTATTAAATGTCGAAATATTTTAACGTTCCACATTATTTAAACCATAAATAACCTTGAAATAAAAAAATCTATTCGACATTTTATAAATATTAATCTTTCTTATCAGATTCATTTTTCCCAAGAGAAAAACCTACGCATAATTTTATATTTTATCTAATTTAAAAAATTGGATCAGTATTAGTGGATGATAAGTATTGATAACTATTTCTTTCCATTTAAAATTTTATTTTAGCTTTGCTTTATTGTTTCTTATCTCATACACAATGTCTAGCTAACAAGTTTAATATCTGTACCAAAAACAAAGGAATTTCCTACATTTACCATTATACCTCAATAAAGAAATGTGAAATCGTCCTTTAATAATAAATCATGAAAATGTGTCCTTGAAGTTTTAATAGAATATGAATCTAAAGAAGTTCTTATAAATATTGGTTTTTTGAACAGAATAGAACTTTACAGAAAATCAAAATAAGATTCAATGAAAGCGTACCAATTAAAATAAGATTCTTATTTGTCAAAAATAAAATTGCAGAATTCGAGAAACTGAAATCCAATTTAAAAAAAAGAGCCATTTAAAAGTAAGGACCATCTTGGATAAGCACATTTCAAACAATAATTTATGTTAAATTATGTTTATACATATGATACATAATTTATTACACTGGAGTTAATGGATTTTTCCCCCCAAGTCCTTACATGGAACTGGATTAGGCGCACTTGGATGTGAAGGCGATTGGCGATTTAATGACTCTTTATAGATTTCTTAAATTATTACTTTATTAAATGTGGAAAAAATATTTTAACGACATTATTTAAACCATAAATAACCTTAAAATAAAAAAATCTATTCGACATTTTATAAATGTTTATCTCTTCGCTTATCAGTATGAAAAACAGCCCCATGGTGGGCCAAGGCCGTCTGTCTACTGGCAGATTTCGAGGCAGACGTTTTCTTTTTACGGGTTACAGTTGTCAGCCCTATTCCCAACGCTCTGCTGTCATGTTAGATCGGGACCTAGGGTTTAACGTGGATTCCGAACCACTACAAAAATTCACGGCACTGCTGGGACTCGAATCTTGTGGCACCGGAGCGCCATAGGTTCGCCATTCTAAACACTCGACCATTCATAGTCTCATATGACAACAAAGCATTGGGTGAAGTGCTGACAACCCTACCCCTTAAAAACCCGTAACTATCTCTGGTATCGAAATCTGCCAGTAGACAGACAGCCTTAACCCACCAATGAAGAATACCAAAACGAAAAAGAATACCAAATATATAACGCGCGCCAATTAAGAATACCAAAATATATAACCGGGAAATATTTGTTAAAACTGAGCCAAGAGGAGATGCAGCACCCATTCCGTTATGATAAGAAAAGGGTTATGTTAACCCCAACATTTTGTTGCTTCGGAATAAGGAAGCACTCTTTTTTTATATCATCTCTATGGTTACTAACCGAAGCACCTGCTTCAAACTTTCATGTTCATGTAACAGACATACTGCAAAAGTATATAGAGATGCTCATATTTGAACAAATACTATCAATTAATGATGCATAAGTTGAAAGGGTTTAAAAATAGATGCCATTCAATGATTTTTCTTCTTTTTTTTTTTGATATTACTTGTTGATCACAAGAAGTTTTTTTAAGTCAATTCCTACTTAGGTCAACAAAAAATTTTTTTTTTTATTTTAGTTACTTTTTATTAAATAATTACAATTTCGCTTTTTATTTAATAATTACAACTGCTAACTCACTCTCGAGAAACATTTGGATAAAACGTCTACTTAAAACAAAAATTTTCAAAAAATTGATTTTTTCAAGAATTGAACTCTTAATCTTCACGAGAAAATACTGAAGTCCTTGCATTTTACAGATTGAGCTACTGCCTGTTGATTCCAATTGTTCATTACAAACTGCTAAAACTCTATTTGAAGTATTATAATTTAATTAATGAATTAATATTTGAAAACACTGTATCAACATCCAGTGTCATCCCCTATAAGTTCAAAAAAAAAAAAATGTATCTGAACTTGAGTGGATGAATAAAAAGTATTTTATGAACGTTTAAAAATGTGAACAAGATATATATAGGGAGAATGCGAGCTAATAGAAGGAATTGAAAAATTATTCATCTTTCCTAGATCCTCAAAACAATGACATTTCATCCAATAGGAATAGATTGAAACTCGTTAGCATTAAAAAAAATGAAAACCTACATATTATAAAGGTGTCAAACGTTTATTGTTCTGTCGACAATAGGCGACATCAAGTATTACTTCATTGACAGATCAATTAGTCTTCTAAAATGAAGCAGGCAAGATTACGAGCTAAAAATATAAATGAAAAATGTCATTTTAACATTGAAATGGTTTGCAGCTGTACGATAATCTTTTGCAAACTTTATGGACCTACAGTTAGGCACATAATTACACAGGGACCTGAAACATACAAATACATTTAACACTGTAAATATTTGAAAACACTGTATCAACATCCAGTGTCATCCCCTACAAGTTCAAAAAAAATGTATCTGAACTGGAGTGGATGAATAAAAAGTATTTTATGAACGTTTGAAAATGTGAACAAGATATATATAGGGAGAGAGTGAGCTAATAGAAGGAATTGAAAAATTATTCATCTTTCCTAGATCCTGACTAGACCTGAAACATACGGGCTAAAATGACATTTTTCATTTACATTTTTAACATTGAAATTGTTTAGTTTGCCACACACTAAAGGTAGTTAAAATGGACCCATAGTTTAAATCGGATTCTAAACAACTAAAAATAATCCATGTCACCACCAGGATTATGGTACCAAATGCCAGAGAGCTACTATTTAGTCGTCAGGCAGCAAACATCGAAATGCTTTTTACTAGAAGTTACAAATTTCTTCATAAACTTAACCGAAATTTCAAATTTAATTCTTCAATGTTCACTTAAATTATTCGCGGAATTTATACCCCTCATATATCTGAAGACTTTCATTTACGTTAAGATTTAACCACAGATTAAAAACTAAAAACATTCAACTCACTTTCATCCTCTAGATAATCCAAATCGAGGTCAAACAAATTGAGAGAAAACACCCAATCGAACACATCGCTCAGCAGAACGTCCAGTTTCTCCCATAATTCCCGAAAAAGTCCGACGGAAGCTTCCAAAAGATACATGTCGCTAAAACAGACACTCCCGAACGCATGCATCCTTGCCTACCGAAATGAAACCACTTCATAATATAAAACTTCCCAAAAATAAAGTATTTATTTAGATTTTTCGAGTTGACTGATAATGTTTATCAGTTGGCAGTAGTTGCAAACTTTAGGTTGACAAAACCGCTATAAAAAAAAACAAGATGCAATATCTAGACAGTGTTAAGATAATGCTTTATGCCCAGCACGTGCGGTTCTTATCTTTCGGATAGTCATTTATTGGCGATTATATATTTGATGTACTTGGAAGGGAACAAATCTATCTTTAGTTGCACATCGGGTGCGAAGTGTTGCGCTCTGAAGTGTTAGGAAGAAGATTTAATTCATGGATCGATGATTTAAGATGTATTGTTGTGCGTTAAGAAAAAGATGGTAGCGATTTATATTAGACGGAAGTCTCGGCAAAAAGGGGAATGATAGATCGATCGCTTTCGTGGTATTGTTCCGATAATGCCCTTTTGTTTTGTTAGCACATTTGAAAATTTACCACGATCTTTAGACAAGGTGTTTAACATTGTATCATGGTATGTGTAATCTGAGGCGCTTTGGGATGAAGGTCAAGTTCCTTGGGCATGTTGTGGAATACGGACGAGCTAATTTAACTCATGTCAAATGCTATTCATTCAAAGTGTAAAAGGTATAGATGTTTCTACGCAGATTTTATGAAGGATTTGAGCTCTTGAGGTATAACAGTGGTGTGCTAGATAACTAAGCTATTAAGGGCCAAACAATTTTCCAACTTAAAATAACATAACAGATGGCAAAATATTTTATGTAACATATTAGGCATAATGACATGTTCGCATAAAGTGAACTATTATGCATATATTGCACAATATATTAGGCATAATAACATGTTTAATAATTGGATGTTTGTAGTGGTTCAGAATCCACTTTAAATCGTAGGTCACAGTCTAATATGATAGTAGAGCGTTGGATTGACAACCCTACCCTGTAGAAAGAAAAATCTCATGTTCCAGAATCTGCCAGTAGGTAAAAGGATTTGGACCAACACGGATTGTAGTGCCAGGGAGTTTGCTATCCTTCTAAAAGTTCAAAAAAAGAACAAAAATTTTTTTTATTCATAAGTGTCTAAGGAAATAAACATGAAAATTGGAAGAAAGAATATACTTTCTCATAGACAAACTGGTATTAACGATTGTTGCGTATAGATGTTTCTACGCAGATTTTATGAGGGGTCTGAGTTCTTGAGAAAATGGATACAATAGTTTGGTTCTTAATGGATTAGTAATGGAATCACTTAAAAAATGAATAAAATTTCTTTTTTTTGTACTTGTAAGTGTCTAAGGAAATACACAGGAAAATGGAAAGAAAGCATATACTTGAAAACGAGTTATGAATACGGTTTATAGAGGGGCCTGACGGCCCTTGACCGCCAGCGAAAGGGTTAAATGAGTCGTTTTCCATCATATTCTTTTCCTTTCTGCAAAACTAATTTCCAGAGCAGCCAAAGCGCATTGCGACATAATCTCTTCCAAAGGACATCTGCCAATGAGGACTCGTCCGCAATAATCCGCACTGCAAGCGACTTTTCCCTTTCCTAAATATCGCGGTTTCCTTTTTAGTTTCGGAAAAGATTACTTTAATAATCCCTCTGGCCACCAGATGACATTGGGTTTTCGAAATGCTCAAGATTAAAAAAACAAAAATGGCGGCATTTACACACACTGATGTCGTATTTCTATAAAAGTGGAAATAAATTTATTGAAAATATTCAGTGCATCAGTTCAATAAGTGTGGGGCCTGAATGGCCGAGTGGCTAGAGCTCTGGCGCTCGGTACCACAGGTTTCGTGTTCGAGTCCCGGCTGTGCCATGGATGTGTGTAGTGGTTCGGAATCCACTTTAAACCGTAGGTCCCGGTCTAATAGGATCGTAGAGAGTTGCGGGGACAGTGTTACTCCGTGTCCGTGGCTTATTACACGCGCCCCCAGGGTAATGCAAAGTGAGTACGTCTGTGCAGCACTTGCCTTAAGGCATCCAAGACCAAGATGTCTCAGTGTTAGCCAGCTGCATTAGAAAGAAAAAGTTCAATAAGTGCAAATATTCAGCGCACCCATTTAAGTTTTCAAAATAATTTCATTTCAGTTATTTCAAATTTTAGATTTGTATAATTGAAATTGGGCATGAATGGCCGAGTGGCTAACGTTCTGGCGCTGGGTACCACAGGTTTCGGGCTCGAGTCCCGGCGGTGCCATGGATGTTTATTAGTGGTTCGAAATCCACTTTAAAACCGCAGGTCCCAGTCGAGCGTTGGGCGTAGGGCTGAAAACCCTACCCAGTAAAAAGAAAACATCTCGAAATCTGCCAGTAGGCAGACGCCCTTGGCCCAATCAAGATAATTCAAATTAAAATTTCTTCTAATTTAATTTTAAAACTTAATCTCGATTTAATGTGATTAATCACGATTAACTAGTCTCGATTTAATGTGTATGTTTGGTTTAAGCACTACAGTCCCTTTTTGCACACGTTACGTTAATTAGACGGTGACCTACAGTGTAATGTGGATTCTGAACTCGGTTCGTCTGAATTCGAATCACTAGGATTCGAACCTGAAACCTGTGGTACCAAAGGTCAGAGCTAGTCGATTGGCCATCAGATCGTTTAATGTGTATAAGAAAACGTAACACTGAATCTGAAATTGGTATTTATCATCATCTAAATTACGCAATAAAATTTTCAGATTGTAAAGGCTTTCAAAATAAAATTAGATCAATCTTAAGATGCTTTTAAATACAACAGATGTGACGTACTGTACATTTTTAATACACAATTCATTGAGTCTCAAATATTTCTAATTTTTCATATTACAAATCTACTATTAAATTAGGAATAAGTTTACATTAATGTTATAATTAAGTTCTTTAATTTTTGAAGATTTTATCATTAGAAACATCTGTAATTGCTGAAAAACTACAGTAAAAAAAAGGAACTAAGCCCATACGAATTTTTTCAAATACGTCAGTGTTTTTTAAACGGTGAATTATGACTACGACATAACATCTGGCAATGCATGATGCTTCTAATATGATAGACTTAAATTTATTTTAACCAAACCCATTTCACTTTTAAGGGAAAAATTCATTTTCTGTAAGAATCTAAGGAAATAAAAATTAACCTTTTTTTGTATACGAGATACAAAATATTCCGAAAAGGCGAAATTAGATTAAAACGATTACATTTACAATACATGACATTTTTTTTTTAGAAAATGTAATGTTTTTTTTACTCAACATAATCTGAAACGTGTGGAACCCATGGCCAGAGCGCTAGCCAATTAGCCATCATACCACTTTATCTTACCACTCTTACATCTTACCACTTACATATCTTTTCTTAACGTGTATAAGAAAACGAAACACTGATTTGAAATTGGTATTTATCATTATCTGTATTACGTAATAAAATATCGAAATAGTAAAGATTTTCAAAATAACATTAGATCAATCTTAAATGCGTTTCAATATAACACGTGACGTATTCTACATTTATAACACTTTTATTACATATTTCATTGGGTCTAAATTTGTTTTCCTTCAAATTTAATATTTTTTTATGTTACAAATTCAATACTAAGTTTATTATAACAGAAATATAATCTAATTTCTTTTAATTTTAGAAAAATTTTATCATTAGAACGTCTATCATTTAAATAAAATGACTGTTGAAATAGCTACATTAAAAAAAAAAAAAAAATGGAACTAAATACACACTAATTCTTTCAGATCCGTCTGTTTTTTTAAGCGGCAAAAGGTTGTATATGATAATGCTTCTAATTCGATTTATTTTAACTTCATTTCTGCATAAGTGTAAAATTTATTTTCTTGAAGAAAATAAAGGAATAAAAGCGAAAACAGACAAATTTATTTGTATACGAGTAGGGATTACAATATCGGACCAAAAAATTCAATGCCGGTTATTTTTAGATTTTAATACCGGTAGTAGAAATTTTAGAAAAAGAAAGAAAACAAATTTTATTTTATTGTTTTATTAGAGAATGTAAATATCACAAAAAAAATTGTAACTTATAACAATATATAAAACGCAAAAAGTGAAGGAACATCTTATTTATTTAAATCACAAAAAGGTGTAAAGATATCACTATTCAGTCTGTGGTACCAATACAAATTTTGAAATGAGATCTTAAGAAACAATTGTTCAATTGTTGTTGTTGAATTGTTAATTCATCAATTGTACTATCATTAAGCCTGGGACGTAATTTTGTGCAAAAGTTACCAGCTATCGAAAACGCTCTTTCAGCATCTACGTTAGTGGGTGGTACTGTTAGCAATGCGCGATATATTTTTTTCCAAGTATTTACCTCTAAATCCTTCATCTTCAAATAAATCTACTTCTCGTCGGATTGTCTTGGATATAGCTGATTTCTGTATTGTATTTTGGTTTGTTGAAATTTTTTTAGTTATCGCCAATTCTAATTTTTGTTCAAGAGACAATTCCTTTTCACTATCGACATTAGTGTCATTATAATCCTCGATAACTTCTGAATGTGGATAGGTTCTGAATTCACAGATCAGAATAAGAATTTCACAGACAAGAATTCATTCACAAATAAGAATTCTAAATTTCTAGTAAATATTGAAAAAACGGTATTTAAACTTGTGAATACCGGTAATACAAAATTGTACAATTGGCTCAAAATACCGGTATTCGGTATCCCTGTATTGCAATCCCTATATACGAGTAACAAAATGTTTCTAAAATGCAATGTCAATTTAAAACGGTCACATTTACAATATCAAGTTTTTTTTTTAAGTTATGTAAAACGCATTACATTTACTACATATGTTTATAGTTTGATGGAAATAAAAACCTCATAAAAATTTTGACAGATACTGGTATAAAAAAACTAAATTTCATAAATTATCTAAAACCAATAATATCTTGGTCATTAGGGAAACTCTCTATACCAAGAAAAATAAAAGATTTTAGAAGTAATATAATAGATATCAGATTTAGTTTGTCGCTCTACTTTCATTTTGGCCACACTTTGAGTTAATTAGACAGGGGCCTACAGTTTAACATGTGTTCCGAACCACTCACAAACATCCATTCCCCGCCGGGATTCGAACCTGAAGACTGAGACACAAAAAGAGGTTACTTCTTGGTACCATCGCAATTCAACAACCAAAAGTGTATTTGAAAAAAGAGAATTGTATTTGGATAGTTTAAAACACCTGAAACTCAATAGATTTAATTTAGTAAAGATTTAACTCTGGCAGTCGGTGCCACAGGCGTGGGGCTCCACTCCCGGCAGTGCTCTGGATGTTCGGAATCCACTTTAAACCCAGTATGACTGCAGAGAGTTGGGCGTAGAACTGACAACCCTACACCGTAAAAAGAAAACGTCTCTCGTCCAGATATCTGCCAATTAAGCAGATGCCCTTGACAAACTATGAGCTTGTTGTGCAAATGAAGGTTCAGTTTGTAGCTCTACGGTCATTTTTTGCACACTTTGGGCTCATTATATCGGGACCTACAATTTAACGCGAATTTCGAACCACTCACAAACATCCATCCATGCTACCGCTAGGATTAGAATCTGAAGCCTGTGGTACCGAAGGCCAGAGCGCTAGCCAATTGGCCATCAGGTCTCGCACATACATCAGAATATATATACTTATATATGACCTCTGACCTTCTGCTAACATCACTGTCAGGTGTTTAAGTTAAGATGCACGCGTTCATCGTGCTACACGTTAAGTAGTCAGAACAATAAACAAAAATACGTACAGATAAACCATTAAAGCGCTATCATTAGGTATTTTATAAAATAGCCGGGTAAAGTACAAAATTATTAATCTATTACTCACTTTAACCAACCTGATTTATTATTTCATAAAATAACTGAATTGTACGCTTTAAGGGTGACGTATATTTTAAATTGTTGTATTTTTCGCAATACCAGTATTAAATGATTTCAAATAATTAGGATCTGTTATATTTATATTGTTACATGGGACCTGGTGGCCGTGTGGCTATTGCTCCGTCACCACAGGTTTCGGGTTCGATTTCCTGCGGTGCCATGGATGTTTGTAATGGCTCGGAATCCACTATAAACCGTAGGTTCCGGTCTAGAGCGTTTTGGGGGTAGAATTACTCGCGTCCGTAGCTTTATCTTCAAGCTACACGTGTCTCCCTGGGTAGTGCTCAATGAGTAACTGCAGTACAGACCTTACTTAAGATTAACTATATCTGTATTGCCAGCTGCATTAGAACAGCATATTGTTACATTTCGGTGTACCGAAATCATATTCTTGAAACATCACAAGTTGATGTTAATGTAACTTAAAATTTTAATGAACACGTCCCTGTTAGTAAGGACTTTATTTGAACGTTTGTTTTGTAAGGTAGCAGCTAGAAAAATCGCCCTTCGCCTTTGTTTTAGTAAAGTAGCAGCTAGAAAAATCGCCCTTCGCCTTTGTTTTAGTAAAGTGGCAGCTAGAAAAATCGAACTTCGCCTTTGTTTTAGTAAAGTAGCAGCTAGAAAAAATCGAACTTCGCCTTTGTTTTAGTAAAGTGGCAGCTAGAAAAATCGAACTTCGCCTTTGTTTTAGTAAAGTAGCAGCTAGAAAAATCGAACTTCGCCTTTGTTTTAGTAAAGTAGCAGCTAGAAAAATCGAACTTCGCCTTTGTTTTGTAAAGTAGCAGCTAGAAAAATCGCATTTTGCGTTTGTTTTCATTTCCAAGAACTTATCGCATCAGAACAAAGCATGTGAAACTTAAACTGAAACTTTAAATGTGCAACCGATCAATACCCAGAATAGAAAACGAAAATAAGCGATTAGATAAAAGATTTGGGGGGATCCGTTTTAGCAGCAAGATATTGCATTGTTATAAATTAGAGATAATAAAGGCACATGCGGTTCCCCCCTCCCATTATATTCATTGACCCCTTCTAAAGATAACAAACATCCCAACTGATTGCTACTATGGTTTTTAATTTAAATATTAGGCTATTATACTAAATTCGAACTCATTTGAAAAATGATTCGCGATTGATTTAATTTGAGTTGCCTCGATTTTATAGATGAGAAAAATAGTTAATTTTGGTTAACGGTGTTGGCCGTTAATGTTTTTTAAGTATCTCAACCGAAACACGCACAAATATGGTCCAAGCACCAGCTTAATGCTACATTAAGCATCAAATTTTTTTTTTTAAATTTTTTTTGTTGCTGTATATTTATCTTTATTTACATATTTTTTTTCTTCAAATTTATTGATAATGATAAACGAAATTTCCTGGGAAAACCCAAACCCCATTTAAATTATTTCATATTGAAGAATTTTTATTAATATTTTTTAAATAACATTTTTTTAAAAACAATTATATTAGTTTAATTAGTATAAATAAATTTAATTAGTATGAATATTTAGGTTTGTAACGTCACCACTAAAAAACCAACTAAAATACAGTTATGCAAAGGTAAAAAAAAAGCCTGCCATCCGTTACACATCTACGCTTGATTCATTATGTTATACACTCAAGAGCCAAACATTATGACCACCTGTCAATAACGAGTTGGCCCACCTTTGGCGCGCAACACAGCTCCAAGTCCCCTTGGCATGGATGTCCAAGTCCCCTTGGCATGGATGTCCAAGTCCCCTTGGCATGGATGTCCAAGTCCCTGGTAGATGGCCGGAGACAGATTGTACCAGATGTTTAAGCACCACTACTGCTGGTTTCACCGTCATTCATCCACTTTGCGATCTATAGTTGTTGGTACTTATGCAAACAACCCATGAGTCGTGCAGTTTCGGAAATACTTGTTCCGAGCCTTTGAGCCATTACAATCTGCCCTCTATCAAAGTTGCTTAGATCCGCAGCCTTTTCCATCACACACAGAAGAGAGTGAAAGAATGATTCTTCAGACTCTCCAGCAGCAGTTAAATACCACTTCCACCTGATCACGTGCCTTCCACGTCATCCAGGCGAATTCATTGCAAAATGTAGGGGTGGTCATAATGTTTTGGCTCTTGAGTGTAGTTTCTTATCCCACTTGGTCTTATTCCACCAATATGTAGACCCAGTCCAAGAACCAGTGTAGTCTCATGGAAGGAGAGAATTTCGGCCGCTTCTTTTGTGATGGAGCAACCGTAGGTAGAAGTCTGACTTGACTCCGTAACCCTGAAGATTTGGTTTGGTTTGTCGCTCTATTGTCATTTTGTGCTCACTTTAGGCTAAATAGTGTGTAGGTGCCTGCGGTGCCATGGATGATTGTAGTGGTTCGGAATCCACTTTAAGCCTTTGGACCCTGTCTAATATGCCTGTAGAGCCCGAGGCGTAGGGCTGACAACCCTACCCTGTAAAAAGAAAACATCTCCCGTCTCGAAATCTGTTAGTAGACAGACGGCCTTGGCCCACTATAGGGCTGTTGCGCCGATGATGTTGATTCAGAAGCAAGTATTCCGGAGTCGAGTAATTTTGAAGCATTCGCAGCCGTGGAGTCGGTTTTAAAATCCCACTCCAGGCTCCTTTATAAAAACTCATTCTTATTTTTCTAAAATTTTAGAAATTTCTGTTAAAATCAAATATGAATTAGGAAATTCATTTGCATCATTCAATAACACAATCCGTAGTAGAGACAGTGATTGCTTTAGTAGCACACCAACGCAGTGTTTTTGGATCTATCTCCTTACTGAGGCTTATAAAAGCCCATCTTGGATTCACCATGACTGAAGATCTTATAGAAGCTGTTCTATTTAACACTTTAACGGGCCTGAACGGTCGAGTGGCTAGCGCTCTGGCGCTCGTTACCACAGATTTCGGGTTCGAGTCCTGGCGGTTCCATGGATGTTTGTAGTGGTTCGGAATCCACTTTAGTCCGTAGGTCCCGGTCTCATATGACTGCAAGAGGGTCACGGAGCAAAAGTAAGACTTCTACCTACTGGTGCTCCATCACAACAGAAGCTGCCCCTTTCCCTCCCTCCATGAGTAGATCACTCATGGGATGTCCGTCCCGCACTGCAGGACATTGAGGATTAGTCACAACAACGTCTTTTATTTTCAACTGTTGGCGACGGATGACGGAGATTCACGTCATTTGCTGAGATGCCAACCGTTACGGAATACATTAACCACTTTCGTTAATAGTATTTTGGTACTTACGTATTAACGCTACCTTGGCTACAGATTTGGCGGTTTTTAAGTGGCGCCAATCTAACTACAGATTTGCTGATTTTTGACGCCATTTTGTAGTGCTACGAAAATGCGTATTTGGGATTTGCCAGAAACAGAACAAGATGCAATTTTATTTTTTCAGCAGCGAAATATTTTACCAAAAAAACGAAAATGTCCCAAAGGGCCAAACTTACTTTTAACTTATGATATTTACACTACGTTTAAAGCGGTAAAGAAATACCTAAACAACAAACTTCACAACTTTTAAATACAAAAACTGTTTTTAGAGATGCGTAAAAATATTCCATTAGTTAAGATTGTAGTTCATAATTATGGTAAAGAGTCGCTATAAAATATTTGATAAGGGGGCAGGGAAATTTTAACTGCACCTCTACTTATAAGCACTGGCACTCAAAATAACTGTTCAATTTATTAGATCTCAGTTCCTTAAAAATGAAAAACTCTCGTCAACTTCGGAAAACAGAATTGAGGAAAATGTTTTGCCATGTCATATTTACCAGGGAATAGCTATCGGGCATCCTATTCAAGCACGCATTTAATATTTATAACTGTGGATTAATATCTCCCGTGAGAGTTCAAAATAGCTCTGATAAATTTTGTTTAGGTTCAATTTGGAAGCACGATTTGGATCTCTTCCATAATCCCATGGGATTTCCATTCTTTGAAGGTCATTAAATATTCAATTTTAAAAGCATTTATTTTGACTTTCAATATATTGTATTTCTTATCAAACATGATGGGTAAATGAACTCAATTTACATATCACTGGTTTATTTTCAAGAAATTTTAAAATAGATTTCATTTATTAAAATTTATTATATTATTACAATTTTGTATATTACAATTATTATATTTCAATTCATGTAATAAACATTTCATAATATTGTATTAGCATTGTATGCCGAATATTGCCTTAACATTAGCAAGATAATGCCGCCTTGTTGGCATGGCGTAAGCAAAAGAAACCAGGTTCGAAAACAAAAATTTCTATAATGTTTAAAATTAATACATAAAAAGATTGAAATAGAAAAAGTAAATTAAGAACTAGATTTCATTTATACAAGTGGAGAAAAAAGAAAATGTAAACAAATTTAAATTTGGTTTGGCTTGTCGCTCTACGGTCATTTTGTGCATACTTTGGGTTCATTAGATCGGTATCTACAGTTTAAAGTGAATTCCGAACCACTCAGAAACATCCATTCCACCGCCAGGATTCGAACCTGAAACTTGTGGTATCAAAGGCCGGAGTTGTAGCCAATTGGCCATCAGACCCTCAACAAATTCAGAAGCATTGTCAAATGGAAATGACTTTAAAAACTACGAATGGTATGGGGTAATTTATTTATTAAGATTCTCATTAATTAAACAAGAAGTATTCTTAGTATCCTTAAAGTCCATGTCGTAAAAATTAGATGTATTTTCATTCAGAAAGTTATAAAATAAATTATACTATACACAAAAGAGATTTATTCAATTTGAAGATATTAGTTGCATAACAAAATTACAAGAACTACCTACTCCTTTAACGCAATTAGTCAACATACATTTTTTGGTCATTATAATTAAACTGCATTAATTTTTATAATTAGTAATTTGATGTTTTATATAAAGAAATTGCTAGACAAGTAATCAAGTTCTTGGTAAAAAAAATCACTTTAAACTCACAGAAATCATTCAACTTTAGGGAGATTTGCTAAATATTTTCGAATGGTGATTCAGCTTAACATGACCTTCTACACTAAACACACATTTTTGAACGAACAATCTTATGGATGACCTGCCAGGAATTCACACCTTTCTCAAACTTGCCGGTTTACAAATTTATCGTGCCCATTCCCGCCGTAAACACCGAATCTGATAATTCGGTCCGACTTATCGGAATGCGAGCCATGTTTCTGCTAGATCGAAAACCTAAAGAGCTCATATGATTACAGAGATACATTTGAATGACTTTAACAAGCTTTAATATTTCGTAATACGCAATGAATTTCATATTCACGCAACGAGTCTACGAGTCAAATACACAAATCGCGCAAATAGTCTATGGTTTGGTTTGTCGCTGTATGATCATTTGTTGTACACTGTAGGATTCAGAAACCCTCACAAACATCCCTGCCACCAACAGGATACGAACCTGAAGTCTGTTGTAACAAGGGCTAGTGCGCTAGCCAATTGACCATCAGGCCGCTAATGAATCCGAGTGAATACATAATTTATGAAACGTGTATTGTAATTTTTAAATATTAACCACAAAAATAACAATGCCTGCCATTTTTAACCAATTTTTTATTTTACTGAGGAATTAAACTTTTTTTGCTGATTTTTTCCCCTCTTCTTTATAGAAATAATAAATACCTTTTTAAAAAAAGATAATGACTAAGTACAATTCTCGCAATTTCCTCATATATCATTAATTTAACCTACGTATTAGACATCTAAAAAGGATTCATCAAGATAGGTTAATAAATCTACGGAATGCAATTTATAACCATGTTTATTAAATCTAGACCTGATAAATATCACCCACCTAAAAGAAACTTTAACATAGTAATTAAACTAGTAGAATTTGAACTTGAAAAAAAAAAAAAAAATTTAACCCTCTTATTCATACGAGATTATCGATTACAGAGCTACGACGTATTCATGTTTTAATCTTAATGACCTCGCCTTCTGTACATCATGAAGATTCGAAATTTTTTTTTTTCTCAACACAGTTGCGAAGCTGTCTTCGGTGCAATCGAAAAAAAATCAAAAACATTTTTATCAAGTATCATTTTTATTTTTCTCGATATAAAAAAGCATGCAAACGCCGAGTACTCGAGTCTTGCTTTTCATCTGCGTTTGTTAAGGGTTCCATCTAATTAAGGAACGCAGGAGAAAAAATATATACAACTGTGTCCAAAAAGTAAGACCCATTTCCAATTTTAAAATTCCCGGGACTTACGGAATTTCAATTTTTTTTTCTTTTTTAGTTTGCTGGCACTGTCCTTGACATCTGTGTGAAATTTGAAGTCAAAATTTTCATTAGTGCTTGAGCTACGCTCGGCTTTGTGAGACGCTGAAACTGATTCCGGCGATTTTTGAAATGCCTGAATGAATTGAGCAAAGAACTTGCATTCAATTTTGTTTGTGGATAACGTATAGAATATGTTGCAGAAGGCATTCGGTGAGCATTCCTGTATCGGAAAGAAGTGTTTAGAAGTGGTTAAACAGTTCAAAGAAGGCGGAGAACGCGTTAAAGACGAAGAGCCCTCGGGTCGATCATCAACCTCAACCGACGAAGCTCACGTCCACAAAATTAAAGATGGGGTGCCCTCAAACCGTCGATTTACAATTAGAGACCTTGCTGCTGAGGTTGGAATTTCAAAAGGATCGGTCCATTTCATTTTGGACCTCAAACGCGTCCAATCTCGATGGGTACCGAAAACACTGAATGCGCCAGCTCACACTGCATTGACCTATGATGAAATGTTCTCTGGAAAAGCAACGATGACCTGTACATCTATCTAATGAAAATTAAAATCCAACAACGCATCAGGCAGATGACTCTCCCGAGCCACAATAAGTGAGGAATCTTGTGTTCTGTCTGACCTTTTGAATAACTATTTTAAACATTTAAGGAGATTTATTATAAAAATGCCAAATATTCATCCACTTAATAAAACATTTAGTACTTAATATGCCTAGCAATATTCTTCATTTTTTTTTTTTTTTAACTTTTTATTCAAGAAACTCTTTAGACTATTCGTTCAACCTAATGTCACTTCCCAATCTAACTTCGCATGCTCTCCTAACAGTTTAGAAATGGAAGGCAGTCGTTTCCATGCGCTTAAATCATGACGGCAAATGACGCCAAATCATAACACCTTTAAATTAAGTGGTTTTGAAGTCTATTTCACCAAATAATAAATTGCTGATTTTCGCCTCCGTGCTTCGTCCTCTCCTCATCTATGCTTGTCCAGTATAGGCCTATGCCATTGGCCATGTTGCGTCGAAACCCAGGTCCCCGTGCATAGGAGAAGTCAACGCCCTACGTCCAGTAAACATCCTGTCTGTGGGGGTGTGTGGCAGGGGGTGAGATGACGAGAGAGAAAGAAAGGGGAGTTGAACCACTGTAACCAAAGAGAAAGGTTGTGTGGTCAGTCCATCCTCGAGTGTGATGGCTGCCTAAATAAAGGAGATTAATTTATACAGTCCACATCAAGTGTTTTGTTTGAGTTTATTTGTGTGTGATCTAGCTGTCGAACAGGCCATAATATTAAAATCTTGGAATCTCAATAAAATATGACCATTAGACAAATAATTAACACAACGGGTTCATGAGAAACGATGTTATTTAAAAGCTCTATCTCCGTCTCAAAAAAGGACTGGAAAAACTTTTAGAAATATTCTTCAATAATACTGACAACCACCAACATCTGGCCATTCAAGAGATCGAACACTATGAACCGCACTCTGATTTTAAAAGACCGAGGAATATTCTGCTCTAATCTGCCTAAATTCTATTTTTATGCATTAATTCTCACTGACTTCCTCTAACTTCCGGATATTGCCAATGTATTTATTTTATGTTTGCCACCACCGGAAAAGATGCCACTGACGGGGTCAGTGAGCTCCATTAATCCTCAACATAATCTATTTCACTAGTTTAATATAAGACGAGATATACATTGGAAACAATGTCCAATTCGTAAACAAGCAATTGGCCACGAAATATTCAAAATTCAGATAAGAGTAAAAAAAAAAAAAAAAAAAAAAAAAACTTGGAACAATATTTATGTCTAAAGTTTAAAAAAGAGTTTTGCCAAAATTGCTTCGTATCCCTCATGAATGGAAGAAAGGGGGGCAAATTCTGTTGGGATGGAGCACCCGTAGGGAGAAATCTGACTTGGCTCCGAGTTGCCGCAGAACGAGAGGCGGACTTTCGGGCGGACTTTTAGGGGCTACTACCCAGCTTTTGCATATCGCATGATAGACTCCCCCCAGGCAATCCTACTCACGAGGCGAAGATGCTGAACATCCCAAACGCCATCGAGTCTCGTTTTTTGAAACAATAGAGAGTTTTTGCATACCGTACGTTAGTTACCGTAGGACGTCCGTTAGCTTTTTCTCCCTAGTGCGCATGCTCATAGGAAACTGAGCGTGCGCGCTAGGGAGAAAAAGCTAACGGACGTCCTACGGTAACTAACGTACGGTATGCAAAAACTCTCTAATGTCTACAACAAAGCTGCCAGCAGATTATGCGCCAGCCCTAAAGGTTCGTTCCCACCGAGGCGTGAGGTGTTAAGCGTGAAGAGTCGACCAATCAACGTTCGCCTGAAACCAGTTTGAAATCCACCGCTTCGAGTTGACCCACTTTCAACTCGAAATTGAACTTCACTGAACGTAATGTTATTTCTGTGAAGCAGTGAAGGGGTCGAAAAAGTTTTCTCGCCTGTCGCATCGCCACCTCTCGCCTCGGTGGGAACGAGCCTTAATGCTCACCAGCGGAGCACGTTGCCACTGAACCACGAGTCGTGCTCATTTTTCTAAAGTTTTTCAAATATAAAAAAAGTATCCGAAATACTGCGCTGTTCGTAGCCATAATTTCGTCGATTTGGTTTGATGTTTCGCTCTATGGTCTTTTCATGCACACTTAGGGATAGCTAGACTGGGACCTACAGTTTAACGTGGATTCCGAACCACTCAAACTTCCATGCCACCGCCAGGATTTGTACAGAGGCCGAGCGCTAGCCAATTGGCCATCAGGCAGTCCTAATTTTGTCTGAGTTTTAAAGCTTTAACATTATGAAGAGCGACATTTTCCGCCTTAAATCAGCATCGCCGTATAACCCTTTTAATTTGGTGCACAAAAGATCTCCCATTGTCCATATAACCCGTGGGTGATTCACTCCTGCTTTTAACTTGCCATCTACAAAACAAATTTTGTTTATCAACTACCTAACTAAACGATAATTAACTATCCTAACAACGTTCGTCATTTTCATATTTGCCAGAGATATGTAAATCGTAATTAGTGTCCCAATTATTAATTTGGTCTTTTGTAAAGCGTTTTTAGTTGGTATGTATAACCTCATTTCAGAACACATTTATTCTTTAGCCCACCCTTATTCGGAAGAATAGTGATTTATCTACTTTTATAAAAAATCTACTTTTTTTTCTACATATTATATTTAAAGAGTTGTTTATTCTTCTCCCAAACGTCTAATTTTTTCCCCTAAAAAAATTACATGCCAGTTTTACAGCACTGAGGCTTATAAAAATTATTTTGGATCCACAAGAAAAGAACTCATGGAAACCATTCATTTTAAGAAACGTTAAAATTGTTAATTTGTTATTGATAATAAATTTGTGTTGAAATGCTATTTGTTAATAAATGAATGTTAAATGAAAATAATGTTCGAAAGTTTTAGCTGCTTAAATTTGCATAAAATATAATATTTTTCTTCCAAATTAGGAGAATCGATGTTAAAATACAACTCAACTTCCTCCTTAACATTTTATCTTTCAATAATACTTCCAGAAGTAAGGACCGACAGCTCTATCAACAACCCAAGTATTGATAGAGCTATCTAGCCATAGAGACCACCGTCTTCGATCCACAATGAAAGATCTTGTGGAAGCTATTCAATTATTAAGAACAAATAAGATTGAATGCATCACAAACAGAGCCTCTGTGATTAAAAATCACAGTTTTCTTTCAATTGTTTTCAGCTATTCCATAATACTTGGCTGCTTTGGTGTTAATTTTAGAAGACATATTTTGTTAGCAAATTGAAAGTGCAAAGGTGTACTCTTTGAGTCCAAATACTATATCTTCAAAGATGTAAATATACTTTGTTAACGAAAATTGTTTTGCAGATAATACAGTCTAATAAAATACATTGGCTTTTCTAATTCTTTTAAATCCATTGGTGAAAAATTCGTAGTTCATAAAATAACTGTAAATAGAGAATTTTTTGGCCAACTTTCCCATCCCTAATGTTAACGTATAATCCACAAATTATAGTCAAAAAAATTACTATACTTGATTAAATTAAAACCATGACATCGAAGAACGAAGCGATCAGAGGCTTTTAAGATTTATACTAAATAAAAAAACCTTTTAAAGGGATCATTGCATCTATATTTTTGTCTTGGTTCTTTTAGTCAAAAAACCACAAACCTTAATATTGCAACATTTCTATTGTAAATAATATATAAAGTATTTAAAAACACCGCGACTATCTAAAAGAATTTTCGAAATAAACTAAATGCAACACAATAAGACACCAGACTGAATATATCAGTTATTAATACTTAAAAATTTATCAATATAACAAATTGAATAAATGATAAAATTTAAAATTAAGAGATTTAAAAACACAAAACCACTTTAGAAAGGCCGTAGAAGATTAGAAAGCCACCTGAAGTTCTTAATTTGTCTCGATGTCAATCAACGAGAATTAAATTCAGTAAAAGTAAATATATTTTAGTCTTTTACAGAATTTGCATACCTCGTTCGCTTAAACGAAAACAAATGTATTAAAACGAAGACCTTTACATTTTTGTAAAGGTAAAAAATTCCTTGAATTAATTAATCTTGCGTTGTGTAAGAAGTATGAAAAAAGGATAGAAATTCGTTAGAAAATAATTTTACACGAAATTGTTCAACTTTATAATATTAGATATGACTAATGTATAAGAAATATTACGTACTTAAAATAAATTTTATATACTCCATTTGAAATCCGTTATTCAGCAATTTAAAACATCGAGTCTTTATATTAAATTCTGCAAATATATTCAAATAGAAAAATACTTGAAAAATCCATTAAATAAAACTAATTACAAAATACAAAAATAAACAGGACATTTTTTTTTATTCAAAATATTACGCTAATTAAAAAAATGTAAATCTTGTATAATTTTTCTTAGCTATAGTAAATAGTTCTTATTGGATGCATAGCCATTGGCCTATATACGGTTAACTCTAAATATACATGAAATGACGTTTTATCAAATGCATGACACCATTTAATTTGATTAAAATATAAATTTAAACAAAGAATTTGCTAGGGATTTGGGTTCGAATCACAATATTTGTGCAGTATTTGCATTTTTCAATAATACTGGTTTGAAATCTAGACAACATTTTCTAGGTTTCAATAAATGATTTTCAGTCTTTCAATAAAATGGGCAGTTTGCAGCTTCAAATAATGTTCCTTCCAATAACTTTTATTTAATGAACATTTACATAGTAATTACTTAAATATATTTTTGTTTAATTTAGTAAAATAAAATTTCCAGATTTTTTTTTATTTTGCTAATTAAAATTCGTAAAAATTCCACTGCTTAACAATTACAAATTATGTATTTATGTAATATGTAATAAAAAAATTTAATATAATAATTATTAAAAAAAAATTATTAATATAAAAAAATAAATATTATAATTTAATATAATTTGTAATATTTTTATTTATGTAATAAAAAAAATATATGAAGGAATTTTTCATATTTAAAAAAAATATTTTTTTAGTCTAAAACACAAACTATTTAAATGATTAAATTTAGAGTACAACACTAAACCCTATTATATTCGTAGATCAGTGATAAATAACTTATTTATCAAATAAATTAGCTTAAAAAACCCATAAATATTTTATTTCGCTTTTCTTATACATAAAAAAATTTTTAAAATCTAGCCACTTAATTTTTAAGAACAGTATTTTTCCATCCCTATATTGTATGATACAAGAATATTCAAAATAGTTTAATTATAAATACCAACTCCAGGTAAAATCTTATTTTTTAACTTAATAACCAAATTTTAATTAGGTTAGTATCGGAATATTTTAATTGCTTAAAAATTTCAAATATTATACAATTTAAAAGAAACCCATTTTCCCCTATATTGTTCATTATATTTATTTAGCATTAAAATTTTAAAAAAAACACTTCAAATCATACGAAATTTCTATCGAGATATATAAATATATTGTCGCGCTATTTTGCAAGCAAAATATATATTTAACTTATAAAAAAAATACATAAAAAAACCTCTAATAATCTAGCCACTCAATTTATAAAAACACTATTTCCCCATTCTTATAATTGTACGATACAAAAATATTCTAAATATTTTAATTGTAAATACCAACTTTATTAAGTTTAAAAAAAAATAGTTTTTTTCTTAATCAAATTTTACTTTGGTTAATATCTAAACATTTCTATTGCTCAAAAATTTCAAATATTATACAATTTAAAACGAACCCATTTTTTTTCCTTTTGTATTTCATTATATTTATTTAAACATTAAGAATTATACATAAAATTCATTTTTCAATTTATATTATATAAAAAATTTCTGTAATAATCTAGCCACTCAGTTTTTAAAAACACTATTTACCAATTCCTGTAATTATGGGACACAAAAACATTCTAAATATTTTAATTATAAACACAAACTTTAGATAAATTTAATTTTTAAACTTAATAATCAAATCTTACTCTGGTTATTGCTTAAAAATTTCAAAAGTTATACAATTTAAAACGAACCCATTTTTTTTCCTTTTATTTATTTCTTATAGTTACATATTTTCATTATATTTATTTAAACGTTAAGAATTTAAAAAAAACCGTAACTTTAAACCATACGAAATTTCTAATCGAGATCTATTTTACGCGCAAAATGCTTTTCCACAAAACAGAACGCAAAATTGCTAAAACAGATAACGAAATACAATAATAAATTAAACTTCATCAAAATTTGGTTTTAAAAGAAACTGTTGAAATAACATTTTTTCAGCTGTATCATCAGGTAAACAAACATCCACCCCCTTTCTAAAACGCAAACGATAAAAAACTAAAAGCAATTTAATCTGATAGCAAACGATTTCGATAAGCAAGGGAGGGAGAACCTCCTTCTGAACGTGACTCACCTGTTTTGGGATGCGAGTTCTCCATCTCTTCTTCACTGTCAACCGTAAGATGTCATGCGCTCACAAGCTACTGCCCGAGACCCAATACACTAGACACCGTTTCTTTTCTCTTTTCTTCTTGGCGGTCCTTGGCGACGGTCGCCAGATTTGGCGCCTGAATTCTTGCGAGTTGGGTTGTTTGTTTGCTTAACGTGGAACACGTTCTCTGTCATTGTTAAATGATCTGTTGTAGATTTCAGACATTTTTTTTCCATATTGGCGGCTTGTTTTAGTTTACTTTATAATAATCAAATTTTTTTTTTTACTAAAATCGAAAATTGTTTTTCTTTCTAATGCAGCTGGCAAATACTTAGACAGCTTGGTCTTGGATGCCTTAAGGCAAGCGCTGCACAGACATTACTCACTTTGCATTATCCAGGGGGCGCGTGTAGCTTGATGATGAGCCACGGACGCGGAGTCACAATGCTCCCGCAACGCTCTACGATCCTATTAGGACCGGGACCTACGGTTTAAAGTGGATTCCGAACCACTACACACATCCTTGGCATCGCCGGGATTCGAACCCGAAACCTGTGGTACCGAGCGCCAGGTCACTAGCCACTCGGCCATTCAGGTCCCATATTCAGCGAAGTACGCGGGCGTTTATTATTGATGGGAAGAGTAATGTCCTAATCAGGAAGGCGTCTGAGCAGAGTATTAGGAATATTATTATAAAAATGAGTTGCGAGCTTGTGAATAAAAATTTTTATTGAAGGAACTTCCAGAGCAGCGAGAATATCTTTATTTCTGACAAAACATGGTGCATCAACTGCCATGCGTATACTTTATTTTCAAGAGTTTGAATATCTTTGATTCTAGATTTGCAAGCGGAACCCAATATTGGACCGGCGTATGTTATAATGGGACGCAAGTAGACCCTATAGATAAGAATTTTAGTCTCAATGTTGGTATGTGTGATTGTTAAACGATTTGTTGCGAATTTTATACACGATTTTTTCTTTCCAAGTAGAGACTTGTTTTAGTTTAACTCTTTAATCCAGGGGTGGCCATGCCAAATGATCTCGCGGGCCACTTTGGAAATGCACCATAACTCCGAGGGTCGCATATAAGATTATATATCCACTTATTAAATTGAGACCCACTATAGACATTTTTTTGGAGTGAAACATTGAAATATAATGAGTTATTATTATTGTGTTCATTATTATTCTTACATGTAAACATAGAGTTTGGCGCTTTGGCGACGGAGACGGTCGCCAGATTTGGCGACTGAATTCTTGCGAATTGGGTTGTTTGTTTGCTTAAGGTGAACCAAGTTATCTCTCTGATTGTTAAGCAATTTAGTTGTGAATTTCAAACATGATTTTTTTACTAGCAATTTGTTTTAGTTTAACTTCTTAATGGATTTTTTTTCTAACATCGAAAATTGCATTGTTGAATTATGATCCATAATATTTTATTCTGTTTTATTTATTTTTATTACAGAAATTCAAAAATAAATTGAGATAAAGCAGCGTTAGCGAGCATGCATCTCAAAGTACCATGTGAAGTCAAATATAAATTGATTTCAGCCATTTTTCGAATTGTAATTTATTGACTCATTGTTTTAGAAATCATTTTACGAATTGCGTACCTAAAATAGTATGTTTAAAAATTACGAAATTTTATATTAAATATTTTAATGCTGAATATAAAATTAATGAAATCAATTGAAATTATTGAATAGTATCGCTAACGTTATCATTCAAAATATCTTTACTTCTACTCCTTTTAAAAAATAGCGGTCTGATGGCCAATTGGCTAGCGTTCTGGCCATTGATGCTTCAGGTTCGAATCCTGGCGGTGCCATGGATGTTTGTAGTGGTTCGGAATCCACTTTAAACAGTAGGTCCGGGTCTAACACGATCGTAGAGCGTTGTGGAGAGTGACATATTAAAAATAAGGGAAAAAAACTAACTGTTCATATATATAGTGATTAGGGGATCATAGTCCTTGTTGCTTCACATCCCCAAATACCACTTCATTCATCATCATCATTTCCATATCAGATAACGAAATGTTGAATATTCTGGATAATTGCAATTAACATTCTACGCAAATTAATTGCAATTAATCCTTCGAAAGAATTCTCATTATTTTCGCTCATTCAAATATTTCTAATTCATTCAAAGAATGAAGTCTACTGCTTCGAATATTTTTTCTTGTTGTTTATTTTACAGCACTCGGCTGCTACTGGGTTTTTTTAGGTTCTGTGTCAACACCACATCATAATTTTTCCGCCATTTTTTTATTTTTAGCACCTTATTTATTTATTTATTTTTAATTTTTTCCGTTATTTGCTCTCTTTCTGAAAACAGGACCCGAAGCTGTGTTTGGCAACAACGCCAATCAGCTGCCTAAAAAACGATTCATGGGGTCACATTAATGACGCCAAAGTGGCCGCTCGTTGAAGAACTACCTGAGTGAGGAGATAGTCGTGCTTCTAGGTTGGCCACAACATTCCCTGAACTTGAACCCAATGGAGACGCATGGAGTCTAAGTTCAGGGATGCAATAAATAATACAACACTATAACTCATAATTCTAGCGCAACTATCTCCAAACTATTTTGATCAGTCACTCCTAAGACAAAATACCCCATATAACACAATATTATATAATGATTAGCGCTCGGTACCGCAGGTTTCGGGTTCGAGTCCCGACGGTGTCATGGGTGTTTGTAGTGGTTTTGTAACCATATAAAACTGTCGGTCGTGGCCTGATATGATTATTGGGTGAAGGGCCCCGTAGAAAGAAAACAGCGCCTGTTTCGAAATCTGCCAGTAGGCAGACGGCCTCCATGGGGCTGTTGCGCCAATGAAGAACAATTTAATACAATACAATAAAATACAATATGATATAATATAATACAAAAATAATATAGCTTAATATAATGCAATGCAGTATAATATAACGTATTTTGTTAAAATGTAATACAATTCAATGCAATATATACATACATGAGTGTATTTGTAGTCAAAATGTCGGAGGTATCTTGCTTTGAAAGCCCTCGCTTTGCTTAACGTTTATTATTTGTGCCCACGCGCTTTAAAGCTGGTGCATTTAGGATGTTGAGCTCCCCGAGCATTACTAAAACCACACACCGAGATTCATCAAAGAACCTCGTTTTCATGTGATCCTACACTCGCATGGGTATCGTGAGCCTACCGTCTTTGGCGCACCCCCAAGCATCCCTTTGTGTCCCCATGCTACGTTACAATATACAATTTTAAGTAAGAAAAAGAACACAAAAAATATCGAAATTGTAGACCTCATACGAATTAGATTTGTTGGATAGTTAAATACATTTATGTTTAATTGTATATGCTCATTCTAAAAAAATTAATACGAATTATTGTTTTTTATTATTATTATTCTAATTAGGGTTGTTGTTGTTGTGTCTAATTCTCAGTGTCCTGTAGTGCGGGACGCACATCTCATGAGTAGTCGACTCATGGATGGAGGGAAAGGGGGCAGTGTCTGTTGTGCTAAAGCACTTGGCTCCTTGGTTCTGAAGAAGGATTGCAGGGCCTTCCGGAAGGAGTTTTAGGGGGAAATACCCTTTTTAGCCCCTTGTGTATTTTATTTATTACGCCAGGCAGATGGTCTTGGCCCACCACGGAGTTGCGGTGTCGTTGAAGAAGAAGAAGAAGAAATACCAACAATAGCAGAAATATTGTCCATCTTACAATTACATCTTTCTATCTACGGACAACACTTGAGGCATTTACTTTGTTACTTCAGGTTGATGGGGATGTCAACCGTCATCCACATTCTCATTGGCGATCTCAGCGATATTATGTAATAAAGACAAATACGATATGTTGTGAAAAAATATATTATGCGGTAAAATGTCGATAGATTAGCTTGTGACCTGAACATTACATGGACCCGTAGAGGGTTAACTGAATAATAATTGATTTTTATTGCCATTTAGCTCATGGCAACCCACCCAAAGTTAGATTTTGCGGTTTTTCCAGAGAAAGTATTTATTGACTAAACTTGCAAGATTATAGGCCAACTTATTAGAAACATTTTTGTTTGGTTTTTCGTACTACAGTCATTTTTTGCACACTTTAGACTAAAAAGGGACCTACGATTTAACGTGGATTCCGAACCTCTAGCAAACATCCATGCCACCACCAGGATTTGAACCCAAAGCCTGTGATACCGAAAGCAAAAGCGCTAGCGAATCAATAGGAAGCTGAATTTTTGTAATTTAAAATGTACCCCTAGACTAAGGGTTGATGAGATAGCTATTGCTTAATGACGCCTTTTACATTAACCGCGAGAAAAACTGTGTATATAGTGTGAAATTATGCTGTTGAAGTTTTAAGAATTGCGTGATTTGTTAACATCCTAAACTGTATTATAAAATTGAAAATGGCTTAGAAATTTCGACAGGTTTCCAACTATGTTTCCTGTTATCGTAAATCTGTTTTTGACATTTTTTTCCAATTACATCGGGAAAAAAATAATTTCATTAAAATTAATAATTTCATTTAAATTCTTCTTTTCAAAAAAAAAAAAAAAAAAAAGTAAAGGCGAATTCTATTTCAAAAATTTTACATGAAATCTCCCATTCACAAGATGTAAATACCATATATTAGTAATTCTTCATCCTCCGCACTAAATAAACAGAAAGTTGAGGCACACATTTCCCATCTTTTTCGTACTAGAGTTGGCGCTGTATCGCCACTTGGCGTCTTTCCTCTGAGAGCACTTTTTTAGAAAGCATAAACAAGTTAAGAAGCGATTCTAAAATTCTGAGAATTATTATTATTAATTTTAAAAATTCCGACAATTATTTTTATTATTAGGATTATTTTCAAACCATACATTCATTGAACTATGTTATCACTAATGATAAATAGTTACAAGAAATGTTATTTTTCTTATGACTGATCATTTTGTATGGAATAGAATAAAATCATTAGAAAGGGTTCATGTAAATGAATATTTTATTTTGTAATCATTTTGAAGGAAAACTAATTCTCAAGGAAATTTGTGAGTAGAATTTAAATGCGAAATATTTTTTAAAAAATTAAATTTACATTTATTTAAAGCTAAAAATAAGGAACCATTTGTTTCGAAAACGTTGTAGGATAGACCTCTTTCTTCTTTGTTATCAACATGCGTCACTCCTAACAGGGGACAATTCTTCTTCCCATTCATTTAACTGCGTGTTTATTGAAGATAACCAGCAACAAGAAATGTTATTTTGTTTACGACTCTGAACCTTTTGTATGAAGAATAGTACATCAAAAGTTCATATAAATGAATATTTAACACCTACCTATCGTTGCATAGCGAAGTTCCGGGACGCTGAAGAAGGAGGGCAGTGCCTTCCGAGAGGACTTTCAGGGAGGAGCTACCCCGCATTTGTGTATCGCATGGGAGAAAACCCCGGAAAATTCCCCCAGCCATCACGATTAACAAGGGCCAGAATGGCCGAGTGGCTAACGCTCTGGCACTCAGTGCCACACGTTTTGTGTTCGAGTCTCGGCAGTGTCATGGATGTTTGTGGCGGTTCAGAATCCATTTTAAGCTGCAGGTCCCGGTCTCATAGGACAGTAGAGCGTTACAGAGCCTAATCAGACTTCTTCTCCCCCACATCATTCCCAAACTGTAAAGAGACAACTCAGCTCTAGACACACGGATGTGGTGTGGTGTAGTAGTAGTAGCATTACGACTCACGAGTTAAGAGGCTGAACATCCCAAACGCCATCGAGACTCCTCGTTTTTTGAAACAGGGTCTACAACAATGCCGAAGCCCAAATGCTCACCAGTTTGGCCTGCGCCACTGAGCCATGAGTCGAGCTCCATAAAATGTCAAATGTTAAATCAACAGGTATGAAAGCAGAAACTCAACTACCGTGAATATTTATTATGATAGTTATGTACAGCACTTCATAGGGATCGCTGTATGATCTGAAACTTCCCAGAAGCTTACCATTTTGCTCGCACTCTTCTAGTCTTTTCTCGTAACTTCGAGAAGGAACTATAACCTGTGTCACCAAACACATAGAATTAGAAACGGTCACCAATGGCGATAGAGTTCTTTGCTTTGTATACATATTTCTACAAAATAATATCGTTTTATCCTGCAAATCTAATAAATTAATTTAAAAGTTAAATAATTATAAAAACTATTAATTTATTGAAAGAAACTATTATTTACGAATTTATAAAGAATTTCATTAAGCTATAAAGAATAATTATTTATAGTTTAAAATGTTGTTGGCTTTTAAAATCACTTGTCAATGTGATAAGGCAGGGATGTGCAAAATTTTTGGGTCGCGGGCCAAAAATTGAAGAAAAAAAAAGTTTGGCGGGGCCAAAATAAATTTTTCTAACATTTTGAAAACAATATACAAGTATTACAATTTAAATATGTTAATGAGTTGAATGAATTCATTTTTAAAAATTCCTTATAGTGAGGTTCGAAGTGCGATGGACTGATTCTAAGGAACGAGGCTAAATGCTCATCTGTCAGTCTACTTCTGAAATAACAACTGTAAAAAAATATTTTCAGGTCCATTCATCATTAAAAGCACGGCAGTCTGAATCATCTTTACGTTTTTAGTAGCCATTTTGGGGTTGAACTATTTTACGAATAGCCCAAACAAGCACTAGCTACCCTATACTTTTAATAATTTCACCACTATTCATAATGACGCTATATGTCCGCAAGTTTTCCATATCCAATCATTAATATTAGAATTCGCGCCAAAAGAAAAAGCCGCTGGCTGGAGTTTAAAATGCGCAATCTGCCACATGTGAGGTCTAATTCACCTATATTGGATTCCCATATGTCTGCTCCCTGAGAAAGAGATAACGCTTGTTGGCGTCAATCTACAGCTATAACTAACAAAGAACTTCCGGTTTTAACACTATACCGATTGAAAGAGGTCTGTGCTTGCTATTTCCGTCGATTTATGTCTTGCAGAACAAAAATAGAGAAAGTAAAAAGATCGTCAGTCCTTTGAAAAAAAGATAATATTTAATCAAAGTAGAAAAGGAGATGGATATATAATATATAGATATATATTTCTTTTAATTTGCCTCGGATTGGTAAATTAAAATTCTATCCACGGGTCGGATAGAACCTTCCGGCGGGCAGTAGTTTGCCCATCTCTGGGATAAGGTATGTTTCATAGTAGCATTTTTTCCTAAGAATATTCTAATGATTTTTCGAGAATTGATCAACTGGAAAATTTTTTTGTATGCTTCTTTTATCTGCGCTGCTTCTTACCCAATATTAGAATAAATCTTATATAAACTGATTGACAATCAGTTACTTGCCATTGTTAATTTTTTTGTTTTAAATGCTCACAATGCCCGATAGATGGCAGCACTACTGAATTTAAGCTATTTGCAAGTCTATTTTTAGACATTTTTATTTTAATTATTAAGAAATAAAATAAATTGCTAAATAAAAATTAAATATAATTATCGTATACAATTTTTTTTTTATTTTAATACTATTTTCATAACGAATTAAAATAATATTTATATAAAAATATATGTAAGAACATTTGATCTTTACTATTTTGCTTATGAAAAAATAAATAAATATTGGTGTAAAATAATTATTCAAATTTTCAAATCAAATTTTACTATTTCATTTATTCTTTGCATGTGTTCATAAAATTCTTAACAATCTTTCAGTAGAGTAATAAATTTGAAATTATAAATATTTTGCATGGGATCAAACAATAGTCAAATTAAATAAATGTGCCTATTTTTGTTTTGTTTTTTATTTACATATACATCTCGTTAAAAAATTTCACTGTGTTAAAAGTTAAGTAGCATTTTTTTTAACTACTTTCTTTCACATTCCAATAGAGTAAAGGATGATAAAATACCATTATTAAATTATACCGTAACGTACTAGACCTATAACGACTTCAAGAAATTCAGGTTCATGGGAGCACTTTAATTTTTATTTACGAACATGTCATAATGGCCGTCTGCCTACTGATGGATTTCGAGACAGATGTTTTTTGTTTTTAGGGGACAGGGTTGGCAGTCCTGTCCCCAACAGTCATATTAGGCAGGGACCTGCAACTTAAAGTGGATTCCGAACCACTGCAAACATCCATGGCACCGCCGGGAACTCGAAACCTGTGGCACCGAGCTCCGGTCCCTCGCCATCAATAATCCAAATTATATTACTAAAAGTTTGCCAGTTATAATTATTAAGTTTGCCAGTTATAATTATTAAGTTTGCCAGTTAATTATTATTTGCCAGTTATATTAACCAATGTCATTTAATGTAAATTAAAGAATGTTGTTTAATTTGTACGAAATTGCCAGAAAACAATTTATAATTTAAGTTGGTAATCACTGTAACCACTTATAAACGGAAAACACCACTCTTATAAACACTTTCCCCCCCATGTCATACATCCCCTTATACTCACCCCCTACGTCTGTCAAATTTCAAAGGTCCTGTGAAAGAATTCCTTGAATTCAATTACGCTAACCTAAAGAAATTGGCAATATACTTTGGGTTTTTCAACATTGTTGCCTTTTTTTTTGTGTGCGTGGTTTTAAACATTTTTATTGGTAAAATGGCAATGCAAATTTTACTTATTTAATAAATATTGGAGGTAGTCGCAATTCATCGGTTAGTAAGTTTTATTTATTTTACGTTAACCTGCTTATGAGCAGTACAACAGCGTAAAAAGTGTTGGTCGAGAACAACATCTAGACCAAGTCTAAGAACCCGTGGTCGTGATAAAGGTTAAAAAATCCAGCTTCTCTTAGTCATTAACCTTGTAGCACAAAGACATGGGGCACCCAAAGAAGAAATCTGACCTTACCCCACCGGATGATATCCTGACACATTTTAGTCGCCTTTTACGACATGTATGGGCCATAATGAGGCTATTCTAATCGGACTGATACGGGGGCGTAAAAAGTAACATCAACCATGAAAACTTTACCAACCACGAGAAGTCGATCAAATTGGCGTAAAAAGTAATTAGGTCATTTTTTAATGAATAGCGGTCTAATTTCGAAATTTTTTTCAGTTTATCTAAGTTTTGTATTAGCAGTATCCTTGCCAATTGTGGTGAAATTTGAATGTAAATTGTGGGTGCCTCAGAGAAGAACTTTGAGAAATAGATATAGAGAAATTGGTAAAAACGCTCACCTTATTCCCCAAGTTGTTCAAGGAAACAACTAAAATGTAAATGTTGAAAATAAATGTTCAGACTCATATTACACCCAAGATTTTTTTAAGGAAATTTAACCTAAATTAAGTATTTGAATTAAATTTTCTTATCTAATGTCTATCTGGTTTTCCAACGAACTTCACTAAACAATTTCTTGAAATGCAGTCTAAACATCTTTTTTTCTTTTGAATTCGTTACAGTTATGATTTTGCAGTCATTTTTTGTTTACAAAGACACATTTTTCTCCTTTGCTTCTCTTTGGCAATCGAAGTTTTTTCATCTCACAACTTTAACACGAAATAAGTAAAGTGCCCCTTTCTCACAAATTCTCTTATGTTCCTTTGGTGTATTTTAATAATAAACTGGTACACCAATATGACGGAAACTACAAAATTGTTACCCTAACCCCGACTCTCATTTTATTGAACACAAAGCAAACAAAACGAGAATCCACGAGGGAAAAAGCTTGATACAGAAAATGACTCAAGCTAATCTGTCAACTCATAGCAATATCGTCTGGAACTTAGTATGGGAAATTCATTAGGCTAAATGAAGTTTTTCTAACAGCTAATTAATTTGCAAAATTCGAACGTGGCCTGCCTCATCTTTATGATATATTTTATTTATAAAAATGAACGCTACAGTAATCAGTGCAGAAATTTACTAATTGACATGTCTACGTAAATTTCATTGAATATTATAAACAGATGAATTTACTTAACTTGATCCTGCGTATCAAGTTAAGCAAATTCATACGAAGATACGAAGTATTTCGTAATTCTTCATTAGCGCAACAGCATCTCGGTGGGCCGTCTTGCCTGCGGGCAGATTTCGAGACAGGAGATGTCTTCTTTTTAAGGGATAGGGTTGTCACCCCTACGACCAATATTCATATTAGATCGAGGCCTGAGCTTTAAGTTGGATTCAAAACCACTATAAGTATCCTTGACACAGCCGGGACTCGAACCTGAAACCTGTGGCACCGAGAGCCAGAGTCGTATTGTAATTCTTCTTATTATTATTATTCATTGGCGCATTAGCCCCTTGTTGAATGAAGGTCATCTACCTACTGGCAGATTTTGAAACAGGAGATGTTTACTTTTTTAGAAGTAGGGCCGGGACTCGAACCCAAATCCCGCGGTACCGAGTGCCTGAGCGCTGGTCCCTCAGCGATCAGGTCTGGAAAAAAGATTGTCCAGAGTGAGGACCGAACTCGTGACCTTCAGATTACATTTCTAGTGTGATTACGAGACTGACGCGTTGTCTACCGAGGTTGTTTCATAAGGATAATCGAAAATTATTGTAAATTAATTACTTAGACAAGTAATCATATACGATTTAGAAAAATCGTATATGAAAATTATTAAGATTTATTTAAGCTTAAAAATATTATTTTTTTTTATTTTTTTCAAAATTTAAAAATAAATATTTGTATTATAAACCTCGTTAAGTTTCTTTTGGGTGTTGAAATTTAGTTATTTCTCCTTTTTTTCGTAAAATTATAAGGAAACTTGCACAGATGCAAAATGTATATAAGAAGCTTCATTATTTTACATCTATAATCGCGTATTTAATATTATCGTAGAATATGTTACGAAAAAATTTAAAAGAAAGACATATTCTACACTTTGACATCGATCGATCTGTTTTATGATTTGGTTGATTTTAAGCTTGAAATTTCCTTAAAATCGTTACTTTAACGAATGATTCTTATCTTTCAATCGCAATTTAAAATGTTTTGTTTATTTCAATAAAGCAATTATCGACAAACATGAATTTCGTAGTAAAAAATGTCAATGACCTCACACATCTATTGTTGTGATTCCCTGAATAGCTATTAATCACTAATCAAAACAACATCGAAGTTTCTTGCAACGAGCACTCAATGGAGTTTCCTTATTTCTCAAGGCTTACATCTTGGAAAAAAAGTCTTTTTTTTTTTTTTTTACAAATCACTGTGCTTTTATCCTTACAGGTTTTATTGTATCAGATTATTCTCTTCCTTCTTCATTTTACATTTTTTTTTTTTTCATAATGAAAAAAATTATTCTTCGAATTTTCCACCATTTATAGAAATGTTAATAAATTTTTTTTGGGAACTAAAGATTTTTATTAGGCAGTAGTTATAAATTTTTAATTTTTCTTGATGAAAATAAAATTGTTCATCCGCCCTCGGCGCATGTCATGCCTTCTTTCCTGGCGGATTGGCCTTTGATACCATAGGCTTCAGGTTCGAAAACTGGCGAACCATGACATGGATGCTTGTCAGTGGCTTGGAATCCACTTTAAACTGTAGATCCCGGTCTAATGAGCCCAAAGTGCGCAAAAGATGATCGTAGGGCGACAAACCAAATCACCATCTGTTTTTTTTTAAATATAAAGTGTGACATTTTAAACATTTTTTTTTTTTTTTTTCGAATGCAGCTGGCAAAAACTTAGACAGTTGTATTTTATGCCTTAACGCTAGCGCCGCACTAACGTTACTAACTTAGCAATACCAGGATGTGCGTGTAGCTTGGAGATCAGCTACGGACGCGGAGTAACAACACCCCCGCAACGCTCTACGATCAGGTTGGACAGGGACCTACGCTTTAAAGTCGATTCCGAACCACTACAAGCATCCGTGGCACAACCGGGACACGAACTCTGTGGCACCGAGCGCTGGTCACTGGGCTATCAGGCCCCTAAAATGTATTTTTGTAAATCAATAATTTTTATTAAATGAAAAGATAAAAAAACAATCACATTTTTCATTAGCTTGTAGTTATACGCAATATTGGATTATAAATAAATATTGACATTCGACAATATTTGGCAATTCGATTGATAACAAGAGCATCAATTTATGAATTTTCTTCGAAAATAGGTAGAACAGAATCCCAATTCATAAGTAAATGTCAACTGCCAATTTTACATTCTGTCATAAACTCACAAAAGAATAGCGATCAATATATAAGAGATATCCCGACAGTTACAACGAGTTGAGTCAATATAATTTATTAAACAAAATAAATAAATTCTCAAAAATGTCACCCTGAATACCATAAAAATTCGGCGTAGTACATATCTGTGAAAAATTGACATACTGTGTATGATTTTTTAGGATTCTTTTATAAAATATGTTGTTTGTTTGCTTATAAAACATATAAATAAATTATGTTGTATTATTTGTCAAAATATAATGCTAATATAATCTTTAATTTTGAATTGATAATTGATATATTTTGATTTATAATTGATTCAATTCATAACTGTCGACAATAATGTTTTTTCCTGAAAAAATTAATAAAATAAATTTAATAAGATAAATTAATAAAGTAAATTTTAAAAAATAAAATAAATTTATTCATTTTTTTTTTTTTTTTTTTTTTTTTTTTTTTTGTCTTTTTCATTCGTGCTTAATTATTCTATTTAAATTGACACAGCAGCACTAACCTTTGCATAATATTTTGTAACATGTGTATTAAATTAATAATTTATTTAAATTCTTTTATTTATTTATATTTATTTGTTTTTATTTATTTATTTTATTTTTACCTTTTTCGTTCTTGGTCAGTCATTCTATTTAAATTGACAGCATTAAAAATTGCCACGTGAACAAATTGAGGTTTTTTCATAATATTTTGAAACACGCGTGTTAAATTAATATTTTATCTAAAAATTCTTTTTAATTCTTTTATTTGTTTATTAATTTATATTTATTTATATTTATTTATTTATTAATATTTATTTATTTATTAATTTATATTTATTTATTTATTTTTATTTATTTATTTATATTTATTTATTTATATTTATTTTTTTATTTTTCAATTCCTTCTATTAGCTACACTTAATATTAATCGTTCATAAAATTCATCCACTAAATTAAACTTAATGGAGGACACTGATTTAATAGTTTTTTTTAAATATTCATTCAGTAATTAAATTTAATTAATTCATTTTAGCTTCTTTTAGATTTAAGTTGCATGTATCTTACCCATAGATGGCGCCAGATAAACTTAAAAAAATAAATGAAAATTATTTATAAAGGTCTTTCTGTAATAAAGGGGGAAAAAAGAAGGAATTGACTTTTAAATTTTTTTTTTTTATATTACTTGTTTATTTATTTATTTTATTTTATATTTTTATTTTTATCTTTTTTATTCTTGATCAGTCATTCTGTTTAAATTGCCACATTACCTAATTGTGGTCTTTAGTTAATATTTTATGTAATAAATTATTTTTAATTCTTTTATTTATTTATTTATTTTTTATTTTATTCTATTTTTGTTAAATTTTTATTTTTTATTTTTATTTTTCTATTTTAACTTTTTATTTTATTTTGTTTTTTATTTTTATTAATTTTTTTTATTTTATTTTATTTGTTATTTTTTTAAAAAAAAAAAACAACAGTGAGTTTTAACATCATCAACCACAAGGAGGGGGGGGACTCTTGCAGCTGAAAAAGCAAACTTAAAAAAACAGATCTTTTAAAATAATATTTTCATAAAAATTTTATAGTAATTAATAAATAGTTTTTTTATAGAATTGTGTAACATATTCATTGAATAAACAAATTCACTCAAAATAAATATCGACTCATGTCAAGTTCCTGCTTATTTAGCAAAACAAAAAATTGCATTCAATATTGTGAAGAGACATTTTTTTTTCCACGTTGGCTACGATACTTTTATAACTGGCAGATGTTCTCCACCAAATACCTGGAATTTGAATCTGTAATTATTTTTTTAAATGTTTAACCTAGATTTCTGATGATACTGCAATCCTTTACAAAAATAAAAACACAAATTCTTATAATTCTTATAATATTCATATATTCTTAAACAGTATTCATAATTCTTATAATATTCATATATTCTTAAATAATATTCATAATTCTTATAATATTCATATATTCTTAAATAATATTCATAATTCTTATAATATTCATTTATTCTGAAATAATATTCATTTATTCTTAAATAATATTCATAATTCTTATAATATTCATGAATTCTTAGCTATCACCCTTACTAATCACCTTAAATTCTCAATAACTGGTTCAATAAATGGAAAATTTCTTTAAATGTAGATAAGACTGAAGCTATTGGAAATAAACTTATTAATTCTTCTCTATTGGAAATAAACTTAAAAAGCTGCAATTATGATCAACAATACTATTATTCCTTGGAAGAGTGAAACTAAATATTTAGGAGTTATTCTGGATCAGCATTTAACTTGAAACAACATTTTCTGCACACCGAAACTAAATTTCGTATTGCCTTCAGGAAACTCTTATAAATAGAAACTCTACCATGACCAGGGTTAACAAAATTTTTCTTTATACTGCTATACTTTACCCCATTCTCACGTACGCTTGCCCGGTCTGGTTTTATGCAAATAAATCTAATTCAAAAACGTTAGAAACTTTACAAAATATCACTATCCGCCAAATGACTTCTGCTAAATGGCTCATGTACAATTCTGATATCTATATAGCTATTAAAATTCCTTCTTTAACAGATTTTCTTAAACACATCTCCGTTAAATTTTTTGATTAAGCATTAATCATGTAAATTAATACAAATTAATTAATAAGCGTATTAATCATGAAAATACTGCAATCCAGGAGATGGACTCCTACGGTCCCAATTATAATTTAAAACGTCAAATATTTTCAGTTAATTTTTTTATATTTTTTCTTTTTTTTATTTGTTTATGATTGTAAGTTAATTTTATTATATTTATATATATATTCTGTGCAATTTTCATTGTTTCAACTGTATTTACTCTGTCATATCAAAGATGGAGCCTCCAGGGACTAAATAGCTCTAAAAGAAGTTAACCTATAATGTAGATTGCTTTTTGAAATGTCTACTATGAGAATTTCTTTAGGTTTTTCTGTTGTCATCTATGCTTACTAATTTGCCATAAAAACATTCGATAAGAATCTCCAATTTAATATATTTTTTTGTTCTAATGCAGCTGGCAAACACTTAGACAGCTTGGTCTTGGATGCCTTGAGGCAACCGCTGCACAGACATTACTCACTTTGCAGTACCCAGGGGGCGCGTGTCACTTGAAGATAAGCCACGGACGCGGAGTCACAATGCCCCCGCAACGCTCTACGATCCTATTAGGACCGGGACCTACGGCTTAAAGTGGATTCCGAACCACTACAAATATCCATGGCACCGCCGGGACTCGAACCCGAAACCTGGGGTACCGAGCGCCAGAGCGCTAGTCTCCGCTCGATGCCTTGGTGTAAATGTGGCTTAAGAAGTCTAAAAAGAAATCAGAAAATCAAGCTAATCATTGTAAAAGATATTTTTCATTTCTATATTATTAGTTAGTGTGATATGTTGTTGTTGTAGTGCAGCTGGCAATGCAGAGACAGTTAAATTTTTATGCCATAAGCAAGAGATGCAATGCTGTTACTCATTTGGTACTACCCAGGGGGCACGAGTAGCTTGAAGATAGCTACGGATGCGAGTAACGCTACACCCACAACTCTCTACGATCCTATTAGACCGGGACCTACGGTTTAAAGTGCATTCCGAACTACTCCAAACATCCATGGCACCGCCGGGTCTCGAACCCGAAACCAGTGTAACAGAGCGCCAGACATTCGTACATCAGGGCCTGTAAACAAAGGCTGCACCGACGTTACTCATTTAGCACCAGTGTAAGTGTGATATAATTTGTGATAAAATCAGTCATGAACTTTTTTAATGCATGCTTATAAAACAAATAATTCCGATTTGGGAATTTCCACATGATTATTTTTCACTTCTTATACCAATAAATAATTGCTTCCATTTTCGTGCGAATCCATTTATTTATATGTTTTAGTAGAAATTTAAATATTTAAAGTGCTTCCATGAACTTTTCAGAACAATTCCGCGAACAGATAATTTTTATTGATTTCACAAGGAAATAAAAAGTCATTCAATTCACTAGAAAATGACAAAAAAAACGTATCATTTGATAAAGGGAAATGTAAGGAAAATTAAACATAAATTGCTTGCATTTTATAAGACATTATTTAAAATTCTGCTAACTTCCCTCAAAACGTTGTTAAAGAAATTAAAACTTCTATTTTAAAATATTATGTAGTTTCTAGAGCTAAACTTTAAGAAAAAAAAAAAAAAAATTAATGTTGAAATATTTCTTATATTTGATAAATATAGTGACATCCAGGGCAATTTTTACGAAAAAGAAAAACAAAATTACTAAAAATTTAATTCTACAGTTTTCAGGAAGATGAATTTTTATTATAATAATAAAATCATCATCATCAGCGGCGCCATGGTGGGTCAAGGCCGTCTGTCCACTGGCAGATTCCGAATAAGGGAGCCTGGTGGGCCATTGACTAGCGCTCTGGAGCACAGTGCCACAGGTTTCGGGTTCGAGACCTGGTGTTGCTATGGATGTTTGGAGTGGTTCGGAATCCACTTTAAACAGTATGAAGTAAATTCCAAACCACTATGAACATCCATGACACCACCGGGACTCGAACCCGAAATAAAGTAGTAATTATTCTAGTATCAAGTGGTAAAATTAAAATTAATAAAGTAGTAATTATAAAGTATTAATTATTAATTTGACTAAAAATATTACAGCTAGTTATTTTGGACATTTAACATCTTTGTTTAACAGATTCATCACTCAATAATTAAATAATTCATTAGTAAATTAATTTTTTTAAGTTAATTCACTAATAAATTAATTGTAAAATTAATTAACTTTAAGTAATTAATCTTTTCCTAGATCATAGCTACAAAGTACGGTTTTGTTTGTCGCTCTACGGTCATCTTCTGTCTTACGAGGGCTTTACAAATCGGGACCTACGGCTTAAAGTGGATTCTGAACCACTACAAACATCCATGGCACCGCCGAGACTCGAACCCGAAACCTGTGGTACCGAGCGCTAGCCACTCGGCCATTCAAGCCCACAAAGCACGGTATAATGGATGGTAATATCTAGCATTTTCAGCACTTTTTTTTGGCTTCCATACAAAAAAAATATTTATAATTCATTTCTAAATAACTATGAAAAGATTAATCTAAAAGGAGGTGAGATATTTTGGCAGAGAACACAAAAAAGCCCTACCTTAAAAGTTTATTCACGAAAGTAGATTCCTAGAATAATTACGATTCAAATAAAAAATGTATACACGTTATTAAAAAAAGAACATTTCATTTCTTCTCTCAACTTTGCTGAAGAAAAAGCATCAGCTTTGGGGAAAACCGCTCCTACAAAAGGATGGCGAATAAAATATGGACTGCAACATAAAAAAATATGCTACAAAATTCTGTTTAAAATAGTCTAAAATGTTTATATCATATGAAATGTTTAATCTTTCTAAATTGCTTATATCGTAAAAAATTTGGCTATATTTGAAAATCCAGTTTATGAATAGTTGGCTACTTTTTGAGAATGATTTGTTCCTCTTCTTAAAAAAGCAATTGGAGACATTAAAATTCACTGTAATAAACTCTTGTTTTCTAAAGGATTATCGCATGAGTGACGCAACAGCCCCAGGGCGGCCACAGCCTACTGGCAGATTTCGAAACATGAGATGTCTTCTTTTTACGGTTTTGGATTGCTAGCCCCACGCCCAACGCTGCACAGTCATGTTAGACTGGGACCCACTGGTTAAAGTGGATTCCGAACCACTACAAACAACCATGGCACCACCGAGACTCGAACCCTGTGGTATTGAGCGCCAGAACGCTAGCCATTCAGGCCCTTTTCCTAAAGGGTAACAGAATTAAAATGTTAGAAAAATGTTCCACATATTATGCTATCACATCACAATCCGTTACTTCATTATATCTTAACGTAATTAGGAGCATTCTATTTTTAAATAATTCATTATACTTTAAAAGATATTATATAAGGCGAACTAAAAAATAAAATAAATAATACTACGAATAATAATAGGCTGGGCCTATATACAGGTTACGCATAAAATTTAGAATTTAATATGCCCGACTCATGGCTCAGTCCCAAAGCCTGCCGCTGGTGGGTATGAGTGCGGAGGTTCCATCCGCTGGCGGCTTTGTTGTAGACACTGTTTCAAAACACGGGAAGACTCGATGGCGTTTGGGATGTTCAATGTCTTAACTCGTAAGTCGGACCACACTACCTCGTGGGAGTTTTCCGGGTTTTCTCTCATACGATACACAAATGTGGGGTAGTTCCCCCGAAACGTTCACCCGAAAGGCACTGCACTCCTTCTTCAGCGTCACGGAGCCAAGTCAGACTTCTACCTACGGTTGTTCCATCCCAACAGAAACTGCCCCGCTCTTTCCAACCTTCCGTGAGACCCCACGGGTTCTTGGGCGTGGTCTAAACGTTGCTGTCTACCAAGTGGGATAAGAAAAAAATAAAAAATAATTTAATGTGAGAACCAAACGATTAACAATAATCTTAAAAAATATAAAATTACAGAATTCCAAACGATTTTCTTTTCTTGAAGAATCTCGTTTTCACTTTGAATGGCCGAGTGGCTACCGCTCTGGCGCTCGGTACCACAGGTATCGGGTTCGAATCCCGGCGGTGCCATGGATGTGTGCAGTGGTTCGAAATCCACTTTAAACTGTAGGTCCCGGTCTAATAGGATCGTAGAGCGTGGCGGGGGCATTGTGACTCCGCGTCCGTGGCTTATCTTCAAGTGACACGCGCCCCCTGGGTAATGCAAAGTGAGTACGTCTGTGCAGCGTTTGCCTTAAGGCATCCAAGACCAAGCGATCTGAGTGTTTGCCAGCTGCATTAGAAAGGGGAAAAAAATAAACTTTGAAATAGCAATGTCTTTGCTTTCACCAGACGATCTTTTACAACAATTTTACATTCATTTTTCTTCTGAATTAATTTTTTTGCAATATTATTTAATAATTACTCAATTATTTTGTAAATAAATATTGAGTATAAAAATGTTCGTGAAAGAAATAAAAAAAATTACAGATTTCAGTGAAAATGCCCAAATTTGAAAGTCTTAAAGGGCATGTAAAACACCATTATTAAAACATTACCCATATATTTTATGGATAATGGCAAATCAAATGAATTTTTAAAATACAATTAACATTCAAGTGGCCACTGTATAAATTCAGAATTATATCACCACATGATAGTTTTTATCAAAATGAAGTCAAAAATTGTGATTAATCGACAGACAACTACTTTTTTTTATCAGAACGTTTTCTAAAAATGCTTGAAATTCGTAAAAAAAATTATGTTTATTTTTTATTAAAATGCCAACTATTTTAGATTGTAAATGGGGTGTGGTTTGGTTGAAATAATATTTCAAAAATTATTTCAGTTGATCTAGGTTTTGTATTAGAAGTATACCTGACAATTTTGGTGAAATTTGAGGCCGTGCATAGACGGGCGGACTTTGAGAAATATCTGTATATAGATTTGGAAATATTTTTGTTTTCCTAATGCAGCTGGCAAACACTTAGACAGTTAATCTTTTTGCCATAAGCAAGTTCTATACCGCTGTTACTCATTTAGCACTAACCAGGGGGCACGTGTAGCTTGAAGATAGGCTACGGAGGCGAGTAACACTAACCCCACAAAGCTCTACGATCCTATTAAACAGGGATCAACGGTTTAAAGTGGATTCCGAACCAAGGCACCGCCGGGACTCGAACACGAAACCTGTGGCACCGAGTGCAAAGGCTCTAGCAACTCGGCCATCAAGCACCAGCTTTCAAAACATAATTGAGGGCCTGAATGGTCGAGTGACTAGCGCTCGATTCCACAAGTTTCGGGTTCGAGTCCCGGCGGTGCCATGGATGTTTGTAGTGGTTCGGAATCCACTTTAAACTGTAGGTCCCGGTTTGTTAAGCCCTCGTGCGCAGAAGATGAACGTAGAGCGACAAACCACACCAAACCATAATTGATAAGAAACTTCACTCGCCAGCTGGTATAAAATATAACAGAAATCTGATTAAATTATTCAAAATGTTTATGTCACAGAAATGTTTAGTCTGTCTGAAAGGTTTGGGTTATACCGGATACCCAAACCACATTATTTTGATATGTATGTTCTTAGAATATGCGTCAGTCACTCCAAAAACATATTTTAAGTTAAACAATAACTTCCTAATAAAACATTTGATGATTATGACTGCACGATGCTTTTAGAGTTCAACTATCTTTTAAAAAATTTTATATTACGAATTTAAAGCATTCATATTAAGACAATAAAATGCTGGAAAGATTATTTTTCAAACTAATTTACTTTTATGCGAATACATAGAATCGTATGATTCAAATAAAAACCTTGTTGTTGAAGTTTGTTCTTAAAGTATTGAATTTTTTTTCTTCGGTATATTTATACAAAAAGGAAGGTAAATCTGTATTTTTTAGGGAGGGGGGGAGGGGGTGTAATTAAATTTATTTGAAAACTGAATCCTTTGGAAACAAACAACGTTTTCTGATTCGTTTATAGGTAGATACAAAATTTAAAAGTGGGAAATTCCCACTGTCATCCATGTGCCATTGGGACATTTTTAAATTCCATTTTATGGAATTTAACTGATTCTTGGATAGGTAGATACAAAATGTAAAAGTGGGAATTCTCGCTGGAAAATTCCAGAAAGCGGGGAAGTCCCTCGTTTTACGGATTCTCCAAGCGTCATTAATACGCTTTCATTAGTTTCACCTGTTTGTATGTTTGTAACTGACTCTTTGGGCTCGATTTTGCCCTACTTTAAGCGATCAGATTCAATTTAAACGTTGTAGACTTATCAAGGACCGACGACACTAAAATAGTTTGATAAGTTTATTATCTCATCATGATTAGGATCGCCAGGATGAGTGATTTATTTTATCTAATGAAGAGCGATTTAACCCATGTAGAATGAAAGTACCCAAGACATTCAAACCTACGTGGGACAGTGGCACAATGCACCTGACTACGGATCAGGAGATCCCCTGTTGGAATCCTGGCTGGCTCGACCTATTCGCATTTAGCCTTTGTTTCACTCCCAATTAAATTATTGTAAGAACTATAGTTCCACTCCTCCGTACCGGGACCTTATTTAAATATTATAGTTTAAAAACACTAAAAAACAGGATTTTAGAGTTAATCAAACTAAAAAGGAAAAGAAATAAATTAATAGTTTAAAAATAGTAAAAAATAAATTAATAGTTTAAAAAAACTAAAAAACATGCTTTTAGAGTTAATCAAACTAAAAAGGAAAAGAAATAAATTAATAGTTTAAAAAACACGCTTTTAGAGTGAATCAAACTAACAAAGTCAAAAATAAATTAATAGTTTAAAAATACTAAAAAACATGCTTTTAGAGTTAATCAAACTAAAAAGGAAAAGAAATAAATTAATAGTTTAAAAAACACGCTTTTAGAGTGAATCAAACTAACAAAGTCAAAAATAAATTAATAGTTTAAAAATACTAAAAAACGTGCTTTTAGAGTTAATCAAACTAAAAAGAAAAAGAAATAAATTAATAGTTTAAAAAAACACGCTTTTAGAGTGAATCAATCTAAAAAGTAAAAAATAAATTAATAGTTTAAAATACTAAAAAATGCTTTTAGAGTTAATCAAACTAAAAAGAAAAAAATGAATTAATAGCTTTCTAAAAACATGCACGGGGTGCTTTTAGTGAATCAAACTAAAAAATCATTTCGGAATGGAACGAGTGAAAAATACTAAAAAACGATGGATAATCAAAGCACCCCACGGAAAAGAAATAAATTAATTTAAAAATACTAAAACGTAGAACAGTCATTTTATTCTTATGTTAACAATTATTTCTTACTTTTTAGTTTGATTCACTCTAAAAGCGTGGTTTTTAGTATTTTTAAACTATTAATTTATTTTTATCATACTTTTTGTTTCATCGGAATCAGCGATAAGTCGTAAAGTTAATTAATTGTTTGGGGAAATTCGATAATAGCATGTCTTGTAATACAGAATACATATTAGTGGGAGTAAAAAACGAAAAAGAAAGAGTCTGATAAAAAATTAAGAAGTTACTAAAATAAGTTAATACTTTAAAAGTGAGGAAGAAACAAACGAATACTGCGGCAGAAATCAAGGGATGGACAGAACCGAAAGTGAAAATATTGCAGACAACACTGATCCAGAGCCACCACAGCTTTGTACTAGTGATGCACACAAAAAAAACCCAAAAGTGGCCAAAGTGAAAGTGAAGTTATTGAAACTGACTTTGAAAAAATGATGATATTGTGCACTGAGGGGCCCCCATTCAAAAAAATTGTCGCGGACCTCAGATGCTATACTAACTATGGCCACTAACTACATTAATACAACATCTAAATGTGTGTAATTTAACTGTTAGATGCCAGATAGAAAAATTTTAGATAATTCAAATTTAAAAATTAGAAGCTTACTTTTGTTTGATTTGATAATTTATACATGCTCCAAATGTACAAAAGAATGCATAGATAAAGTGAACAAAAATGATCATATAATCATCATCATCATGATTGTCTCAACGGCCGCTTGGTGGGCCAAGGCCGTCTGCCTACCGGCAAATTTCGAAAGATGAAAAGTTTTCCTTTTAGCCCTACGACCTTTTAGCCCTGTCAGCCCTACGACCAACGCTCTACATTCATGTTAGACTGGGACCTACAGCTTAAAGTGGATTCCGAACTACTATAAACATCCATGGCACCGTCGGGACTCGAACCCGTAACCTGTAAACCTAGCCACTCTGCCATTCAGGCCCAAAATTATCATATAGCAATAATAAAATAAAGACCACTTCCTTATTTAGACGGAAGTGAATGATAAAACCAACATCTCCCGTCTGTTTCGTACTAGAGTTGGCGCAGCATCGTCGTTTAGCTTTTCTGACTCCACACATTTCCTTATGTGTGAAAATAAAGCTGTGAGTTCTCCAATCTGTGCCTCAAGTATGTCAACCCAACCACACCCTATTACAATCTGATGTACAACCTGCAATTAACATAAAGAAGCCCATATTTTGAAATGTATTGAAAAATATCCATTCGAAATGAATGCCAATAAATTGATAAATTAAGTGCAATGCGCATGTGTGGAATTGGAAAAACTTTGTGCTTGTTTTTAATCAGTTGATTGAATTGTAAAATATATATCCGTTAAAAAAACATTAAATACCAAATAAAAATAAATACTTCTACATTAAATACATTAATAAACTAAATTCAGATATAAAAAATGCAATGTTATAAAATTCAAGCATCAATAAGACATCAATTCTAATTTGTCGAGGATTCGATACCAAAAATTTCAAAAAAAAAAAAAAAAAAAAAAAATCATAATCATTACGTACTTTTCATATAAAAAAATGGTATTTATATTATTGTAGTCTTTAAAGTGTGATTGTATGATCTATCTTATGATCCGTCTTTAAAAATATATCCTGTATTAAATACCTGATGCAATTTTATAAAATGTATTTATTGATTTTACAGCTTTGTTTAGAATTTTAGATTTATATATTTTTAAAACTTAAAAATTTATTATCAAAATAGTATTTCAGAAGAACTTTACATTTGCTAGTACTGAAGCTGAAATACCAAGCCGAGAGTTTTAAAACCATTTGTTGTAGATGGTTATATAATACTGCTGTCACGTGACAGACATTATTCTACCTTACTCATCGCAGAACTTCGCTAAACATTTTGAACAGTTCTATTTTTATTGATGTAGGAAAATACATAGAGCATAAGAATTTTTTTTCTTTTATAGAATGTACATTTATAACATTCTGTTTATACACATACTCTTTAAACTCGCTCTTAAATATATTTATCGTGGAAAAGGCGTTCTTCCTAACGTTAAAAAGCCGCTGTTATTTGAATCATTGGCTACATTTAAAAATCCACTTACTAATTATTCAGATTTTTTATTTCTATAATACTTTCAGAATGTTTTCTGATATGGGAATATTAACGTTTTTAAATAATATCCAAGTTTTGGTTTGTCGCTCTACTGTAATTTTCTGCACACTTTAGGTTAATTAGAGGGGGACTTGTAGTTTAACGTGGATTCTAATCACTAACAAACTTGTGAAGCTTGTGGTTTTATTGTTTCTTAATTTTTTGTGAAGTAAAACTTATCTTTGTGTCCTTGATTAATAAATAAATGTGTACTAATTAATAAACACATTTTATAAGTGTCTTTATGAAGAAATGCGTGGGGTGAAAACAGCCAAACTGCGATGATACGCCAAATCTAGTACGAAAGCGACAGGATTTTGGTTTGGTTTGGTTTGGTTTGTCGCTCCACCGCCATCTTGTGCACAAGAGGGCTAAACAGACAGGGACTTACAGTTTAACGTGGATTCCGAACCACTCACAAACATCCGTCCCCGCCAGGATTCGAACCTGAAACCTGTGGTACCCAAGACTGGATCGCTAGCCAGTTAGCCATCAGGTCACTATCCATACAAAGACCTATGAAATTTATTATTTTGCAATGGCGTCGCATAGGTCTCCCTAACATTAAGAAGCCGTTTTTATTTGCATCGTCGGCGACATTTGAAAACCCCACTTGCTAGTTATGCAGGTTATTTCATTGCTATAATAGTTTTACGATGTATTTCTAATATGGAAGCAATAACGTTTTTAAGTATCCATCTAAGTGTTGTTCAAATCGATCGACACTGCTGTCGATCCTGATGAAGCAATCGACTATCCTGTTGAAATCTTGAATTCACTAGATTTACCATGAATTCAGTTACATTCTCTTCCAGATTCACAGGTCTAAATCATGTTAACATTGAATGGGATTATTCAGTTATTTCTTAATTCGGCTGGCTTTCTGAAATTGCAAATGAATTCAATGAAAATAAGCAATAAATTGATAATTTCACTCATTATATAGGGTGATTCAATGTCCGTGAGACACACTTTGAGAGCAGTACAACTCAGTAAAACATCCTTTGATAAAAATCTAGAATCATAAACCCTTTCCGCCAAATCCACCGCCAAGATGCCAAATCGCTAAGTAAACACACATAAAGACTGCTTCAGTTAGTTTTCATGGTAAAACGATACTACTGTGCCCAAAAAGTAAGACCAATTTTTATTTTTTTCAAAAAAACTTTATTTGTTCTTCCAAATTTGTTTCGCCGCCTTCAAAGTAATCCCCTCCGGACACAATGCACTCGTGCCAACTTTCTTTCCAATCCTCAATGCATGCTGAAAAGTCATCGGCAGGGATGGCCTTCAAAGCGCGCGGCGACTCACGTCGAATCTCTTCAATCGGCTCAAAACGGTGTCCCCGGAGTGGTCTTTTGAGTTTAGTTAATAGCCAGAAGTCGCACGGTGTGAATACGGTAGTTGTGGAACGATATGGGTTTCATTTTTGGGCGAAAAAGTCACGAAGAATCAATGCAGTGGGAGCTGGCGCATTCAGTGCTTTCGGTTCCAATCGAGATTCGACGCGTTTGAGGCCCAAAATGGAATGGACCGATCCTTTTGAAATTCCAACATCATCAGCAAGGTCTCTAATTGTAAATAGACGGTTTGCGAACACCAGATCTTTAATTTTTTGGACGTGAATTTCGTCGGTTGAGGTGGAGGGTCGACCAAAGGGCCTCTTCGTCTTCTGCCTTCTTTAAACTGTTTATACCACTTATAAACGTTTCTTTTCGATATAGGAATCCTCACCGAATGTCTTCTTCAACATTCTATTCGTTTCTGCAAAAAAAAATTGAAGGCAAGTCCTTTGCTCAAGGAATTCAGACATTTCAAAAATCGCCGGAATCAGTTTTAACGTCTCACAAGGACAAGCGTAACTCGAACACTACTGAATAGTTTGACATCAAATTTCACACAGATGTCAAGGACAGGGCCAGCAACCCAAAAAAGGGAAAGAATTGAAATTCCATACGCCCCGGGAATTTTAAATTGAAAATTGGTGTTACTTTTTAGACACAAGAAATTGGTCTTATTTTACAGAAAAATCCATTATTAGAATGCCAAGTTGCCAAGTAAAATGTCTGCCGAAGTTAATTGTGAAGTTTAGAAATTAGTTAAAACTCTATTTCGCCAAATTCCCTCACCAAAAATCGCTATTACGCCAACAATAGTTGCCGATAATAAGTCAAATTTTATTCCTAAAATGATTTTATGCCAAATTTTATAACTATTATGCGAAAATCTATTTCTAATTTGCCTTTACGCCAAATTTTATCGCTTTAAAGCCAAAATATATCTCTCTTTTGCAAAAATATTATTTCTAAATTGCTTTTACGGCACATTTTATCGTTATTAGGCTGAAATTATTCGTTAATATGTCAAATTATTTTGCTATTCTCCAAAAAAAATTGATTTTGTTCTGGCGTCCCAAAATTAAAAAATAAAATTTTTTCGTGCGAATTCAAATAACAATTGTCAAAAATCTTAACTGTGTCAAAAGCATTAAAAAGAAAATAAATATTTGATAATCAAATATAAGTTATTAATGGAGTAAAAAATCGATTTTGTTGTTTGTTTCGTATTTTTATGAGTGGCAACGTCATAACAATTGTTTCTATTACATAAAACTGACCGAGATACCGTTCTAAGAATATTTTCTTAATAATCTAGAATATCTTGGAGTAGTTATCTAAAAAAAGTACATGCTACTGTTTCTATTTATTCTAAATAAAAATTCGGCAAATAAAAATCAAAGTAACATTAAAGTAGTCATTATATTGTACACAAAAAAAGAAATTACGAACTTTTCTAATTAAAGTATTATAACCCTAAAGAAATTGGTAAAATACTCCGGGTTGCAAGATTGGCGACGTTTTCTTAGATCCTTTGTGTGTGTATATGTGTGTGTGGTGGAATTAACAAGACAAGACATTGACATTTCATTTAAACATTAAATCCTGCTATTTTGGAAGAATAAAAATTATTTTTATAAAAGAGTCAGGGAGTCTAGCCTCCTGCCTCCGACTCCTTCTTAACTGCTCAATTTCGACTCCCTATCTTTGCTTAATTTAATATCTCCAAATATTTTGTTTGTCAAGACAGCAACATAAAAATTATATAATTTTCTTTATTTTTTTTTATGTTTTATGTAAAATATACATGTAATAAACTACTTCGAAATTTGTAAACAATTTTAAATTTGTACTAAATGTTGTTTTAATAAAAAATTTAACTCAGGCTTATAACATTTAATTTTGTTACTCAATCGAACAAAGAATATTTAAATATTCTTAAATACATTAAAATTAATGTTATTAAAAATATTTCTTAGGGAAAACATTAATTTTTTTTGATTAAACACAGCAATTTTTTTTATTAAATATATTTTTTTCTATCTATATCAAATGTTTACTTTGAACTCATAATATTAAGATTTTTTTTAATTTATTCAATCATAGCTGGACCGAGATTGGCCAAAGAGAAGAGAATATTGCGATTAAATCTTTTAAAACTCTACTATTTCGGAATCCTCTGCTTTCATTCAAATTTTATTAACAAATGCAAAATAATTACAATAGCATTGTGGGTAACAAGTTAAGAATGTAAACCAAGTTTTTAATCCTGTATTTAGCACTTCTTCGTTATTTAAATGTTTCGGATTTTTATTTACTTACTAAATGATTTAACTAATTCAAGTTTCTTTATTTCGCTCGTTCATTATACTGTATTGTTCTCTATATTAGGGCCTGATGGCCGAGTAATTGGTGCTGGGTGCCACAGGTTTTGGGTTCGAGTCCCGTGGTGTCAGGGATGTTTGCAGTGGTTCGCAATCCATTTTAAACCGTTGGCGCCGGTCTATTATGATTACTACTATTACGTCACACCACATCACATCAGTGTGCCTAGTGCTGAGTTGCCCCTTTACAGTTTGGGAGTGACGTGGGTGAGAAGAAGTCTGATTGGGCTCTGTGACGCTCTACGATCCTACGGCTTAAAGTGGATTCCGAACCACCGCAAACATCCATGACACCCGCTGGGATTCGAACCCGAAATCTGTGGTACGGAGCTCCAGAGTGCTAGCCACTTGGACACCAGGCCCCTGGTCTATTATGATTGTTGGGCGTAGGGCTGACAAAAAATAGGGCCGTAAAAAATAAAATATCTCCACTCTCGAAATCTGCCAGCAGGAAGAGAGTCTGGGCCCACTATGGAACTGTTGCGCCATTGTTGATGATGATGATGATTCTCTGTATTTATCACAGTTTTTAAATATACCTTTTGTAAAACTGATAAAAGTTTTCCGAACCACTACAAACATCCATGGCCCATTTAAAATTTGCCAACGGCACGCAAACCGCGCCCAATGATGCTTAGATCAGATTCATTACAATTTGTTAATATGATATGTGTGAAATGATAACTTATTTTCGATTTTGATTTTTGTTCTTAACAAAAAAAAAAAAACATTTAAATTAAAATTTGAATGGTTTTTCATTATGCGCAACCTTTAAATCTATTTTAGTCCTCTTTACAATTTTCTCATTAAATCCAAACAGACAACCAAAGAAACAAATATAAATTTTGAGCTTACTTTTTGAGCGAGTTCATTGACCAGGAAATCGAAACCAGACCTCACATGAAGCGAACGAACATTCTACCGAGAATTATGAACCATTTTCAAAATGCGAGTAAATTGTGTTGGAGTTCAGCCTTTGCTAATAATTCTAAGCGCACATACAAAAAAATCGACCTCAGTGGGCAAATACTTCCCTTTAGACCCCCCCTCCCCCCTCTACTTTTAGGTTATATATAATTATACAGATTTGCCAAGTTTATATTTGTTTTCGCTGTAGGTTAGATGAATCTTCCACTTTCTAAATGTTTATTCCTGTTAATAAAATAAATTTGTCCATATAAAGCAAAGAAAAAAAATATTAAATATATTATGTTTAACATTTTATTTTTGTTAATGTGTAAATAATTGCTTATTTGAAATAATTTAGTTCTTTTTTTTTTAGGTTCTTACGAAAAGTGATCTTATTTCATAACGACAAGTTACTCATTAAAGGGCCTGATGGCCGGGTGACTGGTCTCGGAGCCAGAGGTTTCTGGTTCCAGTCCCGGCGGTGCCATGGACGTTTGTAGTGGTTCGAAATCCACTTTAAATTCGTAGGTTCCAGTCTAATATGACTGCAGAGCATAGGGCGTAGGGCTGACATCCCTACCCCGTAAAAACAAAACATCTCTTGTCTCGAAATCTGCCAATGGGCAAACGGCCTTAGCCCACCATGTTGTTGTTGTACCAATGCAGAAGAAGTTACTCATTAGCTGTGCAAAATAAAATACTACAAAAAGCAAAAAAAAAAAAAAGACAGATTTGATAAAAGTTTCAAATGCCAGAGATTTGTTTTCATGCAACAAGTAAGCTATAAAAATATAACGTTACCCAAGAGGCCCTACGTTGTACTAGCCCCGACCTATGTTGCATCCGATAGCTTTACTGTAATTTGATATTAGAGAGTTTTTGCATACCGTACGTTAGTTACCGTAGGACGTCCTTTAGCTTTTTCTCCCTAGCGCGCATGCTCATAGGAAACATAATTTCCTATGAGCATGCGCGCTAGGGAGAAAAAGCTAAAGGACGTCCTACGGTAACTAACGTACGGTATGCAAAAACTCTCTATTAATACATTCATCATCATTGGAGCCACAACTCATGGTGGCCAAGTCTGTCTGCCTACTGTCAGATTTCAAGACAGATGCTTTCTTTTTACGGGTAGAAATGTCAACTCTACAGTCATATTAGTTTGGTTCCTACGGTTCAAAACCGATTCCGAAGCACTGCAAACATCCATATACATCCTTATGTATAAAGAATTCGAAGATTCTAATTCAGATATTCGAATCCGAAACCTGTTTCACAGAGCTCCAGAACGCTAGTCACTCGGTCATCAGGCCCTGCTAATACTTCACATTTTCAAAATGCATCTTTATGGTGGTTAACCTTACAAAAGAACATCCCATATTAAAAAAAATTTATTTTCGTAAACGAGTTTTTTTGAGATATCCAAAAGCATTTAACTATATTCATTTTCAGTAAATAAATAAAAGGTACTAAAAACACAGCAAATATGAAATATGAATGAGTAAGCATATTAAGTTAGTATTACGAAAAGGAATAAGAAAATGAACAGAACTATTCCTTTTTGTAACAATTACCGATAAAAAGAAAGAATTTTATATAATTAAAGAAGGAATTATTTATTAAATGTTTTTCATTTTTCTTAATTACGCATCAGTTAAAAATATAATGGAATGAGTTTTAAAAAATTAAGACTTATCGTAATAAAATAAAACTTCATAAAAAATATTAAATTTATGCATATTTTTAAATGATTAAAAATCCAAACATTATTTAATAAGAATTAATTTTCCTTTAAGTTATATTTATGTTATATTATTTTATATATATTCTTATATTATATAACTTGTATATTAATATATTTATATTAATATATTTATATTATTTTTATGATATTTTTTATTTAATTAAGATAATAATTGGAAAGAACTGAAAACGATTTTCAATCCATATTAAAATCGTCTGCATTTTATAAGTAAAAGAAAAAAAATGTTTTTATTTATAATTAAAAACATTGACAGAATAGGTGTAAAGATGTATATGGGTATATATTATTTATATTATAGTTTTATATTATATTATTTCATTAAAATAATAATTGGAAAGAAATGAAAATGAATTCCAACAAATATTGAAATCGTTTTCATTTTATGAGTAACAGAAAAAAAGAATGTTTTTAATTATAATGTGAAAATCTTGACAAAATAGTTGTAAAGATGTATAGATATATATGAGTTAAGCTATATATTATATATATTAAGGTAATAAAATCATATAAAATAATTTATTTTGGATTAATAGAATATTTTCCACGTGTTATTTATATTATATTTTTGTATTACATTATATTATTATATTTATATTTTTATGGTGTTTTATATTATTTAATTAAAATAATAATAGGAAAGAATTGAAAACGAATTCCAATCGATATTAAAATCGTTCGCATTTTGTAAGTAAAAGAAAAAAAGAATGTTTTTAATTATAATGTGAAAACTTTGATAAAATAGGTGTAAAGATGTATATGTATATAGGAGTTAAGTTATATTATTTATATATTATATTTTTATATTACATTATTTATATATTATTATATTTATATAATTTTTAATCTATTTTATATCATTTAATTAAAATAATAATCGGAAAAAATTGAAAACGAATTTCAATTATTGTTAAAATCGTTTGCATTTTATAAGTAAAAGGAAAAAGAAGGTTTTTAATTATATTGTGAAAACTTTGACAAAATAGGTGTTAAGATGTATAGAATTTAAGTTACGTTATTTATATATATTTTTATATTATATTATTTATATACTTTATTTTTATTACATATTATTTATATATTACTATATTTATATTATTTTTATGAAGCTTTACATTATTTAATTAAAATAATAATTGGAAAAAGTGAAATTCGATTTAAAATTCATATTAAAGTCGTTTGCATTGTATAAGTGAAATAAAAAAAATACTTTTAATTATAATGTGAAAACTTTGACTAAATAGGTGTAAAGATGTATTGGTGTAAAGTTATATTATTTATATATGATATTTTTATATTATTTTTATATTTTTATCTTTTATTATTTTTATGATATTTTATAACACTTAATTAAAATAATAATTGGAAAGAACTAAAAACGAATTCCAATTAATATTAAAATCATTTGCATTTTATAATTAAAATAAAAAAAGAATGTTTTCAATTTTAATGTGATAACTTTGACAAAATAGGTGTATAAGAGCTAAATTATATTATTTATATACTATATTTTTATATTATATTATCTATATATTAATACATTTATATTATTTTAATGATATTTTATATTATTTAATTAAAATAATAATTGGAAAGAATTGAATAAGAATTCATATCAATAATAAAATCATTTGCATTTTGTAAGTTAAAGAAAAAAATAATAATGTGAAAATTTTCATAAAATAGGCATAAAGATGAATAGGAGCATAGGAATTATATTATTTACATATTATATTTTTATTATATTATTTATATATTATATTTTTATATTATATTATTTTTATATTATTATATTAATTTAATTTTTTATGATGCTTCAGCTTATTTAATTAAAATAATAATTGGAAAGAATTGAATAAGAATTCATATCAATAATAAAATCATTTGCATTTTGTAAGTTAAAGAAAAAAATAATAATGTGAAAATTTTCATAAAATAGGCATAAAGATGAATAGGAGCATAGGAATTATATTATTTATATTATATTTTTATTATATTATTTATATATTATATTTTTATATTATATTATTTTTATATTATTATATTAATTTAATTTTTTATGATGCTTCAGCTTATTTAATTAAAATAATAATTGGAAAGAATTGAATAAGAATTCATATCAAGATTAAAATCATTTGAATTTTATAAGTAAAAGAAAAAGAATGTTTTTAATTATAATATGTTAATTGGGACGGAATAGGTGTTCTAATGAAAGTTAATCAGCTTCATGAATTATGAGAACTTTTTTCCGACAGACAAAAAATCAGATATCGAAATTTTTTCCGTAGCATGCTGATGAATTTCATTTTATTCGCACGTAGAAAGAATGACAATGGCAAACGCGATACACATACGTTTATTTGATAGATAAGAAATTGAAGCAAACACGTGGGCTCTACACCTCATTATAATTTGTTTTATTTTTTTACTTGAAACAGGTTTCCTGGTGGCCCACTTTTTATACTGCTCTCCTAATATTACGTATTTTGATCCTTTTTAATAAGGAAAAACGGCTCATATATCCGACGTAAGTCATTATTCAGCAAAACTATCTATTGCGAAAATGAACGTTTTGTGCGAACAGAAAATTAGTTTTATTTTTTATATTAATGGGCTTTTCTGTATTAAACTCTTTTTTACATCAACGATACAAGCGGATCACAGACTTAAGAAAATCGCATGTATTAATTGTAACATAAAGTAAGAATGTAAGATAATGTATAGTAATAAGATAATATATATTATTATAAAATAAGAATGTGGTTTAACGATACACTAATATTCTATAAGGATATATACATTAGAATTTCCGAGAATAAGGATATATTAATATTTCATGAGGATCTACTAGTAATGTACTAATAAGTACACGGGATAATATTATATTAGTATCCTTCCATAAAGATAATGTAGTATTCGTCTATAAGATTCTACTAAGTTGCGATATGTTAACAAGAAAGCGATATAATCTATACACTAGTATTTCTGGAATACTAATACTAGTGCTAGTATTTCATAAAGAAATAATAATATTCCATATATTAACAAGAATAGAGCTAAATATATCTGTATTCTGTAAGGATATATAATAGTATTAACAAGAATGCGAAATAAGGATATACTAATATCCCACAAGAATCTACTAACAGTCCACGCATTAACAAAAACGTGGGAAAAGAATATACTAGAATTCGTCTATAAAGATCTTAGAATCAGAATCTTAGTATCCCTCCTTAAGATTCTACTAGTGTTCGAAATATTAACAAGAACGCAGTATAAGAATATACTAATATTTCATAAAGACCGTAATACTATTATTCTATAAAGACCTACTAGAATTCCATGTATTAATAAGCATATATTAGTATTCCACATAATAACAAGAATATTTTTGTTCTAATGCAGCTGGCAAGTAGACCGCGATCTTTTATGTCATAAGGGCTGCACCGACGTTACTCACTTTGCACTACCCAGGGGGCGCGTGTAACTTGATGGTAAGCCCCGGACGCGGAGTAACAATGCCCCCGGAGCGCTCTACGATCCTATTAGGACCGGGACCTACGGTTTAAAGTGGATTCCGAACCACTACAAACATCCATGGGCAAGCCGGGATTTGCACCCGATACCTGTGGTACCGAACGCCAGAGCGCTAGCCACTCGACCATTAGGCCTCATAACAAGAATATAAAATAAGAACATATTATAGCAAAAATTAAAAAGAACGCGGTATAAAGATACGCAAGTATTCTATAAGGATATATACCAGTATTCCATAAAGATATAATTTTGTATATATTAACAAGAACGAAATACTAGTATTCTTGTAGTAGAATAAATGTTTACTAGTTTTCGATACATTAATAAGAATTCGGGATAAGGATATATCAGCATTCCCTACGCTAACAAAAATGTGGAATAAGGATATACCGATATTCCATATGTATTAATAGGAATGTGATAATATATACTAGTACTGTAAATATTTAAAAAAAACGTGCGATAACAATATTCCAGCATTCTATAAGAATATATACATTAATATTGCATACATTAATAAGAATACGGTATAATATATTAATATTCCATGAGGTTCTACTAATATTCCATGTATTAATAAGTACGAGGGATAATATCATATGAGGATTTTTAGTATTCCTTTATAAGATTCTATTAATTTGCGATATATAAAAAAGAATGCGATATAATCTATACACCAGTATTTCATAAAGATGTACTAGTAGTTCACATATTAAACAAGAATGGGGATAAAGATATGCACGTATTTCGTAAGGATATATAATAGTATACCAAAAATAATATATCAAAAATGCGGCATAAGGATATACAAATATTTCACAAGGATCTATTAACATCCTAAGTATTAACAAAAATGCCGGGAAAAGAATATACTGGTATTTGTCTATATATTCTAAATATATAAAGAATATATACACAAATATATAAAAAGAATATACTTATATATATAAGTATATAAGGAATATACTAGTACAGTCTAGTAATCAACCTTAAAATTCTACTAATATTCGACAGATTAACAAGTGCGCAGGATAAGGATATACCAATATTCCATAAAGGGCTACTAAATTGCATATGATAATAATAAACCAGAATAAAACATAAGGATATACTCATATTCCATAGAGATCTACTAATATTCCGAATTCGTACAAAAACTCGGGATAAAGATATATCAATATTATATTAGTATCTCACATGTATTAACAAGAACCCAGGAAAAAAATATACGTTTGCATAGGATATATTGATAGGTATGTGGACTAACGATGTACTTCTGTAAGGATATACTACTATTCCATCTATATTTTTTATTTAATTCTTTAGTGTGTTTTTAAATAAATGAATAATTGCACAATTTTTTATTTAATTTAAAAGAAAGTTTAATTTTGCCATTTGATTTAAAAGTTTAATTAATAAAAAAAAATCATCGAAATCAATATTAGTAGGGAAATATCTCGTATTTTAACATTCAAAATGATCACAATATTTATAGAAAGAGTGTCTTACTATTAAATATGAAAGAACAAAATTATTTTTTTCTGATATAAAAACAAAAAGCACAACTCATTCATTTATCCTTCAAAGATCAACAATACAGAGATTTCAAAGAAATAATAATAACAGCAAATTAAAATCTGCATAATAAAACAGATTGATATTTACAAATTAAAAAATATATAAAATTAAAAAGTAAATTTTTTTAAAAAAGATATGGACGAACAAAACTTTAAAAATGTGTTTATCATTTAAACAATTTGAATTTTTAGATTGTCCTACCACTGTTTTAATTCTTTAACACTATTCTGTTTATTTGTAAGCTGACGCAGTTACTTAAGTTACTATATAAATGTGCGTAGTTTTCTGGTTAAACGGATGTAGATGGATAGTTAAATGGCTTACTGGAAGTGTTAACTTTATGTTTCCATAAATCACTGCTTTAAACAGCATTCGATCTTGGCAATACAAGCATTGATTGTCGCAAAGAATTATATCATATAAAACTCGCTTCTTTTTATCTCAAAGCATTGTTGGGAAAACCATTCGGAATTACTAGTTTCTGGAAAGTTTAAAACAACATCGTAACTAGAAGTTTTCAAACTAAATTTTATTGCTTTAAACAATTTAACAATAAATGCATTTTCCACGCATGGCCTAACAGAAATACTTTGGAAGAAAATACGGTTAGCTTCCACTGAAAAGGTTCGCAAAATTACTGTTTTGGAAAGCAAGTAGACACGGTGGGGATTGTTACAAAGAGTCCTGTAAGTCACGTTTTTTGGTTGCTAATCCCGTTAACTCGCTGCTGTGCTACGTTATGCCGAAATGTCCTGTTTTCAAAAGAAAGCAAACTACGACAATGATTTTAAATAAATAGGTGCTCAAAATAAAATAAAAATATAACGGTTGGGTCTAGCAGCGGAGAAATATGCGGGCATGCGGGTGTGTCTGCGCGCATGTGTCTCACTGTTAGTGTGTTAGAAGCCTGCAAGCTTGGAAAAAATGGTCCTATCCCATTCACCATTTTCTCAAGTCATTTTTTTTTTTTCACTGGAAGAGTTTTGGCATTTTATTCCCTGGAGAGAGGCATGTATATTCTTTGACAAGTACATAATAACAACCCATCATAGACAAATTTGACAGCAGACAAGCGGTATTGTGGGTATTTATATTACATGCAAATAGTATTTTCTACTGATGAGAACAACCTATCACATCTAACACCTATCTAAAATAGGATAGCAGATATTTGGTGTCATGCATAATGAGACTCATAAAATTAGAGAATGTCTGTGAGACCTTCATAAGTCGAAATATTTACAGAGGCAATATATCATAAGTCGTTCCATCGTAATGGGTGATCGGCCACGATCTGAGAAATGTGTACTTCAACGAGAAGTGAGGGAAGCTGATCTTCCCACCTCTTGACGGATTGTCTTAAACGGAGGTTTTTCGTGAAGAGGGAGAGTTGTTTTTCTTTTTTTTTTCTCTGAAGTGGCTGAACAGGCCGGAGTTCCCGCCTGTTTCCAAAGTGAGCCCCTTGTGGTTTCGTGCATCACGCCGTGTGATAATGAAGGTGACCTTGTGCATACCTTGTGCATTAGACGCAACATAGACTTGAGAACTGCGAAAATCTCTGACTTTGGAGTGAATTGTACTTGTGATATAATCGTGCACTTGTGACTCAAATTTAAATCTTTAATTTTCATTTTTTTGTAAATAAAAAAATTATAGTAATCCAGAGTTCAGTATTTGTATATATGTATAAAATCCTTGTAATAAAAATTCAAATGCTCCGATGATCCTGAAAGCGGCCCTCTTCTTCAAGCCGTTACGGGTCCAGTGTAGGCCGAGACTTTCTGAGGACTACTTTCTGCGATGGATGACACGTGACCTTCCTCAGCCATTCTTAGAAAGGAGTCTAAAACTGGTAAATTCGTAAATAGCCTCAAAACGCGAATCGTTCTCCAAACGAGCAATTCTTGTTTTGGCAGAGAGATGCATAAAAAGTTAGCACAAATACAATTTTACGTATTATATGTACAAAACTTTACATATTATATAATTTTTTAATTAAATAAATGTTTCTTTTATGAAAAAACGTATGAATTAACTTCCATTAAATATTATACAGGTCACATTTAAGATCTATAAAAACCAAAGATGTCACAGAAGTTTTATATTAGATTCGATTTTCGCTATTAGAATCAAAACTTATTAATAAACTTATTATTAATTAACTTATAATATAATGCATTAATATTTGTTCACTGATTAGTTAAAAAAATTTTATTTAATCTTGGTTTTTTTTCCTAATAAAATGTGAAGAAATTAATGTTTAAAATAGCCAGAGAAAAATTCTAGAAAACGAAAGTTGACAAAAATAATAATAATAATAATAAACCAAAAATTAAAAAAAAACTGAAATCTGCTCGGCAAATTTCAACTTATCATGTGTGAACGTTCGAGAATGGATGAATAAACTCGAGAATATGCCAATGTTTAATAATGCACGATATATAGGAAGCAATGGATTGGAATACTACAAGAATGGCCAAATTCAAATAGCCCCACGAATAGAGCAATGTTGAATAGATCAAAAACTTCATGAAGAGTGAATTGTTCAAGAATCTCTTCCACAAGAAACGTTATCACATACAGTAGCCAAAAGAATATATCAAAGTTTGAAAATTCTAGGCATACATGAAAGTATTCCAAACACAATAAGAAGCTCCGTAAGCACGGGAAAATGCCCAAAGTGATACATGTGAAACTTCATGAAGAAGGAATGGGTCAACGCACTACAAGCACTTATAGCCATTGGATATACAAATGTTTAAAATCGCAATCCAGAACAGGAAAAATGCTTCAAAACCCTACTACAAAACCCTTCAATCAAAAGTCAACTTTAGACCAGCGTTATTCATGAAGCATTTCAAGAGTCAAGGGACCCAAAGTACCATTTTCCGCCAAAATTCGAAATGGAGTTTTATTTGCTTGGCCCTCATTTTCGGGTAACCTTACGGACCCCTAACCAGGACAACATTATGTTCACCCATGATGAAAAAGAATAATAAATAAATCTACAGACAAAAGCAAGAAATTAAATATACTGTGTTTTTACTGAAACTAGGAAAATTCTGATTGTTTTAGAATCAAACAATGAGATTTTTCCTTGTTTCAGTAAAAACATAGCATATTTAATTCCTAAAGATTTTTTAGAGAATATATCAATGAAAGTTGGAAGATTAGAAGTCAGAAAGACTCTCAGAAAGGTCTGAAGAAATCGATCCCTACACATCTCAACGGAAGTAAGCTAATATAAAATAACTTCCTCTTGGATGAATAGAAGATTTCTTACAATTAATTATAAAATTAATTAAAAATTTAAAGACGCAAAAATATTCGAAAACGAAATGAGAAAAAATTAAATATAAATAAAGCATTAAAAAAATAAATATATCCAATAAATCCGGAAATATGAATTTAAATAAATAATTAAGCAAAACAAAACTTTTTAAAGCGAAATAAATAAACAAATAGTGTCGTGTGAAAGTTGGGCAACCCGATTGTAACTGGTTGGATTGAGATACTTGAGGCACAGGCTGGAGAACTCACAGCTTTATTGACACACACGTTAGAGACATACAATATGTAACACATTTAAAGACAGATAATTATAAATTCGTGGAAGAATTCCACTTCTAATTCGAAAACCTGAAACTCGGTTACGCGCAGGGTGCGTGAAATATACTTCCTCTTCTGGTGAGAGTCTGTAGGACAACTAATGCGCCGGGATGCGTTAAATATATTTCCCCTCGGGGTGAGAGACTATACAATAAACGTTTCTCAGCGGGAGCGCAGGTTGTGTTGTACTTCCTCTCAGGCGAGAGTATCGAGGTCAACTAATCATCTCTTCTGAACGCTTCAGAGGGCGCTCTTGCCAGTGTGTAATAGGAAGCATTGTTACAATATATGAATCAAAATATAGTTACAAACCAGAATAATAACAAAAACAGGATGACACATTTTAAATATGAACAGATGATACTTTCAAGAAATACTTTCATTTCTAGCAAATAATTTTTTTGATATGAAAATATAATTATCTAGCGAAATATTTTTATTGCTGAATAAATGATTTCGCCGTCATTATTTTAATTAAGATGAAATAATGTATTCTAAATGAAAGAGGGAAAACGAACAATAGCTTATATTACTTGTTCAGAACATTTGCTGAATTATTAATTAATAATTACTTACACAAAAACAGTTTAGTTCTGAAATTTTTCTCATGTTAAAATATATGACCTCAATAAATTGGAACAAAATCTATAAAACTATGTAAATTATATTAAAAATAATATATAAGTGATAAACTATAAAGAAAAAATAATATAATTTATCTTGTAGGAATTTTTAAAATACACACACAAAAATTCAAAATTTTTTTTATTGTAAATTCCTTAATTTTAAAATTATGGTAAAATTATAGGCCAAATTTATACTTAGATCAATACTATTGTAATGCAATCATTTTGAAACTTAATTCTTCAATTCTCTGTATTACTCATATCAATAAGGCCATATTTATATATTTATAACAATTTAAATTTTGTGAATTTGTAAAATTTGCTAATTAAATGTTAAATTAAACACTAGTACGATATGGTTTAAAAAATAAATTCCGAACCACTACAAACATCTCTGGTCCCACCGAGACTCGAACCCGAAACCTGCCTAATCGAGTGCCTGAGCGTCAGGTTCCACACTTTATAAAAGCATTTTTTTATGAAGAATTAAGTTTCAAAATGACGGCATTACAGTAGTGTTGATCCAAGCTTACATTTGGCCTATATTATTCGAATACGATATGAAATTATTTTATTTGACTAATATAGGCCAAATTTAAGCTTCGATCAACACTATTGTAATGCAATCATTTTGAAACTTAATTCTCTCTATATATAACTAACTTAAGCATTTATATATATAACTGTTTAAATTTTGCTAATTGGTAAATTTTAAACAAAGCTCTTAGTACCTCATAGCAATTATTTGGAAACGTTTGAAATACTATATAAGAAATTATTTTTAAAAGTATTTTATTCTAATCATATAGGCCAAATTTAAGCTGTTGTATTACAATCATTTTGAAACTTAATGCTCAGTATCATTAAGGCCATATTTATATATAACCGTTTAAATTTTGCTAATTGGTAAATTTTAAATTAAACACTTAGTACCTGATCATTTTTATTTGGAAATGTGATATAAAAGCTTATTTATAAAAGTGTTTCATTCGAATTTTACAAATTATTTCATTTGAAACAATGACAGGAAAAATAAAGAAAAAAGGATTTTTGGGCGATAAGTATTCTTTCCGCGTATTACTACTTTAGAATATTTTAATCAAATTTATTCAAGTGTAGCTGCGGTTTTACTCAACTTCACCGAACTAAAACGAAAACGAATCTAATAATCCATTCAAAAACAACGAACGATTTTTCATTAAGGCAAAATGGCAACCGTGTATAATCGTTCGCAGTTTTTAAAAATGGCTGAAAAGAAATTTAGAATATGAGTAACTTTCAGCATTGAAAAGAAGGTAAAGTAAAAATACTACAATTCTTTTTTGATTTTTATGATGTAGGTAATACCGAACAAAATTGTTCCGGTAGTAAAATGTTCCTAGAACTAGAATCTCTAGGTGACGTCATGTTTTTAGAGTTCGTTTTTTTTTTTTTCTCTCTCTCTTTTTCCTGAGAAGAGTTGAATTCTAGTTTGTCATTTCGTTTTCTACTTGATGGTCATGTTGAGCGATGTGGGGTTTTCATCGCACGTTTCTGGTGTTCTAAAGTTCTTTGCGGTTTCGTATAAATCGTTCCGGTGTTCGTCGTCCTGTGACATAATGGTGTTGCCAGCCCTGTTAGAAATAATTTAGTGAGAATCGTTTTCTGAATCTGTTTCGCTATGAACTTCGCTTTGTTCTTCGGAGGTTTAACCGTTCTTGTAGGTTCTTGTGTCATAGTTTGTGTGTGGTAAGTTTTTATGTTTTTATTTTATGCATTTGAAATTTTTTTTTCACATATTTTAACACACATTTTCACATTTATTTTGACACATTTATTTATTTTAACACACATTTTTACATTTTTGCATTTATTTTGACATATTTTAACATACATTTTTTCATATTTTAACACACATTTTTTACATTTTTGTATTTATTTTGACATATTTTAACATACATTTTTACATTTATTTTGACATATTTTAACATACATTTTTTTGACATTTTTATTTTTTTTACATTTTTGACATATTTTAACATACATTTTTTTATTTTGACATTTTTAATTTTTTACATTTATTTTGACATATTTTAATACACATTTTTACATTTTTGTATTTATTTTGACATATTTTAACATACATTTTTATATTTATTTTGACATATTTTAACACACATTTTCACATTTATTTTTACATATTTTAACACACATTTTTACATTTATTTTGACATATTTTAATACACATTTTTACATTTATTTTTGCATATTTGAACACAAATTTTTATATTTTTGCATTTATTTATAGATATTTTAACACACATTTTTACATTTATTTTTACATATTTTAACACACATTTTTACATTTATTTTTATATATTTTACCACACATTTTTATATTTATTTTTACATATTTTAACACACATTTTTGCATTTATTTTGACATATTTTAACACAAATTTTTACATTTAGTTTTGCACATTTTAACACACATTTTTACATTTACTTTGACATATTTTAACACACATTTTTACATTTATGTTGACATATTTTAACACATACTTTTACATTTTTGTACTTATTTTGACATACATTTTTACATTTTTGCATTTATTTTTAAGTATTTTAACACAAATTTTTACATTTATTTTTACATATTTTAACACACATTTTTACACTTATTATTACATATTTTTATATATTAAAATAAATAGCATAATTTGTTTCTGTGTTTTTAAATTTATGTTGTGATTTTTTATTTAGAGTTTTAGATAAGTTGATATAAAAGAGGTATAGGTTGATATCCAAAAGGTTATTTAAACAGTTAAGTGATAAATCATTAAATGTCACATTTATTGAAAACACGCGCAGATACATGTGTATGCCAACATAAGACTATTTTGTATTTAACTATCGATTGTGCTTATTATGCAATAAAAGTTTATCTCTTGCTATTTTTTCCTTCTAATCTTTTTATTTGAATGTAAAGATTTCTAATCATGTTGTTTTTGGAGTCGGATATTTTATTATTATTTTATTTTCATTTTAAATAATTTTTTCTAAATTATGATTCCAAATCAGCCAGTGAAAATGATACTACATAGGTTTGAGGTGTAAAGAATTTTTCAAAATTCTGTTTTGAAATTAGCTAATTAATTTTTCGTAAAATTTCAAAATAAATATGAAATGTTAATAATATATAAATAATGGTAATGATATGTAAATAAGTGCTAATAATATATAAATAAATATTAAATGGTAATTTTCAATTTGTATGCAATTAATTTTATTTATTTTTTTCTTGCTTATTCGATTTTTTTAATTTCTGCTATATCTATGTTGCTTTTTTACATATTTCTAATAAAATTCATATAATAAAAAATTATTCTTATATAGTTTATAATAAAATGTTATAAACTATTCGTATAAATTACTAAGAATCTATTCGTAGTATAAACGATTCGTATAAGTTGTTAAAAATCTATTCGTATAAGTTTCTTAGAGTCTATTCCTATTATAAACTGCGTATTCGTATAAGTTACTAAGAATCTCTTCGTATTATAAACTACATAATTTATAATACAAATAAATTCTGAAAATATGTTTCGATAAATCAAAATTTGAAGAATTTCTTATCATTTAAAATTTTGTAATTTTTAAAACGAAAACAAATATGCTGAAATGCAATTTTAAATGCATCGCTATTTAAAACTTTTTTACTTATTTTTTACTTAAAAATATTCATTCAGTATCAGAGTATCTTTTCAAATTACGTCATAATCTTTGAGGGGTTTTCTTTTTTTATTACTTTTGATAAATTTTTAAAAAAGAGAGAATATAATATAAGTTTTGTGATTGTCATTTCGAAACTCTAATTTTATTAAATTAGACTTAAATAAAATGAGGCATTTTTAATTAAGTGGGTTATTTATTTCTGTAATTATATTTTATTTCACATTTTATGGTAAAATTTGATTTTTTCTATTTTTTGTTTTACTAGGAGAATTATAATTAAGATTTTATTTTCAGTATTTAATTATTTTGAATTTAATTTTTATTTAATTTTATAATTTTAATTTGGTCCCGTTTCAAAAGAAAGTTTAAACAAATAGGTTAAAACTAATAACAGCAAACTGATAAACAAAAAAAAAATGAAATTATGGAAAACATTTATCAAATTTTGAAACTTTACTTTCCATTTTATACTTACAAAATTATTCGAATTTGACTATATGTAAACCAGGGGTGGCCAAATGATCTCGCCGGCCAATTTGAAAATGCATCCTAACTCCGCATGCCGCATATAAAATTACATATCCCCCTATTAGTTTTATACCTATTCTAGATATTTTTTGGAGTGAAAAATTGAAGTTTAATGAGTTATTATTTTTGTGTTTACTATTATTCTTACATGTAAACATAGATAATATAATAATAATGTCACTAAACGCACACTGTAAAAAAGTATATAACACTCAAAATGACACATAAAAAATACATAAATATAAAGGAAATTTAAAAAAAAAATGAAATCATTAAAAAAATATTTATTTTACTAGAGAAATATTTGTTTCTCCATTCACCATGAATTCGCAGAATATAATATAATTATTCTGCGAACTCATAACTGTAAACTCATCCATAAAACAGGCACTGTCTGTCGTATATTCGTAAGAATATTATTTTAAAATCAAAGTTCATTTTTTTTCTCATCCTTTCGACAGTTCATTTTGGAATAGAGGAATGCACACATAAAGTATTTTTTTAATACATTGGTTGTCACTTCTTTGGCCATTCTAAAATAAATATAGTTTGTAAAAATGTGATAGATCTCACGGGTCAGAAAAATGTTCAATGTGGGCCGCGGAATGTAAACAAAACTGGTGTAAACAATAATTTTCGAATATTCACAAATTGCACCTGTTTTATTCAATTTTTTTTCTCCGCGATCGAATCTTTTTAGAATTTATCAGTTTAATGACCTTGAAAAAGGCAGGTGACTTTATCGCTTCTTGCAATAAAACTAATACCCAAAACATTTTCGTTTAACATAGGGAAAAAAAGCATTGAGAAGATTAAGTACAACAGAGAAATCGGTACGTTCCCATGATTCCCCACCGATCATAATGTGAAAAATCATGATGATTGATACAATTCGAAGCAAAAATGTAAAACTTTTGGCGCGTTTTCTGGGAGCCATATTGTCGAAAAGGTTATAAGAAAATATTCAAACATTTTGATTTACATTTCGCAGAGAAATATGGATGTACAATAAAAATATATCTCTTTTTATTAGATATTTATATTTTTGTCTTCGTCAGTATTCAGACATATCTTTATATCTTGAAATATAAATATTTTGCTGGCAGTAAAAATATTTATGTTCGAAAAATTAATAAGTTATTCTTATTATTTTTATTTAAGGAGTTTTAAATCCAATTTTTCTTTGGTTTTTTTTTAATTAAAGAGTAATTGAAAATTATAAAATTTCTGTATTTGTAGTAATTTTTAATACATTTTTTTTAAATAAAAATACTTTTTTATAAACAGGAGTATTTTCATTTATAAATTCAAATTTTACTTCCTTTGCCATAGCATTATCAATTCCGCAACAGCCCCATGGTGGAGAAAGGACATGTGCAGATTTCGAGACGAGCGAAGTTTTCTTTTTACTGGAACAGACCTACGTACAACACTCTACAGTCATATTAGACCATGACCTAAGTTTTAAAGTGGAATCCGAACCACTACAAACATCCATGGCACCGCCAAGACTTGACCCCGAAACCTATGGCAACTTTGTCATAACAGAATAAATTAATTATCTATATGATGTTCTTGTTGTGAATATTTTTATATGATTACTAAAGGTTGGGGTAAAGGTTTTATATGATTACTAAAGGTTGGCTGAGCCTTGTAATGCTCTGGAGCTCTGTGCCACCGGTTTTGGGTTCGAGTCCCGGCGGTACCATTGATGTTTGTAGTGGTTCGATATCCACTTTAAACCATAGGTTCCTGTCAAATATGAATGTAAAATGTTAGGCGTAAGGCTGACAACCCTACGCCGTAAAAACAAAACATCTCCTGTCCAAAGCAGACGGTTTTGTCCCGCTATGGGGCTGTTGCGCCACAGACGATGATGATGAAAAGCTAGAAATTAATATAAAAAGGACTATGTTTTTTAATTGAATAAAATTAAATACCATTTGTAATAAAATTTTACACGCAAATTTTGTTTTCGATTAAAATTTATTTGATGTTTTTATTATTCAGAAACAATGGTGATTCTTTGTAAAAGGAATTAATATAAAACTATTGACATGAAAAACTAAATGATTCGATTATTTGTTTAATACATTGTATTTCACAAAGAAACGTAAATTATTATACTGGCACTTTTTTCCTCATAATATGTATGCCATTCATGTATTTGTTTACTTTTAATGATATCCTTTTTTTAAGTATTTTATTTTTTTTGTGTGTGTGTTTATATTTAAACAACGTTTACTGGTGGTATTGAAATGTCACCATACCATATAGTAAAAGTTTATATTTAATATAAACTTACTATTAATATCTCGTATCTTGAGTGATGATATCTTGTTGATATCGTCTCCTAATATCTTGAGTGAGGAGGGTTTATTATGTTGAACACGGTTTTCTGAAAATTATCTCAATTTCTTTCCAGATATTTTTCTCACTTTATTTTTAAAAAGTAAAAAATGCAGAGCTTCATTAAAATTGGACAATTAATATATTAATATATTAATTAATAATATATCATATATATTAAATTGATATATCTTTAATTAATATATTAATATTAACATAGTAATATAGGGCCTGATGGCCGAGTGACTAGTGCTGCGATTGTCGGTGCGGATGTTTGTAGTGGTATTCACTTTAAGCCATAGGTCCTGGTCCAATATGACTGTTGTGCGTAGGCCCACAACCTTACCCGGTAAAATAAAAACATCTCCTGTCTCGAAATCTGCCAGCAGATGTCTTGATCAACCATGGGACTGTTGCGCCAATAAAGAAGAAATATTAACATTAATGTATAAATTCATTAAAAGGCAATTTCATTTTTGTTCAATAAATAATGCTCATTTATATGTAAACATATATTGCTATGTAATATAAATATATTACATCTTTAAAAGTATTCAAATACTTATAATGCGTTAAATAATATAGATTGCAGTGTGTAGGTTGGGCAACCAGATTATAACTGGGTGTGGGTGGGTTAAGACACGTGAGGTACAGGTATTCCACTTCTAAGACGAAACCCCAATACTCAGCTACACGCAAGATGCGCGAAATTGACTTCATCTCCGGGTGAAATCTGTAAGCCTTCCGGAGCAGGGGAACTACCCCGCATGTGCGTATCGTATGAGAGAAAACTCAAAAAAACTCCGCCAGGAGTCCGAGTCGCGAGGTAAGTCGCTGAACATGCCAAACGCCATCAAGTCTCCTCATTTTTGAAACAGTGTCTACGAAAAAGTTGTCAGCGGAAGGAACCTCAGCTTTCATGCTCACCAGCGGTTTACGTTGGCATTGAGCCACGAGTCAGGTCTTAAAATATTTTTTCTAATGCAGCTGGCACACACTTAGTCGTATTTTATGCATTAAGGCAAGCGCTACTACGCTGTTAGTGTAAGTCACTCATTTAGCACTACCCGGGTGGTGCGTGTAGCTGGAAGATAAACTACGGAAGCGGAGTGACACTACCCCCGCAACGCTCTACGATCCTATTAGGACCGGGACCTACGGCTTAAAGTGGATTCCGAACCACTACAAGCACCCATGGCACCGCCGAAACCTGTGGCACCGAGCGCCAGAGCTCTAGACACTCGGCCATTCAGGTCCAAGTAATCCATTCAATCATTCATAAATAGTAAACTTTTTAATCCTGCACTCTCATACAAGAACCCCATGTTGCAAAGTATCACTAAAATTCTTTGGATTTAGATCTCATTTTTTTTTTTTTCCGTAGTAGTATACGAAAATCAGTGCCGAAAGTGATGAACTTTACTGCTGTGCCCAAAAGTAAGAACAATTTTTGTTTTTCAAAAACACTTTATTTGTGCTTCCAAATTTATTTCATCGCCTTCCAAGTCATCCCCTCCGGACGCAATGCACTCGCGCCAACTTTTTTCCCAATCCTCGATGCATGCTGAAGAGTCATCGGCGGGGACGGCCTTCAAAGCGCGCATCGATTCGCGTTGATTCTCTTCAGTCGACTCAAAACGGTGTCCCCGGAGGGGTCTTTTGAGTTTAGGGGATAGCCAGAAGTCGCACGGTGTGAATACGGTGGTTGTGGAACGATACGGGTTTCATTTTGGGCGAAAAAGTCACGAAGAATGAATGCAGCGTGAGCTGGCGTATTATCGAGATGCCAAAACCAGAAGTTCCATAAATGTAGCCTCTTTTTGTGAATAACTTCATGCAAACGACGTATAACACTGAAATAATATTCCTTGTTGACAGTTTGTCCCGGTGGAAGGAATTCAGAGTGCACCACACCATGTAAACGTAACCAAGCGTAACTCGAACACTAATGAATATTTTGACGTGAAATTTCACACAAATGTCGAGGACAGTGCCAGCAACGTAAAAAAAAAAAAAAAAATTGAAATTCCATATCCCCCGGAATTTTAAATGGAAAATTGGTTTTACTTTTCAGACACACTAGTATGTCAACTATGAATAGGGTGTCCTTCCTGTAAGATAAGGGATTATTTAACAGGCATTTCGTGGACGCCTCTTACTTTTTGCTTACTTTCCTCTGACGAAACGGCCGTGTAACCCAGCAGAGCGTGTCACTCGTCGGACGGTTTTCGAAGAAAACTGAGTAATTAACTTCTTCAAAATAAGGCTGTAGAAAGTTTTACAGTGCTCAGGCTGAGATGTTTTATTATTATTTTTCTTGAAGTAAAGCGTTATTTCGTAGAATGTTTTGAGAATGTTTTTTCGAACACTTTTTTTTCTCGTCTTCAGTCCCAATGTCTTTTCCGGAGCGTTTTGTGACGATGGAAAACTAATTATTTTAATTATGCTAATTAATTTAGCAACATTTCAAATAAATTTAATTTATTTGTAATAGAAAACAATTTTCTAGAGTCAGTTGTTATTTTTTTATGAAAAGTTATTTGATTATGTTTGAAAAATAACTTCACAATAATGGAATACAATTTATATTTCTTCTTCTTCATTGGCGAAACAGCCACATTTGGGACCAAAGCCATTGCCTATTGACAAATTCCAAAACATGAGATGTTTTCTTTTTACGGGGTAGGGTTGTCAGCCCTACTTCCAATGCTGTACAGTCATATAAGACCGGGACCTGTGGTTTAAAGTAGATTCCGAACCACTACAAACATCCATGGCATCGTGAACGAAAATTACAGCATCGAACGCCAGAGCCCTAGTCATTCGGCCATCAGGCTACACAGTTTCAACTTACCAACTATTAAAATAAGCAAACATTAATTAACTATTAATTAAAATTATTTCCAAACTTAAAAATTCACGTTTCCTCTGTACATTGTAATGCTTAACTATCCTGGATAAACAAAACAGCTTTTTGATTTTGTTTCATATTTGTTTTCAGATTTTGTTCTGTATCTTTTTTCCAGAATAGAATAAAACTATTTAAAAACGTTTTTTGGTATAGTTTTATTCGAAATAGAATTGCTACGACTCTTGCGCTTGAATGGCCGAGTGTCTAGCGCTCTGGCGCTGGGTACCACAAGTTTCGTGTTCAAGTCTCGATGGTGTCATGGATGTTTGTAGGAGTTTGGAATCCATTTTAAGCCTTAGGTACCGGTCTCTTAGGACCGTAGAGCGTTACAAAATCTCACTTCTCACTCGCATCATTTACAAACTGTAGAGGGACAACTCAGCTCTAGGCAAAGTAATGAGATGTGGTGGTAGTAGCAGTAGTCTAATTAGAACGATACATACGATTTAAAGTGGATTTCGAACCACTACAAACATCCATGACACTTGTGCAAACACGAAACTTGTGGCCCCGAACGCCAGACACTCCGCCATTTAGGCCCCGATTCTGAACCACTAACAAGCATCCATACCCCTTCCAGTCTTCCAGAAGCCTGTGGTAACAAAGGCCAGAGCGCTAGTCAATTGGCCACCATCAAGAACTGGACAATCGCATCTCTCTCTCTCTCTTTTTTTCCTTCTTATTTTTGCAATGGACCGTAGGTCTCGGTCTAACAGGATCGTAGAGAGTTGCGGAGTGTAGTGTTACTCCGCGTCAGTGGCTTATCTTCAAGTTACACGCACCCCCTGGGTAAGGCTAAGTGAGTAACGTCAGTGCAGCGCCTACTTTAAGGCATCCAAGACAACTGTTTAAGTGTTTGCCAGCTGCATTAGAGAAAAAAAATGTGCAATGGTTTGATATTAAACTGAAATAAAACAATTGATTTCGATAAACCGGTGAATTTAGAAAAAAATCAGTCATAATTCGTCTAATCAGTCTAATTCAGGGGGTCGGCAACCTTTTGAGTCGGAAGAGCCAAAAATGGCAATTTACAAAATTTCAAAGTTTTTAAAGAGCCACAAAATTTTTTCTTGTCAACAATAAATAACAGGTGGGCTGAAAAGTTGGTAGGCTGACACATAGATGGCGCTACTAGTATTAAATCCATATGATTTTTAGTTAGCTTTAACCTTCAAAAGACACGTATATAAATTTGATGGCTGTTGCGCTATTAGTATGTGAGTTATTGCGTTTTTAATGAAGTTATAGCATTTTTAGTGTGCATCACGTGCTGTCTACTCGGCTGACAGTCGATTGGACTGCGGTGTGACATGATGGAGCCATGTTTCATCCATTGTCACATATTGACGCAACAATTCGGGTTTATTATGATTGAACAGCTCCAAACACTGCTTAGAATCATCAATTGGTTGTTGTTTTGGGTCGATTGTGAGCTCGCGCAGCACCCACTTTGAACAGAGCTTTTGCATATCCAAATATTCATTCACGATATGTCCAACACGTTCCTTTGATAGCTTTAGGGTCTCAGCTATCTCAATAAACTTCACTTTACGGTTATCAGAAATTGTTTTGTGGACTTTTTTGATGTTTTCGTCGGTAACAGCCTCTTTGGGGCGTCCTCTGCGTGCATCGTCCTCGGTGCTCATTTCGCCTCGTTTAAATTTAGCAAACCATTTCTCTACGGTTGATTTTTCTGGTACAAAGTCCGGATAATGTTTATCAAGCCAAGCCTTGGCTTCAATAGTATTTTTTTTTTTTGCCAAAAAGCAATGCTTTATTAACACATGAAATTCCTTTTTATCCATTTTTTCAAACTAACTAAAGTTGCTCCACTAAAAATGCTATAACTCTACTAATAGTGCAACAGCTATCAAATTTATACACGTATCTTTTGAGGGTTAGGGCTAACTAAAAATCATATGGATTTAATACTAGTAGCTCCGATTTAATAATACTAGCCCCCCTGTTAGTACTTGCATAAATAAAGTTTTTTGATAAAAAACCAACTAATGTATTTATTCATAAGAAAACATATCTATTTATTCATTATATCATTCTATTTATTCATTATTAAATAATTACTTATTATTTAAATAAAAAATTAAAACAATTAAACATTTACTTACAACACTAACTTGTACTTCAATAACAAACAAATTCAATGGGAGCGATGGCTTTACATGGTTATTCAAGTAGAAAATTTAAACTTTACTAAACAATGTAATTTCTACTTAAAATAAAAAATAAAAATAACATACATTTGAGCAAACAAATTCAATGGGAGCATTGGCTTTGCATGGTTTTAGAAAGTTTGGATAAATTTGGCTCATAACTTATTGCTTTAAATTTCGAACACAACTCTAAATTTTCATTTGTTAGTTGGCTTCTTACTTTTTTAATTATATTCATGCAAGAGGACGCTTGCTCGCACGAATATGTCTATCCGAAGATAGTCAGCACTCCAAATGCTACCTTCTTCATCTCACTGTAGCAATCTGGAAGACTATTCCATGCGTCGAATATAAGTGCCTCAACTCGCGGCATTTCTTTTAAAGCTGTCCACTTTTGTTGCGTTACGTACATGCATTTCTGGACCTCCAATTCTTCCAACTTGCTTTTCAACTCTGTAAATTTTCACTCCACAAAGCTTTATTTTTTAAATCGATCAATTGCATTTCTAGAGATCCAGTATCAATTCCAAATGGCTCAATGTGGATTTCGTTACTATTTGTATTGAGAGGATTTACTACGAATGCTAGAGTGGTTTTGTTGGTTTTAAATTGCTCAAATCCGTCAGCAAATTCATCTTTAATTTTTTTTATAACTGTGCTGAAGTACCTCGTGTCAACAGTTGCACTGGTTTTATCACGATATTACTTTATAAATTGAAAATGAAGTAATTTACCGCAAATGCAAATTTAATGCAAAAAGAATGAATTTTTCTTCAAAACAAACCAATTCTTCTACCAAAACATAGGCTGGATTTCCCTTTCCTTGCAGTTTTAGATTAAGCTAATTTAATTTCGCTGTGATATCCACCATAAAGTAACATTTTTGCAACCATTTGTTGTTCTCTAATTCAGTGTGATTAATGCCTTTTTCATTTAGGAATGTATTTATTTCATTCAAGCACAAAGCAAAATGTTTCAACACCTTACCTTTGGAAAGCTATCGCACTTTATTGTGAAGAAGGAGGTCGGAATACTGAGTCTCCATTTCGTTTAAGAATTCTTTAAACTGACGATGGTAGAGTGCTTTTGACAAGATGCTGTTAACAATCTTGATTACCAAATTCATGACCTCAACTATTTCGGCCGGAAATGTTTGGGCACAAAGCGCTTCTTGGTGTATTATGCAGTGAAACGTAAGAATTTCGTGGTTTATTTTGCTCTGAAGAATCGTTGTTGCCCCTTTATTTTTTCCTGTCATACTTCTGGCTCCATCAGTTGCTATTGAAACGATTTTATTTAAATCGATCTTATTGTCTTCAAGGCATTTTTGCACGGCATTCGCTATATCTTCCCGTCTAGTTTGTCCCGAGAGCGGTAGCAATCCTAGAAGTTCTTCTTTTGGACCTTGGGAAGACATATACCTGACAAAAAGGGCAACTTGTGCCATGTCTTTTATGTCGCAAGACTCATCTATAGCCAGTGATAAGGCAGAAGAAAGTTGAATATCTTCCACCTGCAAATATGTTACATTTGAAGATATTTTAGCTATTCTATCTTGTACTGTTTTAGCGGATAGTGGCAAATCTTTGATTTTTTTCAAGATTTCTGATTTGTTTTTGAAATCACGAAACAGTTCTTCAGATTCCCCGTTAATCGATTAAGAACGATTTTAAAATGTTTTTTTCTTTTTTTTTTCGATAAAATAAATAATATTTGCGTGTGGAACTAAAGAGCCGCAGTTTCATATCCAAAGAGCCGCAGTTTGCCGACCCCTGGTCTAATTAGATTAACCTAAAAATTGAAAGATGCGTGAAAACAAATGACAGATATCGTGGAATACTGATATTGATGATAAACTTTGTAAATTTGAGCTACATAACTTACAGCACATTCACCAATCATTTCCGTTTAAATATTCCCTTGGCACTACTATTATGGGACAAAAGTAGTACTATACAATTTAGTATAATAAGATAAGAATGGATATTGTAACGAAATCTTTCGTTAGAGTTAGCGAAATTAGTGTTATGGCTGTAATTTTAAGAACTGTCGTCATTATCATCAGTGGCGCAACAGCCCCATGGTGGCTCCCTACTGACAGATTTCGAGACTGGAGATGTTTTTCTTTTTAAGAGGTAGGGTTGTCAGTCCTACGCCCAACGCTCTACAGTCCTATTAGACTGGGACCTATGGTTTAAAGTGGATTCCAAACCCCTCCAAACATTCATGGCACCGCCGAAACTCAAACCCGAAACCTAAAGCACAGAGTACCAAAGACCCCAAAAAATATGTATTGGGAAATTTAAACCCTTTTTCTTCTTCAGTGATGCAACAGCCCCATGGTGGGGCCAAGGCCGCCTGCTGACTGGCCGATTTCGAGACAGGGGGAGTTCTTTTCACAGGGTAGGGAAAATATTTATAATATTTAGTAGTAGTAGTAGTAGTAGTAGTAGTACTTTATTCTTTTTCTTAATTGGCGCAACAGCTCCATGGTGGGCAAAGGCCGTCTACACACTAGCAGATTTCGAGACAGGAGGTATTTCTTTTTTACGGGATAGGATTGTCAACCCTACACTCTACATTCATATTAGACCGGGACCAAAGGTTTTAAAGTGAATTCCAAACCACTACAGGCATCCATAGCTCCGCTAGGACTTGAACCCGAAACCTGGGAAACAGAGCGCTAGTCACTCGGACATCGGACCCCTTTAAAATTTTTACAGTCCTTTAATAAATTAATAGAGAGTTTTTGCATAACGTTTTTCTATCGTCCGATATTTTTCTTCCTGGCGCCCAAGCTCATAGGAAACATTGTACCTATTGCGCATGCTTATCTGTAATATTGCACTACTTAGCTATTCATGTGAGCATGCGCTAGGGAGAAAAAAAATATCGGACGGTAAAAAAAAACGTTATGCAAAAACTCTCTAATATTTAACTATTTATTTTGATGCAGATCCTTCATCAACATCTAATCCAGAACAATTTCCGAAATCCTTCTCTGGTTATTGAGAAGCATTGCTCGTTCCGTCTATAAAAAAAACCTTCCGTTTCCGAGAAGAAAGAAATCAAACGGGATAAGAATTTCATCCGAAAAGGATTAAGTTTCTCTTTGGAATAATAATAAAAAACAACCTTCGAATAAATAGTTCGGAATGGCCGCAATTTTTTCCAATAATTTATTCGGATTTGTAATCGGAAAGGCACGAAAACAAAAATAGTTCATAGAAATCAAGTTTGTAATAACAAAAATATTTTTTTAATAAAATACGTTTTTAGCAAGGATAACATGAAAAGCTTTTTACTTTATTACGAATAAAAAGAGCAGAAATGTATAGACTACATCTCGCATTATCATGTGTACATTAATAATATTTTAGGTTAAAATTGTTAAATTGCTTTGAAATTTTTTAAATTTCTTATGAAAATTTAAAACGTCGAACAGGAATCAATTTTGGTACAACAAACAAATTGGTAAAAAGCATAAAAAAGTTTAAAAAAATGCACCCCAAACATACTACTGTGTCCAAAAAGTAAGACCCATTTAAAATTCACGGGGTTTATGGAATTTCAATTTTTTTTCTTTTTAACGTTGGTGGCATTATCCTTGACATCTGTGGGAAATGGGACGTCAAAATATTCATGAGTGTTTGAGTCTCGATTGGTTTCGTGAGACGCTAAAGTTGATTCCGGCGATTTTTGAAATGTCCGAATTCATTGAGCAAAGAACTTGCATTCAATTTTGTTTGCAGATTTACTATTAGAAACCTTGCTGATGATGTTGGAATTTCAAAATTCCCTTTTAAAGTTGTTTTGGGACTCAAACGCGTCAAATCTCGATGGGTACCGAAAACACTGAATGTGTCAGCTCACACGGTATTAATTCTTCATGAGTGTTTCGCCAAAAATGAAATCCATATCGTTCCACAACCGCCGTATTCACACCGTGCGACATCTGGCTATTCCCTAAACTCAAAAGACCACTCCGGGGACACCATTTTGAGTCGATTGAAGAGATTCAACGTGAATCGCCTCGCGCTTTGAAGGCTATCCCTGCCGATGACTTTTTAGCATGCATTGAGGATTGGAAAAAAAAGTGGGCAAAGTGCATATTGTGTCCGTAGGGGATTACTTTGAAGGTGATTAAAATAAATTTGGAAGAATAAATAAAAAGTTTTTGGAAAAAAAAAATATTTGGTCTTATTTTTTGGGGCACAGTCGTGCCTCCTGTATTATCATGTGTGCATTAATAATATTTTAGTTTCAAATTGTTAAATTGATTTGGAATTTTTTTAATTTCTTATGAATATTTAAAATGGGGAAATAAAAAATAATATTTAAAATTAATAATTATTTTTAATTTCTTATGAATATTATAATAAAATCAATTTTAGTTCAACAACCAAATTGATAAAAAGCATATAAAAATTAAATAAATGCAAACCCACAAACAATTCAATTTTAGAAAAATTTTGTTACAGACTAGAAGGTGATAATCTCTGTTCGTAACATGCTAGTCTGGATGTCGGATCCATATTTACATAATTTATTGACAAAAACATGTTTAATTTTAAAACGACAATCGACAAACGCATGAATTTTGGTAAATAATACCAATTAAAATGAGCATGCCTGTTTGGATCAATACGTATTTGTGAATTAATATTTAAAGAAATAAATATAGAAAAATTGAGACATACTAAAAACCATTTTATGAATTACTTTTGTGTTTTGTTCGAACCATATATTAAAACACTTTATAAATATATTATTACAAATAAGATTTTATTATTTTTTATTTATTTATCAATTTAGATAAAAAATTAAAATATATGAATGCCATATGATTCGATTTTTTTTTTAATCATGCGGCTCGTAGACAATTTATAATGAATATATACGACCCACAGTCAATTTACAGTGAACATATGTTGTTCGCAACAAATTTACAGTGGATGTATGGAGTCCGCAGCCACGTTACGCTTGGCTCTGTGATCTGCTAAAAGTGATTCCGGCGATTTTTGAAATGTCCGAATTCATTGAGCAAAGAACTTGCATTCCATTTTGTTTGCGGAAACGTACAGAATGCTGCAGAAGGCATTCGGTGAGCATTCCTATATCGGAAAGAAATGTTTACAAGTGGTATAAACAGTTCAAAGAATGCTCACGTTGAAGACGAAGAGAACTCTGGTCGACCACCAACCTCAACCGACGAAGCTCACGTCCAAAAACTTAAATTCGATTTACAATTAGAGACCTTTCTGATGATGTTGGAATTTCAAAAGGATCGTTCCATTCCATTTTGGGCCTCAAACGCGTCAAACCTCGATGGGTACCGAAAACACTGAATGCGCCAGCTCACTCTGCACTGATTCTTCATGGCTTTTTCACCAAAAATGAAATCGTACCACGTATTCACACTGTGCGACCTCTGGCTATTCCCTAAAATGTAGCCAGAAGTCCTGGCTACTCCCTAGAGATTCAACGTGAGTCGGCGCGCGCTTTGAAGGCCATCCCTGCCGATGACTTTTTAGCGTGCATTCAAGATTGGAAAAAAAGTTGGCATGAGTGCATTGTGTCCGTGGGGAATTACTTTGAAGGCGATGAAATAAATTTGGAAGAATAAATAAAGAGGTTTTGAAAAAAAAATAATGGGTCTTACTTTTGGGACACAGTAGTACATTGAAAATTTGAAAAGATTTTTTAAATAAATAAAGCGAGCATAAGTTATAGACTTATAAAAATGCCATAAACTTAAAACAGACTGGTGAAAACAGATAGGGTGTTGATTATGAAACACACTTTTGTTAATGCATTTCTGAAAAGAGTATTGTAGTAAAGAACAGCAATCCTGAATCAACGTATTCAATGTGAAATATTTATTGTAAAGATTTGACTTTTTAAAACTCCATCTTAAACTGTCGTTACCTTTTTATTCTTAATAAGGGTGTGTTCCGTTCGAGTCTCTTTGTGACATGCGAGCAGGAAGAGGCAGATCCGTCAGCGACATGCGATGCACATGCGCTGCTTTCAATGATATGGAGAGTCGAGGCCGATTGTGGGTTTGTGTCAGCATATCTACAGTCAATGTTTTTAGTAGAAGTATTTCGGGGGCCTGATGGCAAAGGGGCTAGCGCTCTGGCCCTAGGTACCCCAGGTTTCGGATTCGAGTCCCGATGGCGGCATGGTTGTTTGTAAGTGGTTCGATATCCACGATAAACTGTAGGTCCCGATCCAATTGACCTAAAGAGTGCAAAAGAATGACCGTAGAGCGACAAACGAAATCATCTATATATATGTGTGTGTGTGTGGTGGGAGCGGAAATAGCGTGGTTTAAAATATCTTGAGGATACGTATGTCTTTAAAACGCAATCGTTAAGATGTTATAATTCATTTCTTTTGATTTTTTTACCTGTAAATACTTATGGGTTTTACTGAATTTTCTGCTGTTTCACAGCTTTCTGATGTATATTTTGCATAATATTTTTGGGTTCTTTTTAATACGCTTTTATTAGTTTCACCTGTATTGTTTGTAACTGGCTCTTTGGGCTCGATTTTGCCCTACTTTAAGCGATCGGATTTAATTTAAACGTTGCAGACTTATCAAGGACACTAAAATATTTTGATATGTTTATTATCTCATCATGATTAGGGCCGGCAGGATTAGAGATTTTATTTTAACTTATGAAGAGCAATTTAACCCATGTAGAATGAAAGTACCTAAGACATTTAAACCTACGTGGGACAGTGGCACAACGGATAGCGCGCCTGACCACGGATCAGGAGATTACCTGTTCGAATCCTGGCTGGCTCGACCTATTCGCATTTAGCCTTTGTTTTACTCACAATTAAGTTATTGTAAGAACCAGTCCTCCGTACCGGGACCTCATTTAAATATTATAGTTTAAAAGCACTAAAAAATACGCTTTTAGAGTGAATCAAACTAAAAAGTAAAAAATAATTGTTAACATAAGAATAAAATGACTGACGAGAAAATGAATGTCACTGTTCTAAAAGCGTGGGGTGCTCGATATCAATCGTTATAATTTTTCACTAGTGTCATTCCGAAATGCAGAGTTAGTTTAAAAATGTCATACAAAGCACCCCACGCTTTTAGAACAGTGACATTCATTTTCTCATCAGTCATTTTATTCTTATGTTAACAATTATTTTTTACTTGTTAGTTTGATGAACACTAAAAGCGTGTTTTTTCGTGTTTTTAAACTATAATTTATTGTTATATGCCAATGTAATTTATCACCGTTGTTCGCCTAATGATTTTCAGTTTCGTTGCTGCAGCTTTGGGCACTGAATGTGATGCATTAGGATAGTTTTGTTATTAAATTCTACTGTGTTTCTATAAAGCACATCATTTGCGTGTATAAATAACGTGTTGTGGAAAAGAATCGTGTTCCGAATCCATCTCATCAGTTCTCTTTTGATTTCTGTATTGATCTGCTGTATCAGTTCGTTTGAAATTGTGTTCATATACCTCAATGCGTTACTTTCGACCCTATATTCCTCTACAAAAAATGTATATTTCAGTAAGCTGTACCACCCCTCGAAGTTTGTCATATGAGCGTTGAAATACCCTTATATATATATATATATATATATATATATATATATATATATACAGTCCATTAACATTTTTTTTTCTTTCTAATGCAGCTGGCAAACACTTAGACAGCCTGGTCATGGATGCCTTAAAGCAAGCGCTGCACAGACGTACTCACTTTGCATTATCCAGGGGGCGCGTGTCACTTGAAGATAAACCACGGAGTAACAATGCCCCCGCAACGCTCTACGATCCTATTAGGACCGGGACCTACTTTTTAAAGTGGATTCCGAACCACTACAAACATCCATGGCACCGCCGGGACTCGAACCCGAAACCTTTGATACCGTGCGCTAGCCACTCGGCCATTCAGGCCCTCAGTCCATTAACATTAATGTGACCACCTGTCAAAAGCCAGAATACACACTCTTGTATATTCTGGCTTTAAGTGGAGTGTGGTATTAAATGGAATTCTTTATATACACTCCACTGCAATGTGCTGCCACCTACCTTTTGTGATTGGTTAATTAAATTTGACGTCGAAAGTATGTGGCGGTCACATTAATGTGACTGGACTGCGTATATATATATTATTTTCACTTAACTTTGCAATAAATTAGACATTTTTCTAACATTCAAATTTCTATCAATATTTATTTTTATTTTTTGGGTCACGAACCACTCACAAGCATCCACGCACCACCAGGATTCGAATATGAAGCATGTGGTACCAAAGACCAGATCGGGCCAGGCCCAGAGCCAATGGGCCCTCAGGCTGCTATGACAGAACTGAAGTTCGTTGCACGTTTTAGTGCTATCAAAATCTGAAAATATTTTGTAAAAAATTACCGTTCATGTGACTTTTTAATGTATTAAAATAAATGACACATGAGGAATGAATCGTGCTGTGTGCATCCCACTCTCAACAATACGTAAATGTGGGACAGTTTTCGCTGAAATGAATCCCGGAAGGCAGTAGTAACTTACTCGCCTAACGGTGCATTCGTGTTCGTGCAACGCGAGATTCTGGTTTTAAAAAGATTTAAAAAATATTGGGGTGGCGTAAAAGTAATTTTGTTTTCGGATGTTTAAGTGCATGGTGAAAACTGGATGTTTTTTCTTGGAAAGCTAATATTATCTGTTCAGTGAATGTCCAACTCTCTTTCTAAGCAATTATTCACCATCCTCAGTGGCGCAACAGTCCCACGGAGGGGCAACGCCGTCTGCCTACTGGTACATTTCGAGACAGAAGATGTGTTCGTTTTACGAGATAGGGTTTTCAGCACCACACTCAACGCTCATATGAGATCGGGACCTACGGCTTAAAGTGGATTTCCTTCCACCACTACAAACATCCATGGCATCGCCGGGACTCGAACCCGAAACCTGTGGCATCGAACGCTAGAACGCTAGTTACTCGGCCATCAGGTTCCAAGCAATTATTAGATACTCAAAATATACAATCCGTCAAATTTTTTTTCCCCAAATCGTCTTTGAATGCGCTGAAAATTCTGAATAAACTTGTCCCATGTAAAAATAAATAGATAAAATTGTTTTTTTAACACACAATTTTGTTTAATTCGCTCTTTTCAAAATGTAGACATTTTATGATTATTTAGCGAACTTTTCTAGAATCAATGTCCGTCGTTTCTCTTTGATCTTATATTTGATCAGAAACAATACCCAGATTTCTAACTGCGTATTATATCACTTCTTTTAATCTATAAAATCTGGGATACATTTTTTTTTATTTTTTATTTATTTTTTTTTTTTTTTTTGCGTTTTACAGACATCTGTCAATAATGCGCGTGGGTAGCTGGTGTATCTTGCGTAACAGCGCCCTGTACATTATAATCCTTCCATAATGACATTTTTATTGTAACTCCAGTCATAAATAAATGACAACTAGATCATTCCAGTCAGAAAAATTGAGAATCGCAATTCTTTTAATCCCTTTCTTGTATTATGACGTTTTTTCTTTTAAATGTTTTTGTTTCAGACTAAATTTTACTAAAAATCGAAAATATCCATTGTTAGAATGAGATTCATAGCCTTTTTTTTTATCGTGTTTTATTTATTTTAAAATATAAATTCAAGTTTAATTGTGTCATAAACTCTTGTTCTTATCTATAGAGAAGCTAAATAATGTACTACTACTACTACTACTACTAATGCTACACCACACCACAACACTGTACCTAAAGCTGAGTTGCCCCTATACAGTTTGAGAATGACGTGGGTAAGATGTCTGAATGGGTTCTGAGACGCTCTACGTTCATATAAAACCGGGACATGCGGTTTAAAGTGGATTCAAACAAACATCCATGGCACCGCCGGGATTTGTACCCGAGGTCTGTGGTACCCAGCGCCAAAGCGTTAGCTACTCGACCATCAGGCCCCCTTCTAAATAAGGTACCGGCTAAGGCGGCAAATATAATGTCTGGTGCAGTCTCCTACACCAGCAACTTAGGCGGCCTGATGGTACCACAAGCTCCAGGTTCGAATCCTGGCGGTGGCATGGACGTTTGTGAAGGATTCAGAATCCACTTTAAACTGTAGGTCTCGGTCTGTTTAGCCCTCATGTGCACAAGATAGCCGTAGAGCGACTAACCAAACCAAATCCTGCAAAAACTTAAGAATGCAAGTGGATTGCGACTTAGACTTGTTGGAGGCAAGCAGACAGATGCCATCAGTTAAATTTACAAACAGTGTCCAAAGCTTTGATGAGCAGCCTATCCCCCCCCAAACTTTCACAAACTGGAATCGTAAGTCAAGGTTAAAGAGATCTTCCCCACTATTGTTTAATAGGGTAATAAGAGAAAGAATCCACCTAATGAATGAAGCACTTGAAATTACTGAGGAACCTTCATTCCATAGAACAGTGCCTGAAAACCCCACAATAGTTCTTGATCTTATTGAACGCTTCTCCAAGAGAGACTCAAAAGAGAAGCTAAAAGAATTAGGGATCAAAAGGAATACATTAGGAAAAAGATAGAGGCTGGCAGAATCTGTTGGTATTGCAATCTGGTGGTATTGCAATCTGGTGGAAACTAAATTGGATTAACGAACTAAGGTATCCGAGTGAAGCTTAACCAAAGGCTCTCACGTTTATGTCGAAGATAACACGATAAATTTATAGGCCGGTGAATCTTTCCGTCCAAGAAGAGAGTGTAAACACTCGCATAGTATTACTCGGTTGTTCTCCCCATGTTATGGATGGCAAATGTGGATGCAGTGTAATAGGCACCCCTTGGTGAACTGAATGTGGTACATAACTGCTGTTCCAATCATCATCATCGCAACAGCCCCATGGGGCCGTCTACCTATTGGCATATTTCAAGACAGGCAATAGGTTTCTTTTTCAATTCCTTCTGCTAACTCACACTCTCCCTATCTATATCTTGTTCACATTTTCTAATCGTTCATGAAACACTTTTTATTCATCCACTCGAGTTCACATACATTTTTTTTTAAACTTGTAGTGGATGACACTGGATGTTAATTCAAATATTAATTCATTCATTAAATTTAATTAATTCATTTTAGCGCCAGAGGAACTTAAAAAAATGAAGGAAAATTATTTATGAAGAACTTACTGCAATAGAGTGAGAAAAAAAAAGTAGGAATTGACTTAAATTCATTTTTTTTTATATTACTTGTTCTGGGGTAGGGTTGTCAGGGCTACACCCAACGCTCTAGAGCCCAGTAGATCAGGACCTACGGTTTAAAGTGGATTCTGAACCACTACAAACATCCATGGCACCTTCGGGACTCAAATTAGCAAGTAGCCAAGTTGGGTGGATTCAAATAGGCCACAAAATGAGGAAAAGATGTTTTTGGGAGGGGCATTAACTACAATAAAAATAAATTTAATGTTTAATAATTAATATTTTTTTCTTCTAATGCAGCTGGCAAATAGACCGTGATCTTCGCCATAAGGGCTGCGCCGATGTTACTCACTTTACATTACCCAGGGGGCGCGTGTAACTTGATGGTAAGCCACGGAGTCACAATGCCCCCGCAACGCTCTACGATCCTGTTAGATCGGGACCTACAGTTTAAAATGGATTCCGAACCACTACAACACCCATGGGCAAAGCCGGGATTTGAACCCGATACCTGTGGTACCGAACGCCAGAGCTCTAGTCATTCGGCCATCAGGCCCCGCAATTACATAATATCAAAAGAAAAATTATACAAACAAAGATTCCACAATAACTATTAAATTTATTTATTTCAAAACAGCTTTATCTCACTGGCACCCCTATCAATTAATCGATTCGTCTACTTCCGCTTTTGAAACGGATGTTTACTTTTCCACACAATTGGTGCCGGATCTATAAAGCCAGTGAATTGTTCTCTCTGGATGCAACTGCCCATTGTTTTGTGAAAAATTGTATGAAATATTGCAATTATTGAAAATAATGGGTAAATTTCAAACCTGTATTTTAAAAATGTACTGCAACCATTTGTGAATGAGAAAAGTATGTTGAAAACAGTTCTTGCCAAATTAGGTATATTCCAAATAATTATATTATTTTGTAAGAAAAAGCGTTTTTATTTAATATCGCAAATTAGATAGCTGTAAGGGGAAAGGATTTTTAATGTCAGCTTCAATTCTAGAAACTTTTTAAATTGCGTTTCCTAAATTTATATAATTGTGGGTATAATTCAAGGTTTCGTGAGTTATATTATCTGTTATTCAGAAGGTGTTTCTCTGCTAATTTCGCAACCACTTTGAAAACGTAAAGAGAAAACTTGTCGCCTTATCTTATTATGTTCCCAATTGTAATATAATTCTGGAATATTCATTATGCAAGTGCTATTCGTTTTCTTGTTTTTTTTAAATTAAGTACGTTGTTGAACATCCTACACACATTAGATTGCTCAAGAATTATCATGTCTAATTTAAATTGTTTTGATTAGTATAAATAATCTAGTATTTCCTGGTGAGTGAATGAATATGGATTGTTCTAGTTAAGTAAATTTACTATAATAAATTCCCTAGTGTAATCGAGAGCCTTTTTTTTTCTATATTACAAATAATTTCTGTCTAGAACCATAGAAAAAAACTCTAAATCGTAATCGAGAGCATTTTTTCACATGTTACAATTAATTTCTGTCTAGAGCCATAAAAAAAGCTCTAAACTTTAATCGAGAATAATGTCTAAATAGTAAATAAATAATGTAAATGTATAGATATGATAGCAAATAATGGTAATGTCTAGATATAATAGCAAATAATATTCAAGAATGTCTAGATTTCATAGCCATTAACATTCAATATATTATCTAGATAGGATAGTAAATAATGTTCAAGCTAATGTCCAGATGGTATAGTAAATAATGTTCAAGATAATCTTTAGATAGGATAACAAATAATGGTATATTTTGTGTTTCGTCAATTTCATTTTCGTAAAAAAAAAAAAGATTCGCAGGTGTAAGTTGAATCAAAAGCGCTAACAACTAAGAGTCTGGTTTGCTCTGTTATCAACCATCAACTGTGCGTATCTAAGGATAGTCACTGAGGTCACTAAAAGTGAAACATAGAACCTGTTATGTTAGATGTTCTAAGATGCACGCGCATCATGCGTTCGCGGAACATAATTTAATTATTCTGCGAACTCATAACTGTAAACTCATCCATAAAACAGGCACTATCTGTCCTATATTAGCAAGAATATTATTTTAAAATCAAAATTCATTTTTTCTCATAATTTGGGATTTTAATTTTTGAATATAGGGATGCACACACAATGTATTTTTTAAATACATTGGTTTTCACTCCTTTGGGCATTACAAAATAAATATATTTCGTAAAAGTGTGATCAATCTCACGGGTGGAAAAAATATTCAAGGCGGCCCACCCCTGGTCTAGATATAATAGCAAATAATGTTCGTTTTGAAATGATTCTTTTTATTTTGACATAACAATTCCCGAACAACTTATATATTCAACATAAATTCATATGACGTTAAAACAATTAGCTGTAGAAATCGAAATTTAAGATTGAATCCTTTTATGTAAATTATACCGGTAATGTGTAAGAATAGACGTCTAATATTAACTGCGAAATTCCTGCTTTAAAAACAGGTTTCATCTCACAGTTACAGAAGTTTGAATGCAATCATGAAACCTGAACTCAGCGCCAAAGTAGAAAAAAAAAAAAAAGATATATTTACTTATAGCAATGGAATCGAAATTTAGCTGGAATTAAAAAGAGTACATGTTAACCACATTTAAAAATGAAATATCAGCGGAGGATAGAAGTTTGAGGAAGTGTTCGCAGACAATTTCATTAACTGAACCCATTATTACAACCGAAAAAACGCGAGTTTCTTCATGGAGAAGAAAAAAATACAACTCTATTGTCTTTGTTATTTTAAGGGTAACATGAGAAGCTATAACCCAGTTTTGTGCCCCAATTCAATTAATTAGCCTTAAAATTAAAGTAGATCTTTTTTTCCACAGTTACGACTCTGTAACGATTTATTTAACATGGAGTGTTGGAATAAATACATTGTTTGTTTGGTTTTTTTATAACCTAGAATACGTTTTTTGACATGACCTACTGGAGGAAAATAGCGATTCCTTATAAATCATTTGCTCTTCCTTTCAGAGCGCTTATTTAAAATACAACTCACTTTAAGTACAGATTTAAAAAAAAAAAGAAATTGTTTTCTTTCATCGTGTGTAGCTGCACAAATGAAAAGCTTTATTTCCTGGAAAAATATAAAAGCATTTATTGATAGATATTGAATATAAGAGGTGAATTTATTTTATATAATTTGGAAGACAATATTCTGTGTTCTGAGTTGGGATTATATATGAGAATGCGATCATGGATCATGTAGAAGTCGTTCTCGTGTTTTTGTAAATCAGGGAATACATAGAATTTAACTGTAAATCAGAGATGCAGATATTCGTAAAGTTTCTGTCCTCATGTATGGATGGTATGTTTTTGGGCCTTCGTTAAATCCTCCGAAAATTGTATACTATAACTCCCACGGATACCCATATGCTCTGGTGCTCGGTGCCACAGGTTTCGGGTACGAATCCCAGGGTGCCATGGATGCTTGTAGTGGTTTGAAATCCACTTTACATCGTAGATCCCGTCTGATATGACTGTAGAGTATTGGGCGTAGGACTGACAACCTTATCCCGTAAAAAGAAAATATCTCCTGTCTAGAAATCTTCCAGCAGGCAAATATTTTGTATTACCACCACAAGCTTCAGGTTCCAATCCTGGCGGTGGCATGGACATTTGTCAGTGATTCGGAATCCACACTAAACTATAGGTCGCTGTCTAATTTGTGTGCAAAAAATGACCGTAGAGCGACAAACCAAACCAATTATTTTGGGGCATGAATGACTAGTGATCTGGTGCTCGATGCCACAGATTTTAGGTTCGAGTCCTGACGGTGCCATGGATGTTTGCAATGATTCGGAATCCGCTTTAAACCGTAGATCTCGGTCTAATATTACTGCCGGGCAGTCTTGTACTATGACTGGGACAGCTTTGGCACACCATGGGGCTGTTGCGCCATTTGAAGAAGAAGGTAGCCATATATATATATATACATATATCATGCATGATAATTCTTTATTTTAAGGGTTTTCTATTTCTAGGGTTTTCTGTTTTTGTAGTTACCAGGCGATAAAGTGATTAACCTGATGATATTTATTTATCAATTTTATTAATGCTGTTTTTGTTCATGCCTAAAATCGTTTATTTATAAAATAGATGTTGATTCAAGTAGGCTTATACACGATTTTATATATTATTTAGCAACAATTGCATCTCGTTTGCGGTGCGCTATTTTGAAGTGCAATATAATATTGCAATAAATATCGTACAGATAAAAAAAAATTCTAATATTGCAGTGTTTATCTTTTTATTAAACTAAAACTGTTTCATATATCTCGTTCATCGGCAAAAAGACATTTTCATCCCCCACAATCCACTGGACCCGACCTCTAACGCCCCCATTGTAACATCCGTGACAAAGTTCAATGTTACCAGTAACTTCTTGTAATAACTTCGTAACTCTTCAGCAAGCGAGTGCTCAAACAGGAACTGAATGCAAGTCAATGACCCCCAACTGATTCTTCCTTTCAAACAAAGATCAAAGGTTCCTCCTCTACAAACTTCTTCCGATCTCAAGACTGTCTGCACCCCCCATCCTCCAGTCCCCTTTCTTGATGGATCTACGTTTCAACCCTCATTCCCACTGCTTCTTTTCCTCTACCAAACAAGTGTATACGAATTCACACAATTCACTCTGAACCGGTTGCAACGATTTAACCAGTTACTGTTATGATTGAACATTGAGAACCAGTTGCTGCTAGATATCTTTGTACTGTTATCTCTCTGTTAGTATTGTTTTATTCTTCTTTTTATTTATTTGCATTTTTAACTACTGATTTATTTCAATGTTGCCGCTGAAGTTTATAATGATTACTCCCTCCTGACCACTCTATCACTCTCAAATTATTCAAATTGAGTAGAAGTGCGTTTTGTACTGGCACTCCAAAACCGGGACTTAGTCTTACAGTCATATTAGACCTGGGATGCAGGTTGTCAACCTACGGTCATATTAGACTACTACACCAAATCACAGTTCCTAGAGCTGATTTGCCCCTTTATTGTGTGGAAATGATGTGGCTGAGAAGAAGTGTGACTGGGCTCCGTGACGCTCTTACAGTCATATGAAACCGGGACCTGCGGCTTAAAGTGGATTCCGAGCCCCTACAAACATCCATGGCACCCCCGGGACTGAAACCCGAAACCTGTGTCACCGAGACTATGCTTAAATATATCATTAAAATCTGAAAAATCATTAAAAAATTTACGATTATATTATTAAAATAAAACGGACATGTGACAAAGCGGACCAGAGGAAAACTTTCAATTGGCCGAATGTGGCCCGCACTATGGGCGTATCCGTGGTATGGAATTTATATATGTATATATATACTCATGTTTGCGAAAATTGCAACACCATGAAGGAATCGTCATAATTGAATGAAATTTAATACACAGTTGAGTGGTAGTGGTACAAATAAATGATTAAATGTTCAAAGCAAACAAACAATAACAAGAGATCGGAATCAGTATTTTTTGTAGCCACCACGCGCCGCAATAAGTGCTGCTACACGACGTGGCATAGAGTCAAACAAATTTTGAATGTCTGACAGAGGAAGAGCATTCCATATTGTTTGTATGCACACCCAAAGTTCGTCTGCAGAAGCAACAGGACGAGGATCACGAGCGAGACGCCGACCAACGAAATCCCACACATGTTCAATTGGCGATATATCCGGAGAATACGCATGCCAAGGAAGAATCTGTACCTGCCGCGTTGCAAAGAAGGGTTGAACAGTCCTAGCGATATGAGGGCGATCATTGTCCTGTTGAAATACAGCGCCTGGCAAGCTGTGACGGAAGGGAACAGCTTGGGGCTGTAGAACTTCACTGATGTACCGGTTGCTGTTCAGATTGCCCACAATTCTTAGCAATTGAGATCGTCCATGATATGCTATGGCACCCCAGACCATAACTCCGGGTGTTCATCCACTGTGGCGTTCAATAATGCACTCCGGAAGGTGGCGTTCACAAGCATAGCGTCTGACACGAATGCGGCCATCATGGTACCACAAATTAAAGCGGGATTCGTCAGAAAACACGACATGCTGCCAATCAGCACATCAGTCTCTATACTGAGCGGCCCATTGTAACCGCAGGCGGCGATGGTTTAGCGTGAGAGGGATCCTGTATAAAAGAGTCATTGCGCGCAGTCCACGCTGCAGCAGACGTCTACGAATTGATGAAGCACACAATGAAACACCTGTAGCTATTGACCACTGTGCTGCCAATTGTCTAGAGGAAGCTGTACGGTCCGTCAGCGCCATGCGGACCAGGTGTCTATCATCGCGAGCTGACGTCACATTTCGGGATCCACTCCCGGATTTCCGAATTGTCCGACACTCGTCCGTCCACTGCTTCCAAAGACATCACTGTGCTGCTGTTACGCTGCACACGAGCGGCTACTGCACGATAAGACAATCCAGCTTCACGAAGGCCGATGATTCTCCTCCGTTCAAACTCTGTAAGTTGTTCAAATCTCGCTCTCTTTCGTCGAAGAGGCATAAGTAACAATTGAGCTAACGTTTACCACTAGCAGATAACCACCGATAACCATACACGCCTCGCTACAGACGTCTAATTATTCAGATAGAGTGTAAAGGAGCAACTGAGCTCTAGGCACAGTGATGGGGTATGGTGTGATAGTAGTAGTAGCACGGTATGCCATCTTTCTTTGTCTTTACACCAATGGGTCAGTTGAAGAGGGAGGGGGACAATGTCGTTCCTTTCTTTCCTCCAATACTGAAAGTGAAAAGAAAAAAGAGAGCTATGTTGGTGGGACAACTGGTGTACCGGTTATGGAGTCCTCACACATCTCAGTTAATAAACCGCATCTTTATCTCCACATTAAACTTCCATCCTTTTTAAGTTTTAAGCCTCCACATCTTGAATAGAAAATTTGTGTGTCTGTATGAGAATAGAAAATAAGTTCAATTTTTGATGAGACTATTTCAGCAGTCGCTAAGTCGATTTCAACGCAGCCAGTTGTGTTTTGGAAAGAGACGAACAAGAATGACAAATGACGTTGTGGTCTGTTGCTTTGACCTTTGAGAAGTTATTTGCATTTCATCGGTAGCTTGATGAGATACTAGAGAGTTTTTGCATACCGTATTTTGGACGTCCGTTAGCTTTTTCTCCCTAGCGCTCATGCTCATAGGAAATTGCGCATGCGTATCTGTAATAATGGTTCCTATGAGCATGCGCGCTAGGGAGAAAAAGCTAACGGACGTCCAAAATACGGTATGCAAAAACTCTCTACTATGAGGACCGATGCATGTGGTTAACAAAAGTTAATCAGCTTCAAGTTCTTTAGAACTCTGTACAGTCTCTTCATTTACAATTGTATAAATTTTGTAAATAAAGAGACTGTTCAGAATTGTAAAGAACTTGAAGCTGATTATTTCGAACATGTGAGGACAAACACCCCGGCTTATTTACATACTATATATATATATACACACTCAAGAGCCAAAACATTATGACCACCCCTACATTTTGCAATGAACTCGCTTGGATGATGTGGAAGGCACGTGATCAGGTGGAAGTGGTATTAACGTTACGTTAATACCACTTCCGTTACGTTAATACGTCTTCCACGTCATCCAAGCGAGTTCATTGCAAAATGTAGGGGTGATCATAATGTTTTGGCTCTTGAGTGTATATATATATAATCTAGTTCGCAGATTAATTTAATATATAGCTTATTTTCTAGATTTATATATATTATATATAGAGTATTTTTTACAATCAGCAAGAAATATCAATATTATCTTTATTTACTATAAGAAATTTGATGGGGTTTTTTTTGTTGTTGTTTTTGTTTTGTTTTTAGCAAGGAAATCTAATACATTAACGAAATTGAATTATTAACAAACCACTTTCGAATCCGTTTATCCATAAAAACACGTGCTCTCACCAGTGCAATGCATTGACACTGAGGAGAATTGCGCAACCGATTCCAAAGAGGGTTATTGAAATGTCAGAACACTTTGTTGTGAAGAGAAGCGCAACCTTGGCAGTTAACAATCCGAATTCCTGCGGAAGTGTACGAGTTGGGGCCGATTCGCGAGGATTGTTCAATCATTCATCATGTCTGTTCCTGGCGTTGTAGTTTTTTCCCACACATGGAAACAATCAGCTTTGCTACTGTCATTAAACGTTTGTCGCTTGCATAACAATTGATACTTTTTTCATGAGTTTTAGCAAAAATTATTAATCAAATCGTTTTGTTTCTTGTTATTGCTTTGGGCCCTTCAGGAAGAGTTACGAGGAATCACTTTGGTATTTAATTTTAGTACGGAGAGCGCGTGTACTGATGACATAAGTACAGGGTGGTTATAATGGATCAGTCGATGCAAGTTCCAAATTATATTATGCTTAACAGAGCTCGTATATGATCAGTATTCTAATTTCCTAAGAAAGTCGTTATTTGTTGTCTAAAAATAATTAACTGTTTTTCTATTGTCGACTAACATCTCACATTTAAAAGGTTTGAGGTATTCATTTTATGAAATAATTTTACGGTTTCATAACTTTATATCTCATTTATATATATATATATATACCACTCGTCATAATGAGTTCAAATATGAACTGAAGACACTTAATAAGGGGAAACGGTGCTGCATTAAAAAAGTTTCAAACTGTTATAACAGATGGTGCTGTAAACGGCATAAAGAAAGTGAATTCGGCTGCCAGTGATATTTTGAATCGATATTACAACGTATTTGGCATGAGTTGCACATTAAACCAACTGTAGTATTCATGGTGCCTGATAATTTCGTGTTTTTAACTTAAAAACTACCCTAGAAACATCTTTAGGGACCTGATCACTGAGTGACTAGCTCTCTGGATCTCGTTGCCACAGGTTTCGGGTTCGAGTCCCCGGTGGTGCCAAGAATGTTGTGTTTCAGAACCCATTTTAAACCGTAGGTACCGGTCTCCTATGACTGTAGAGCGTTGGACGTCGGGCTGACAATACCACCTCGTAAAAAAAAAAAAAAAAAACATGTCCTGTCTAGATGATGTGAAACACCTTTACTTAACAGAGAAGGCTCTTTAACAGCGGTGTCCAACCCGCGGCCCATCTAGAACATTTTTCCGGCCCGTGAGATTGATCACACTTTAAAAAAATATATTTATTTTATAATGGCCAAAGTAGCGAAAACGAATGTATTAAAAAAGTACATTATGTGTGCATCCCTCTATTCAAAAATTAATTTGCCGAAATTATGAGAAAGAATTAACTTTGATTTTAAAACAATATTCTTGCGAATCTAGGACAGATATGGCCTGTTTTATTTATGAGTTTACAGTTATGAGTTAGCAGTATAATTAAATTATATTCTGCGAACTCATGAGGCGCGCGTATCTTGGGATATCTAATATAGCAGGTTCCATGTTACACTGTAAGTGACCTCAACGACGCAGTAACCAACCCTTGATACGCACAGTTGATTGTTGATAACAGAACAAACCAGACTCTCAGTTCAAATTGTTAGCGCTTTTGGTTTAACTTACGCCTGCGAATCGTTTTTTTTTTTTTTTTTTCCAAAAAATGAAATTGATCGAACACAAAACACGCTCAAACATAACGGACGCAAAAGTTGTTTGGAGAAGAAAGGAGAAACAAATATCGCACTAGTAAAATAAATATTTTTGAATGATTTCATTTTTAGTGTTACATATTTCTTTACAGTGGGCGTTTAATATCCTTATTAATATGTTATCTACGTTTACATGTGAGAATAATAGTAAATACAATAATAATAACTCAATTTTTCACTCAAAAAATGTCCTTAGTGGGTCTCAATCTAATGGGGGGATATAAAAATTTATATGCGGCTCGCGGAATTATGATGCATTTTCAAAGTGGATCGCAAGATCATTTAGATTGGCCACCCCTGCTTTATATCGTTAACCAACCTCTTAACGATTGCCAAATTTTCCTGAAACTGGGATATGATGAAGGGATCGGAGAATCTCACGACTTTTGACCTTGTGACCGTTTCCTTAAATCTACTGAAAAAAATCATACATCTTATTTGGCACCTAAGACTTTTGTAAGTTTCCAAGCTTTACTCTAAAGTAGGCAAAGTGCATGTATTTCGCAAATTCCGTTATGTTTCTTTATAGTTTTCTGATAACGGATGCGTCACAAACAGAACAAAAAAATTGTCAGGACTATTAGCATAGTCAAAACTCGCCGCTTTATTCAGCACAAAGCAAACGAAAAAGAAAAACCACGAGGGGAAAAGACTGACATAGAAAATGACTCAATTGATTGAGTCTAACAACTCAAGGTAGCTCTACACTCAGAAAATACCTGCATTCTTGATCGGATTACTGGTAGCTGCCCAGGAACGATGAGCATTGATTTTTGTTTTTCTCATCTCACTTGGGGGACATCTAGATCAGGCCCACCAACCCGTATGGACTCCAGTTGGAAGGGAAAGGGGCATCTTCTGTTGTGATGGAGCAACTGTAGGTAGAAGTCTAACTGGGCTCTGTGACGCTGACTTTTTTAGGGGTAATGTTGTCAGCTCTACTCTCTATAGTCTTATTAGACTACGGTTTAAAGTGAATTCCGAACCACTACAAGCATCCGTGCCACCGCCAGAACTCGAATCCGAAACCTGTAGCACCGAGCGCCATACATTCGACCATGACTAACAAATTTAAATAGTTGTAAGAATCTTTGATTGTCGCAAGTTGAATGGAACCTTAATGTTTTCAATAAGAACTTCAGATGTATTTGTGCATAGAATAAAGATGCTTTTTGCAAGAAAACGGAATGATTTGTGCTTGAAGGGTCAATGTTGGGTTTGGCAGACAAAAAATAACATGAATGAGAACCTAAATTATGCCTAAACCCAAATACATTTTCATGTTGGTCTGTGCTATGAGCAAATTTCATCGTCATCATCATTGGCGCAACAGCCCCATGGTGGGCCAAGGCAGCCTGCCTACGGGCAAATTTCGAGAAAGGAGATGTTTCATCTTTTTACGCGGTAGGGTTGTCAGCCCTATGCCCAACACTCTACAGTCATATTAGACCGCGACTTGAGGCTTAAAGTGGAATCCGAACGATTATAAACATCCATGGCACCACCAAGACTCGAACCCGCAACCTCAGAGCGCTAGTAACTCGGTCTTCAGGCCCCATTAGCAATTTATAAGTTCAGTTAAGATGATTTTTTTTTTTTATCTGTAAAAAAATATTCGCGTCTTTCTAGAAGGAATTACATTAAAAGTAAAACTAAATTCATAAAATACCTTTTGTGAAATGGTAAAATATTCCTATATTCGCTGAAAATTCTTTCAAAATCATCAAATCAAATTCTTTTAAATTCAATCGTAATCATTATTTTTTTTTTTTTTTTTTTCGGAAAAACCATCGAAATACAAAAAAAATTTTATTAGTTCTTTACCAAATCTTTTACACTCATGTCCATAAATTAAGGATAATGAAGTTCAGGCAAAGAAAGAGACAGAAGCAAAACAAATTTGACTTATTTGTAAAGTCTATTTATTAAAAAAAAGGTAAAGAGCAAAAAAGATGCTATATGTTTGACATAATTAATAAAAATTGCGATTTTTACTCCCTGGAGCAAATTTCAAAAAAGAACCTATTTACAAAAAACAGTATAACATGGTTAGTATGATGGTTAATATGGAGTATGTCTCCCGTACGATGCAATACAGGCCTTACAATGGGGAATATTACACCACTCATCAAGCAATGCCCTCCGAAGTTCCGGTTGACAGGTGGGAGGGGGTTGACGGGCTGCAATTCGTCGGCCAAGCATATCCCACACATGCTCTATTGGATTTAAGTCCGGTGAGTATGCTGGCCAATCCATACGGGTGATATCCTCCAATTGAAGGCATTCTTCTACAATGTTTGCACGGTGAGGACAGGCGTTGTCATCCGTAAAAAGAAATTCAGCACCCATGGCGCCCCGAAACAAACGTACATTTTGTTCCAGAATGACATCCCGATAGACGTGGCCTGTCATCATTACACTCTGAACATGCAGGTCAGTTCTGGAACCAAGAATGATTCCTCCCCAAACGAGCCATCCTGCACCACCGTAACGGTGCCGTTCAATGGTGTTCTCTTGGTGGTAACGGGTACCTGGCGCTCTCCATATGAAAGTCCGGCGAGAATCAGACTGCAAACTAAACCTGGACTCGTCGAAAAACATCACACCAGACCACTGTTGCGGTGTCCACAATGCATGCTCTCTACTCCAGGTTAACCGCAGGCGACAGTGAGTTGCATCTGACAGGCCTACGAGCATATAGACCAATGTGCCCTAAGCGTCTGTACACGGTCTGCCTTGAAACTGTCGTACCGGTAGCTGAAGAGCTGACGAGACAGGTCTGATGCTGTACTCAGTCTGTTTCTTTTGGCAGTAACAACTAAATATCGGTCCTCATTCGGCGTTGCAACTCGGGGGCGACCTGTGCTGTAACATCTACTCACATTACCATCGTCTTGGAATCGTTGCCAAAGCCTGGAGATGACACTCTGGGCGATTCCAAGTTCCTCGGATACTTCCAGCTGGGTACGTCCACATTCCAGTCGTCCGATGATTCTACCACGTAAAAAATCATGCAAATGCTTCCTTTGTGCCATAACGATGCGGTTATTGCACTGAAAGGCTTTTAAAGCGCTTGTGAACAATTTTACTTCTTTGCCGCCATTCCTTATATACCCCTCTCTTACACTCTCGTCATTGTGACGTACTATCCGCGCCATCTGGTGGTTTCCTGTAATTTGCATATTCTTCTTCAAGATGTGTGTGATAATTCTACAGGTGAAATTTTTATTTTAGAGTTCAATTTCTGTGTGATTCTGAATTATCCTTAATTTATGGACATGAGTGTATATAACAGCAAATTTAAAATAAAATGCATATGAAAAACAAAAAAATGACAGTTCGTTCATGAAGTATAATAATAAAGCTTTGTACGCTATTCTATTCTAGCATTTAGAAATACGAAATGAATTGCCCGATTCGTGGTCATTGTTCCATCCGTTGGCGGCTTTGTTGTAGACAGCGTTTCAAAGAACGATGGCGTTTGGGATGCCTGCTGAGTCGAACTACCGGGTGGGTATTTTCCGGGTTTTCTTCCATATGATACGCACATGCGGGGTAGTTCTTCCGGGGGGCACTGTCCTCCTTCTTCAGCGACACTTAGCAGAAGCCAAACTTCTACCTTCGGGTACTCCGTCACAACAGGTACTTGGGTATTTGGTGGCTTACTAGTCATGCTCGGTTGGAATTCTCCAAGTGATATTTACTTCGGCCGGAAGAAAGGAATGTACCTCAGAAGCTCGTAGATCGTAGGAAGAGTCAATGAGAAGTTCTCTACCCTTCCAGGCAAGCAGATCAACAACTTCGTTCTAAATATATCCAAATAGGAGAGAATCCACTGCAAACGCACAGCCGCCTGCCAATTTGGCTGCTTTGGTACAGCCGCCCTGTGCCAAAGCAGCCAAATTGGCAATGATATTCTGTCCCAACTCAGGTCACTCAGAAATTGGATAGAGCTTTTACTATCAGTTAAAATCCATACATCAGGTTTCAAAGCAAGATCCAAGGCTTTTTCAGTAAATATGAACAGAAATATATATATATTTTTAAATAATTATTACAATCAATATACTGTGTCCAAAAAGTAAAAACAATTTTCAATTTAAAATTCCCGGGGCTTTTGAAATTTCAATTTTTTTTTTCTTTTTTAGGTTGCTGCCACTGTCCTTGACATCTAAGGGAAATTGGACGCCAAAATATCCATGAGTGTTTGAGCTACGCTTGGCTTTGTGAAACGCTGAAATGATTTCGGTGATTTTTGAAATGTCTGAATTCATTGAGCAAAGAACTCGCATTCAATTGTGTTTGCGGAAACGTATAGAATGTTGCAAAAGGCATTCGGTGAGCATTCCTACACCGGAAAGAAATGTTCAGTAGTGGTATAAACAGTTCAAAGAAGGCAGAGAACGCGTTGAAGACTAAGTGCCCTCTGGTCGACCCTCCACCTCAACCGACGAAGCACATGTCCAAAAAATTAAAGATTGGGTGCTTGAAAACCGTCCATTTACAATTACAGACCTTGCTGATCATGTTGGAATTTCAAAAGGATCTGTTCATTCCCTTTTGTGCCTCAAACGCGTCCAATCTCGATGGGTACCGAAAACACTGAATGCGCCAGCTCACAATGCACCGATTCTCCGTGACTTTTTCGCCAAAAATGAAACCCATATCGTTCCACAACCCTCGTATTCACCTAATTTAGCATCGTGCTTCTTCTGGCTATTCCTTAAACTCAAAAGACCACTCCGGGGACAAAGTTTTGAGTCGATTGAAGAGACATTTCAAAAATCGCTGGAATCAGTTGTAGCGTCTCACAAAGTCAAGCGTCACTCAAACACTAATGAATATTTTGACATTAAATTTCCCACAGATGTCAAGGACAGTGCCAACAACCTAAAAAAGAAAAAAAGGTGAAATATTATATGCCCGGGAAATTTAAGTTGAAAACTGGTCTTACTTTTTGGACCCAGTAGTATTCTGCTGTTATATCGGCCATTGATATATCTCTATATAAATGTTTGTTTTGATGTTGCCACTCATTAAAATACGAAACAGATTTATTTAATATCTTATGAATTACTTATATTTGATTGTTAAATAATTTTTATTAATGCTGTTGATACAGTTAAGGATTTGGGGAATCCATTATTTGAATTCGAGCCAAAAAAAAAAAAACAGTTACTTTTGACTTTTCGAATGAGTTACTGCGCCTCCCATTAGTTGTTGGAACACCTGCAGTTTATTGATTTTTTTAAATTTTCCTGTTGTTTTGTGCTATTGTTCAGGTTTTCTTTATTCATTTGATATGTGCGTAGGAATGGGCGACAGATGAGTGGAATGAAATGTAAGTAATTCTTCGCTTTTTGCTTTTTAAATAATAGTGTTTCATCAATCGGTAACGACATGGTAAACAGCATAAAGTTTTGGCGTAACAGCAATGAATTTTAGCAAAATAGTGATTAATTTCGAAGTCATAGCCATACATTTTAAAGTTATATCGATACATTTTGGTGATTTAGCAATAAAATTTCGCATACAATTTGTCATAAGAGCAATAAATGTTGCAGTAATAGCAATTTATCAGATTATATTTGGCGATTATTAAGCGATTTAGCGATTATATTTTAGGTTTGGTTGGTCACTCTATGGCCATTTTTTGCATACAACATCAAAGGGGACTGATGCCCCAGTGAAAATCCGGCGAAGCTATGGATGTTTGTAGAGGTTCGGAATCCACTTTAAGCAGTAGTTCCCGGTCTCCGATGACCGTAGAGCGTCACAGAGTCCAATCAGACCTCTCTCACTCACATTCTTCCCAAACTGTAAAGGGGATAACTGTTATAATAAGTATTTTTTTGCATTTGTATATATGTAATTTACCAATGTATGATCCCAAATGTCACATACGGATTCTATTACACCAATTGCGGGAATAAATTATTGTTCTTTTTCACTTATTTTAAATGATTTTTTTGACAACCTTCTTCTCGTTCTTCACTGGCGCAACAGCCCCACGATAGGAAAAGGCCGTTTACCTACTGGCAGATTCCGAAACAGGAGATGTTTTTCTTTCTAAGGGGTAGGGTTGTCAGTCTCGCTCCAACTCCCACTCCACAGCCAACACTCTACAATCGTGTTAGGTGGGGACCTACGATTTGAAGTGGATTCCTAACCTCTACAACCATCCATGGCACTACCAGACTCGACACCTGTAGCACAGAGCGCCAGTCTCGGCTATCCAGGCTCCTTTTTGACAACCGGGAATGGAAAATACGACCTTGCAAAAGGAATACCCAAGCTGTTGCTAGAATTCTGTTGGCTGAGGTCGGAATTTCCCTGAATATTTGCGGCTGCGATTCAAAGCACTTTCGCCCACAAAAGAAAAAGTAATATAAAAAAAAATTTTAAAAGTCAATTCCTACTTTTTTTTTCACTCTATTGCAGAAAGTCCTTTACAAATAAAGTTGACATTTTCCTCTTGCATCTGGAGCCATCTATTGGTAGATGCATGCAACTTAAATCTAAAAAAAAATAAAGTTATTCAATTGAATTTAATTACTGAATTAATATTTGAAAAAACTGTATTCACATCCAGTGTCATCCACTACAAGTTCGAAAAAAATGTATGTTGAACTCGAGTGGATGAATAAAAAGCATTTCATGAACGATTGAAAATTTTAACAAGATATATATAGGGAGAGTGTGAACTAATAGAAGGAATTGAAAAAAGAGAGAGAGAGAGAGAAAAAGAAAATACTTTCTTTTTTTAACGATTCAGAATAAATTCAATTCCTTTTCTTTCAAGAGCGAAAATACAGCGCATCCCGTCGTTCGTTGCTTTTTGCACTGTTGCAACTTACGTAATAAAGGTTTGACATAAAGCTTGTTTATCTATTTTAAAGTTTCTGTTGATTCTGGAATGCCGAATCGCACTTGTAATTAGATAAAAATAACTTCTATCAAATAGTTTCATAAGAATTCTGTTAATAATAACAATTATGATATTAATATTGTTTTAATAATAAATGTTACCAATATGCGCAATACCCGTTATTGTCGTAATTTATTTTACGTGATGTTAACTATACTGGAAAATATTAATGATGAAAAAAAATTAGAAAATGATACAAATTTATAGTAATGAAAAAAATTAGAATATATGTATATATAATGTTTTTGTTGAAATTTTTCTTTTGATAAAATTTTAGTAGTCATAGTGTTATTTTTTTATTATTTATTTTAAGCCTATTTATATATTATATTGTGCAGTAGAACCTCTTTAAGTCGAACCTCGATAAGTCGAAAGCCTCCACAACTCGAAAAAAATGTTTGTTCCCTTCCCTTCAAGCCCCAAAACCTCCATGACTCGACATTTCAACTCTCTATATGTCGAAATAATGAGTCCATCCCCACAAGCCATTTTGGTATATATTTTTCCTCCGTAAGTCAAAAAAAAATTGAACCTCTGCATCTCGAACATAAGCAATGTTTGATTTTACAACCTTTACAACTCGATCATTTGAAACTCGTTACCTCTATGGCTCGAAGAAAAATAAGCTACCGACTTTAAGGATTTGCCGACAATGCACGTGATTGTTTCTTAGAAAACAATGTAGGAGTATATAGTAAATTGAATAACCAATTTTATGAAATAGCAACTCGAAATTAATATTTTTAATTTTAAGGTTGTTTCGGAATTCTTTTGATTTTTTTAGTGTGATACATAGTATAACTTTTAAGTTGCAAATAAACATGTTTATTACCTCTGTAACTTGAATTGTTATTTATTTTACCTCTCTAACTCAAAATAAGTCAGAAAGAATCTAGACCTCGACAAGTCGAATATTTCCTTACAAAATCCGCGTCAGTCGAAATCCTCCATAAGTCGAAAACTCTATTATTAACTCGCATTATTTGGCGTCTCCCTTGAAGTTCGATTTACAGAGGTTCTACTGTATATACATTATTTTTTATTTTTTAATTATTATGCCGCTCCTATTTTTGAATCATATTATTACTGGATTTTGTTTTCTACATGTGAGGTTTAACGGTTCGTAGAGCCCACCCTCTATTCAAAAAAGAATTGTTGCTGATTTTTACGGAATTGAGGAAATCGTGGCATTTCCCCCTCTAAACCACTAAGATTTGAAACTCGGAAAACGGCTCAGCTTTTTAAACGAGTTATTCATTTGATTACTCGCTCAGTGTGCGCTGCGCGAGTTAACATCTGCCTGTGACGTCAATGGGCGAGACCAGCGCACACCTATAAATGCCCTGCGATGACATTAACAGTGCTCATCCTTTGATATTAAACGGCATTTCATTCAAACAGCACAGACTTTTAACTCGGCAGCAGAACAAAATAATCTACACTAGATGTTTTCCTCACTTCTTTTTCAATTCCTTCTATTAGCTCACACTCTCCCTATATATATCTTGTTCACATTTTCAATCGTTCATAAAACACTTTTTATTCATCCACTCGAGTTGAAATGCTTTTTTTTTTAATTGTAGTGGATGACACCTTATGTTAATACAGTTTTTTTCAAATAGTAATTCATTCGTTAAATTTAATGAATTAATTTTAGTGTTTTTTTGGATTTAAGTTGCATGTATCTAATAATAGATGGAGCCAGATGTAAGAAGAAAATTTCAACTTTATTTGTAAAGGACTTCAATATAGAGAAAAAAAAGTAGAATTTGAGTTTTAAAAAAAAGTTTGTATTACTTGTTATGTATACAGAAACAAATACGTATTAGATCAGGGGTGGCCAACCAGCTACTCGCCTTGAACATTTTTCCGGTCCCGTGAGATGTATCACACTTTTACAAAATATATTTATTTCATAACGACCACAGTAATGAAAAACAATGTAGTAAAAAAAAAAATACATTATGCTTACATCCCTATAGTCAAAAACGAACTGTCGAAATGATGAGAAAAAATGAATTTCGATTTTAAAATACTATTCTTACAAATATAGGACGGATAGTGCCTGTTTTATGGATGAGTTTACAGTTAGGAGTTCGCAGAATAATGAAATTATAGTCTGCGAACCCATGAGGCGCGCGCATCGATTTGCAAAAGCTGAGTGAAAGAGTGGAGAAACACATATCACACTAGTAAAATAAATATTTTTTGAATGATTTCATTTTTATATTTCATTTATATTTATTTATATATATATTTTATTTATACTTATATATATTTTTTATATTTAATTTTGAGTCTTCTATATTTCTTTACAATATGCATTTAGTATCATGATTATTATGTTATCTATGCTTACATGTAAGTAAAAAAAAACAAAAAAAATAATAACTCATTATGTTACAATTGTTCACTTCAAAAAATGTCTACAGTGGGTCTCAATCTAATAGGGGAATTATTATTTTATGTGCGACCCGCAGAGTTAGGATGCATTTACAAAGTTTCCCGCAAGGTCATTTGGGTTGACCACCCCTGTACTAGATACTCTGTAATTCGACAAATGTGGAACAAGATATTTGTTGTATTACAGAGGGTCAGTAGATATAATATAGACTGCATCTGAAATTTAAGGGATGCTAAAACAAAAAAAATTAAAAAATATATATAATCGGCTTATCCGATATACAGGTTGCCCATAAATTTATTTAATAATGACTCATTTATTTAAGTTTTATTTTATCTAGATGCTTTGCGTCATTTAAAAACATACATATTGTTACAACAATTGTCATTTTCAATTTAATACCTCACAATTTTTCTGTTAGTGCAAAACTGTTTCGTAGTTCTTTTTCAAAGAAGTAAAATATAAATAAATATTATACCTAAAAAAAAAGATTCGTAAAAGAAATTTAAAAATACATATAAAATTACATATTAAGCTTAAAAAAATTCGAGAAAGAAATTTAAAAAATAAAAATGATATCTATAAAAGAGCTCGTGAAAGAAATTTTAAATTTTTTTCAAAATTGAAATTAGTCAAGGAAGTTACAGACCTACTCGAGAAGGACAGAACATGTTGAATCCGGTTTCCGAACCACTCACGAACGTCCATGCCACCGCCAGGATTCGACCGGAAGCCTATGGTACCAAAGGCCAGAGCGCTAGCCAAATGGCCATCATACCGCCCTTTTAAAATAGGAGAACAAGCTCTATTTATTATTACTCTCTAAAATCAGCACGCGTATATGCACTTTTTCTTAGACTGAAACATATACAAAGTGAGGGAGTCGGTGGACAACGACATCAAGTATTCTCGTGATTGCAATGAACGCCACCAGCGAATTAGAACCCTAGTCGCTATGAGTGGAATATTTTATATTCGATGTGAGTCTATATTTAGAGTAGGCGCTTCGATTTCACTAGCACTTTTGAAACGTAAAATGCAATTTTTTTATATTTACAAGTAGCCAATGAACCTGCTAATCTCTTTTTAAATGGGTAGCACCCCATGGGTGAGTCAACGTTATTTTTTAGGAGAGAGGGCATATCTTATTGAAAGAAACGGAAAGGTCCAAACGAGGTAGATCAGTTTTCGATGTGAGATCGCCAGCGTCAACATCGAGCCTATTTATTCATTACTTCAAAATTATGACTTTAGCTTATGCCACCTACGGGGAGCAGAACTCGCGTCCTCTTGCATGCAATGCTAAAGTGATAAATAAAGTTCTTCTTTTTCAATGGCGGGTTAAGGCCGTCTGCCTGGTGGCAGACCCCGAAACAGGAGATGCTTCTCTTTACGGGATAGGGCCCTACACTCAACGCTCTACAGACATATTAGTTTGGAAGTGGATACCGAACCACTACAAACATCCATGGCATCGCCGGGACTCGAACCCGAAACCAGTGGCACCGAGCGTGAGTCACTCGGCCATCAGGCCCAAATAAAGTGATGCACTATACATAATTGTCAACCACTCAATTTGCGTTTTTACGCAAACCATGAAATAGTTTAAACAACATGGTTTTGTCTCCACAATAATACCTTTTTAACATTCATCCGAACTTTAAAAAAACAGAAGACAGGCTTATGACAGAGCGAGTGCATTATCTTTAATGCTATTAAATGGCCAAATCGCTCCATGTTCTCCTCTATCAATTTTATCCTTTCAACAATTGATTGCGAGGCGGAAATGTGCACACGTGGGGAAATCCTCATTGAAACGTGCTCCCCTCTCTTCAATGTAAAAAAAGGGGGAAAGCGAAGTCATTCACCAGTCAATTAACTGCCTATCAAACGGCTGGATCAGTCGAATACATGTTCCAAAATGTCATCGCGTTGTGCTTGACGGAGCTCGTGGGTGATCAGTGTTCGGATTTTCTAAGAAAGTCGTTATTTGTAGTATAGAAATAATTAGCTGCTTCTGAATAATAGAGAGTTTTTGCATACCGTACGTTAGTTACCGTAGGACGTCCGTTAGCTTTTTCTCCCTAGCGCTCATGTTCAGTTTCCTATGAGCATGCATGCTAGGGAGAAAAAGCTAACGGACGTCCTACGGTAACTAACGTACGGTATGCAAAAACTCTCTAATATCTCACATTTAAAAGAAAAGATGTTTCAGGAATTCTCTTCATAAAATAATTTTACGATTTCATAAACTTCAAATATGATATACATACAAGTGATTATCAAAGTAATTGAAACACCCCACAATTATAAGAAATTCTTTACTAATATGGCATAAGGCCGCCTTCATGCAATTACAGCTTGGATTCGCCTGGTAATCGAATAGTACAAGTGCTGACTAGTGTTTAGAGGAATAATGAACCATTCTTCAGCTTGTTGTTGTTGATACTGCTTGTCGTTGTTGTTTCTATTGATAGTGATTGTTTCTTATTGCTTTTTGTTGTTATTGATATTGTTTTTTGTGGCTATTTTTTTTTTTTTTTTTTTTTTATTGCGTTTTGTAATTTTGATATTGCTTTTCTTGTAATTTAGATATTATTTTTATTGTTTCTAATAATAATTTTTTTTTGTCTTTTATTGATACTACATTTTATTGTGAAGTAGGGATTTTGGTCACTGGTATTTTTGGGAACGAGCAGCCCGATTATCTATCAAAAAGAGGCACAAAATTACTTCAAATGAGATCTTTAGCACTGTCACTCCATTCTATAAAACTTTATATCACACAAATAATGACTAAAAGCCACAAGTTACACACTCAGGATGGGATTAAGTCAAAACGTTGGAGAACTGAAGATCTTTTAACAATACCCAGCAATCCGCGACGGCATGCTGCCGCCCAGTTCAGTCTTCTGACTGGCCATGACTAGCTTAGCAGAACATCTCCATCGCATTAGAATCTTTTCGAACCCTGGCTGCCCCCTATGTGGTTCAACGTACCCAATGAACAGAGATGATGAGAGGTACTTGACGGCGACAGCGCTTTACTGGCGTGCGAGAGAACTCTTAAGGCAATGACTTCGGTCATCTGTGCATTTTCTGGACGTTTATTCTTTTGTATTTTTTTCCCTTGTTATTATTCACTTGTACTTGCCTTGCCATGCCATTGGAAATAGTAAAAAAAAAAATGTATTCTTGTTGTTTGTTATTGCTTTTTGTAGTTTTGATATTGTTTTTGTTGTTGATAATCCATTTTGATGTAGTTGTGGCTTTGTATTTTGTTGTTTATATTGCTTTTTTTGTTGTTTTGATATTGCTTTTTGTTGGTGGCACTGTTGCTGACATTGCTTTTTGTTGATTGAAATGTTGCTGACATTGCTTTTTGATGGTGCTACTTTTTTTAATGCAGCTGGCAATACAAAGAGCGGTGCCTCCCTCGTCATAAGCAAGGGAGGCACCGCTATTACTCATTTAGCACTACCCAGGAGGCACATATAGCTTAAAGATAGGCTACGGACGCGAGTCACACTACCCCCATAACGCTTTACGATCCTATTAGACCGGAGCCTACGGTTTTAAAATGTATTCCAAACCACTACAAACAGCCATGGCACCGACAGGACTCCAACATTTTGCTGTTGTTGGGGGTGCTGTTACTGATTTCTTCTTTTGTGTGTGCATGTTACTGTTCTGTTATTGCTCATATTCTTTGTTGTTGTTGTTGCTCTTGCTTTGTTGTCGTTTTGTGTGCAATTAGAAATGTATGGTCTTTTCTTCGCCTAGCAATAACTGCAAGCGGTGGCGCCTGAACAGAATCAAGGGTCCGCGAGACCGGAAGCAGACCACCTCCATCTCCTATATCGAGGAGAGCAACGGCAAGTCCTCTCCGGGCATCCAGCCGGCGAAGTTCACCATGCCTCCGCCGCCCAAGAGCTTCTCGGCCGATTCCCCCAACCTCAATCCGGACTCGACGAGGAGCCTGCTGTCCACCAAGGAGACCCTCTCCTCTTCCAGGTGCCTCGTGCTGCCCTCCATCTACGTGAACAAGGACAGCTTCGCCATCCCCACCATCTACATCAACTCCACGTGCACGACTTCATCCGCTTAAGAAACTTAATGAACACATTAAATGGATTCATATATTTTCAGTCACCCTAATTTCTTGTCTATAATCCGCGGTTTATACGCCATGGACATTTTTTTTTCCAGAGGTTTCAGAAAGTTCATTTGTATGAAATCGTTACTTAAAAAGGATTTTTGCCCACAAAAATTTTCAAAACTTTGTGAGAGAGAAAAAATATTTTTAAAAATGCTGAAACCAGCTCGGCAAATTTCAACTTATCATATGTGAACATTTGTGATCGGATGCATAAACTCAGGAACATGACAATGTTTAATAATGCACGAGATATATAAAAATAAAGGCAAAAATGCAATATATATAGAAGAACACACACATGTGAACATTTATAAACAAAAATGAAGCATAACAAAAATGAAGTTACAATAAAATAAACAAAACAAAATAACAAAAATGAAGTTACATGAGCAAAATAAAAATATAACAAAACAAAAATGAAGTTACAATTTAAGGGTTAAAATAATCAATTGTTTTTTTTTTAATTATTATTTATAATTATTATATAATAATCAATTATTATTGTTAAAATAATGAATTATTGTTAAAAGTATCGCTTATTGCTTTGCCTTTAATTTCTATGAGCTTTAAATTTCTGCCAAATCCAAGTCTTCTCTACTCTTTATCAAAATAAGAAGTGGCCTGTATACAAAGGGTTCAAGTTTTAATTGGTCATCGCCAAGTCCAACATATGTGCGTCGTACAAGTGGGGGTGTCGAATTAGAGAGGGTCTATCTACTGTACAGAGTATGTCAACGAACAGGCTCATGGATTATATGACACTGTGGATTATAGACAAGAAAAGGAGGTATATCTTAGGACATATTGAAGTGTCCTACTGTGTCCTTAGCTGCAACGGATATTTCTGTCGCCAAAGACGCATTCAATCAACATGTGTTCCTCGAAAAACTACTTCATTCATTTGCCATTTGAACTTATAGCATTAGTTTAGCATTATGTAAGTTTTTCTTACATGACTTGAATCATTTTTATCATACATATCACATCACATCAATTCATATTAAAATGAAGAAACAAAGCACTTATTATAAAGAGTGACTGGAACGATGAAAAAACTTTAAACATGCTGTTTCTTCTGCATAAAAGTATGTGCAGAGGGATCTGATTTAAAATTGAAATTGAATTTTAATTATACAGGTATACCAAAACTCTATTAAATACCTAAAGAATTTTTGCAAAAGTCAATGAATATTTGATTTTAAAGATATAAAAAAAAAAAATAGCAAAAAAAAAAAAAAAAATTTTGGAAAAAAAATCGATGGATATTTCATTATATGGATTTAAGAAGTATTATAATACCTGACTTTGTACCATTTTGGCTTCATATTAACTCTGATGCTGTTTTAAATAGAATGTCATTAAAATCAAATATATCTTATAAAGTTTATTTATAAATATATTTAAAATTATGATATATAAATAAATTTATTTTATTATTATTTATTTATAAATATATTTTATTTAATTTATAAATATTTGAAATGCATTTATATCTGTCAAATTTATCAAGTATACATTTATCTAATAAATTATCTAATAGAACGATGTGCAATTAGCTTTTGAAATAGAACGATGTATCAAGTATTCATCTATTTCAAAAGCCAATTCTCTTTGTCTAGACTTATGCATCATTATCAATAATTCAACTTGAAATTTATTCACATATTTTGAATTAATTTATCATTGAATGATTTATAAAAAATATGTTTAAAAAAAGCGAACTATTAGCAACTTTTATTTTTGAAATTGCATTCTTCTAAGTTTTAAAAGAAAGTAGATAAAAGTAAAAAAAAGTAAAAGTCGTAATTTGTAATTTTCGAAAAATAATAAAAAAATTCCGTCCATAAGCCCATGTCTAGTCAAAATTTTATATAAACAGAAATTTTTTACAAGGAAATAATTTATTGAAATGCTTGAAAGTAATGAAATTTATGTATATGAGTGTAATGAATATTATGATGAATGCAATAAAATTTATTAAGTATACTTTCATGTAAATAGAACGATGTACAATTAGCTTTTGAAATAGAACGATGTATCAAGTATACATCTATTTCAAAAGCTAATTCGTTTTGTCTAGACTTATGCATCATTATCAATACTTGATTTATTCACACATCTTGAATTAATTATTTTTACAAAATATAAATAATATTTTATAATATAAATTTTTCTAAAGTTATAAGGGATTAAAAAACCCATTTTATAGTATTATAGTTCTATCAATATGCTATATGCATTTGAAAATCATAATTTAGAAATAGTCTAAATTCCTTTTCAATACTTTTTTAATTCGAAAAAAATTAATATTTTTGACTATAATAAGCATTATCAATAATTAACATGTTGAAAAAGACAATAATCAAGACAATATAATTATTTACATATTTACATAATAGAATTCGGTAAACCGATTTGGGTTATTTTATACTTCAAAATTGAATATAAATTCAATATAAAATTATCAATTGTTGACGTATAGAATGATTAAAGAACATTTTCATATAGAATGAAAGTCAAAATATCAGTCAATGAATGAATCCAATCCATAAAGTCAATTAATCTCAATGAAGCCATTGAATTAGTCAAAAAATATATAAATTAATCTGCTTGTAAATATTTTGTGCAATGTTATCTCGTTTGATTTGTAAAGAAATGGTGCTATGTTCAGTGTAAAATCGATCAAAATAAACTTTTTTTATTGATATGTTGTATTTTTAACTAACAACATGTATTGTTTGCCTTAATACATACATGTATTTTCAATGTATGTATGTAATATGTATTTCACTGAGCCGCATAGTTCCGAAGATCCGTATGAACTGATATATTAATTTTTTTGAATAAGAATGCTACCGTCAAATATTATTCCTTCGATTCGGATTGAATGTAATGCAATGTCAACTTTTTTCCCCTATTCATTTTCTTCTTTAAGCCAATTTGATAGTAAGTCTATGAAACATATAAAAAGGAAACCTTTTTGGAACATTAGACTTAATACCGATTAATAGAGAGTTTTTGCATACCGTATTTTGGACGTCCGTTATTTTTTTTTTCTCCCTAGCGCGCATGCTCATAGGAAATTGCGCATGCGTATCTGTATTACAGATACGCATGCGATACGATGCATTAAGATATTTCCTACGAGCATGCGCGATAGGGAGAAAAAAATAACGGACATCCAAAATACGGTATGCAAAATTCTCTATTATTTGCCGAAAATTGGTTGCTTTTTTTAATGTCTGACATTTTAACCTAATATTTGTTAGCGGTCTGATGGCCAAGTGGCTAACACTCTAGCCTTTGGTACCATAGGTTTTTCAGGTTTGAATCATGGAGGTGGCATGGATGTTTGTTGGTGGTTCGGAATCCACGTTAAACTGTAGGTGCCGGTCTAATTAGCCTACAGTGTGCCCAAAATGACCGCAGAGTGATAAGCCAAACCTACTATTTGTCACTATTTCTTCAATGGCGCGTGATTTATGATGTGCGAGCCCCATGATGGACCCAGGCCGTCTGCCTACTGACAGATTTCAAGACAGGAGATGTTTTTCTTTTTGCGTGGTACGGTTGTCGTCCTACTATCGTGGCGCTGCCATAAACACGAGCTCTGACCGCGTCATAGCTGACGTCCTTCCAAGCCTCGATTGCCATCCGGGGTGAACGGAGCCTGAAGCAACAAACCGCACTTCATGGGGTCAGCCATCTTCTACCCTGACTGTAGTCTGTAGGCGCAAGTTATTCGCAATTTAAAACACTTTTCTTCCTTCTCTTTTCCTTTTTCTCTTTTCCCTTTTTTTTTTTTTTTTTTTATTATTATTATTATTCAGGATTTGAAAATAATTCACACATAATTAAACAAATTTCAACTTAGTGAATATTAAAATACAATGACAAAACAAAAAAAATAAAGGACATAAATTGCAACAAAATTTATAAACACATAATACATAAATTTAAAATTACACATTTCCCATCAGTTTCCTAATTACGTCTCATTCGCTGAGTGGGTGGATGGCAGTGCCACGACACTACGGTCATATTAAACTGGGACGCACTGTTTAAAAAGGATTCCGAAACCATACAAACATCCATGGCACATCCGCGACTCGAACCCAAAACCTGTGGCACATGAGCGCCAGTCACATGGTCGTCAGGCTCCATCGTTTGTCACTGAAAGGCATACATGTAATAAGGCAGTATATGTAACAAGTTCAACGTTACTTAGATATGATTAACCAATGCACGACCAGAGCCCACACATACCACATGACTGACTGCCCTGCCGATGATACTGAAATCATTACATTTTAATTTCAATTTTTCAATCTTTTTAGGAGCAGTTGTAGTCTTAATAGAGAGTTTTTGCATACCGTACGTTAGTTACCGTAGGACGTCCGTTAGCTTTTTCTCCCTAGCGCGCATGCTCAGTTTCCTATGAGCATGCGCGCTGGGAGAAAAAGCTAACGGACGTCCTACGGTAACTAACGTACGGTATGCAAAAACTCTCTAATGTGTGAACACAGCTCCCTTATTTCGAAAAACCGCAAAGATCACAAAGCTATCCACAAAGGCAACTTCTGACTCCTGCAAATAGAATTAATTCAATAAATTAAGTTTATCGCCCCTTTTATTGAGCTGGAAGAAATTGAAGTATCCTATTAATAGACAGGAATGGCAGGTGAATAAAATTAAATCATCAGAAGGAAATGGCGATTTTATGACGGAAAGGCCTCAGTTTGAAATATAGCGCTATTTTATCGCCTTGTTTAGACATTAAAGGTTACGAAACGTAGCCTTTAAACTCGTAAAACGGCCGCAAAAAGTTCTTTCATCTCCGAATTGTACACACAGAGGAATTATACAGTTGCATTGCTATGTATCATACATCAAGATTCTTTTTAAAATGGTACAAAAAAAAATAATAATTAACAGTTAAAGTTAACTATTTTATTAACAAGTAAAGCTCACCTATATATGAAATTTTCCATATGCTATTATAACCCCCAAATATTTTTACAATTTATGATATTTTTTATTTGTCTACTTTTACTGAATTAGTCATTTGTAGATGATAATCAATATTACCCATCATCATCGGCGCAACGGGAGGGGGGCTGAAGGCTAAGTGGCTAGCTCTCTGGCACTCGGTACCACAGTGGTGCCCTGGATGCTTATAGTGGTCCTGAATCCCCTTTAAGCCGTAGATCCCGGTCTCGTATGACCGTAGTTTATTTTAGTTTTGTTTAGATTGTCATTCTATGGTCAGCTTGGGCACACGAGGGCTAAACAGACCGGTACCTACGTTCTAAAGTGGATTCAAGCATTCACTACAAACATCCATAGCACCACCGGGATTCAAACTCGAAACTTGGGGCACCGATAGCCAGAGCCGTAATCAGTCGTCCACTCAGGCCCAAACAATATTACCCATTTGCAGAAAATAAAACATTTTCCTTTTTGATAAATTTTATTCTGCAAAAATATCGGTGTAAAATTAAAATAGCCAGTTTTAAAAAATATAAATTGCCTAATTAAAGCAATTGTTCTTATCCAAAAATTTCCAACAATTTTTCACGTTTACTCTAATAGCATTTTTTTTTCAAAATACAATAATGTTTATATATAAAGTAAATTAAAAATTAGTACAATAGAAGCTACTGTTTTTTAACAGTAATTTAGCTATTGGCACCACCAGATGACGCGACATTTTTTAAAGATTGACGCCACGTTATTATTATTATTATTATTATTATTATTATTATTATTATTACCATTATTATTTTAGCAATAGCATAACTAATTACGGTAACAGGTGGCGTCTGTCAGCTTTTTTTTTTAAGTCCAATGCCATCTGGTGTAATAGAAATTTGATGTGAATAAGAAATAAATTTTTTTTTTTAAAGAATAAATAATTTTTGATTAAATATTAGACAAGAAAATTACAAATTCAGAGAAAAAGCATTCTCAGAAGAAAATGTTAAAACTTTTAAGTTTTAGAAAATACAGACAGACAAATATCTTCTATCTAATCCAGTTATTTTCAAATTGGGGTGCGTACTTTTAAAAGAGCGAAATGAAACAAAAGAAGCTATTTTACTTGTATCAATAGAGAGTTTTTGCATACCGTATTTTGGACGTCCGTTAGCTTTTTCTCCCTAGCTCGCATGCTCATAGGAAATTACGCATGCGTATCTGCAATAATGTTTCCTATGAGCATGCGCGCTAGGGAGAAAAAGCTAACGGACGTCCAAAGTACGGTATGCAAAAACTCTCTATTAAATCACGACATACTCTTCTGCAATACCAGTACAAACTTTTACTATTATAAGGATAACAGTAAAGGTAAACGAGTCAAGAACTTCATTAACCTAATATACTTAATCAAAGAAGTTTCGAACACCTGTCCGAGCGTCAGTATGGTTGGAACGGTGCGACACCCTCCCAAAAATGATGCGTGAGGTGTTCCCTAAACCTAGAAATTAAATCAACTTAAATGAAAAAAAATTAACTTTGATGACCACAAAGAATGAATTATTGTAACAAAGATAATTATAAGATACAATCTTTAGCTATCAAGGGGCCTGAATGGCCGAGTGGCTAGCGCTCTGGCGCTCGGTACCACAGGTTTCGGCGGTGCCATGGGTGCTTGTAGTGGTTCGGAATCCACTTTAAAAAGTAGGTCCCGGTCCTAATAGGATCGTAGAGCGTTGCGGGAGCATTGTGACTCCGCGTCCGTGGCTTATCTTCAAGTGACACGCGCCCCCTGGGTAATGAAAAGTGAGTACGTCTCTGCAGCACTTGCCTTAAGGCATCCAAAGACCAAGCTGTCTGTGTTTGCCAGCTGCATTAGAAAGAAAAAAAAAAAAAAAATCTTTAGCTATCAAAGGTAAATCGACGGCTCTTCTGTAAGATGGTTAGCGCAAAATCCACCTCTGTATTTTGTACAGCCATCGTACAGCCACTGTATTTTGTACAGTCATCATCCTGTACAGCCATTTTGTACAGGACTGTCCAAACAGCCTCGTTCAAAGGAGATTCGTTTTCAGTGCAAGGTAGGACAGGAAAACGAATAGTTAGCTCAATGTGAGCAGTAGATTGACAAGCCAGCAATGGCCTCTTAAGTGTGTTACGTGAACTCCAGAGGTTATGCGAAGCGATACTTGGAGGTACGCAGGCTCACGATCGTGCAGCACGTGAGTGAGGGATACGTTACAATCCGAATTGAAGAAGAATCTCTTCCCAATGTGTGGATTGGATTGGAAATAGAATTAAGCTCGGTAATCTTATCATTGGGTTCTACAGGCGTGTGGTAAAAGTAGCATTTACTGCTATGAAAATCAATCACAGAATGTAATTCAATTAGATCAGAATTTTCCATATTACTAAACAATTGCAATCACATTAAATTTTCATTAAAAGTGTAAATTTGTAGCGTACTTTAAATGCATATTGCCTAAAATAAAATTAATAATTTCATTTTTGGTCACACACACGTATATTATAATTAAATTATATAATTTACATCACATTATTATTATTATATTATGTAGTTATATTGTATTATTGTTATACCACGCATTTTGTGTAAAATAAATAATAATGTAAAATAAAAAATTTTTATTAACATTTATAGTTTAAATAGTTAAAATACGTCATACAATTAACATTAGCAATCGAGACAAACAATCTTCGAAATGGTGCTTCGAAAACGAGATTTGGCGCAAAATGATGCGTTAAAGTCATTCGAAAGGCAAAGTCATGTTGGCAGTTTTTTTCGATTACCCTGGTGTTTTGCACTCTAAATTCCTTCTAAGGGACGAACAGGGAATAAGCGACAGATTTCTGGATTGAAAAATCCATGGATTTTACACTACGATAAGCTAATATCTCACAAAGAATGTGCAAGAGTTTTTTGCCGAAGATTCAACACACACCATCGAACAAGCACCGTATCCCCTTATACGGCAGCATTGAACTTTTTCCAGTCTCCACACAGTTAAAATAACCACTGCGAACAAAGCGTTTTGACTCGATTGTGGTCATAAATGAAAATTAGCTGGGAAGAACTGAAGGGCAGACCTACATCAACTACGAAAAATGTAGGGAGGATGAGAATGGTGTGGGATACTCTGAAGATGGCAAAATACATTTCGATGAATAAACTGACTTTTGTGTGTTTTATTTAACGGTTCCTCGTTTTTTTTACACAGAAGGTATAATAACTATACTATATTATATTATATAGGTTCTGTTCATCGCTCTACGGTCATTTTGTGCACACTTTCACATTTTAGGATAATATGACCAGGACTACTTACTTGTATGGATAGAAAAAAAAGTTTATATATATATAGTGAAAATGGTTGCATGATTGGCTGATTCAGATCTAAATTGGAATGCCTAGTTAAAAAACAAGTGCCATTCGAAGCAAAAAATTCCAAATCCCCAATGTTCCACACTATTACCGTGACGCACGAAACACCAGTGGACGCTAAAGGTGATATCGTGTTGAAAATAGCTGATGCAGGGACCAGAATAAAGACACCAGCAGTCTTCGAGAGAATGCAAAGTTTCCACTCGCCGATTCAAACTTAGCCTCGTCCTCATTTGAAAAATTATGTCGAATGTTCGTCTGTACCCGAGCGTTTGGGTTGTCGTTCAGTTATCATTTTGTGCATACTTTAGGATAATTAAACGTTAGGGGGGGGGTACCGTTTAACGTGGACTCCGAATCCCTCACAAACATCCATGTCGCCACCACGATTTGAATCTGAAATCCACGGTACCAAAGGCCAGAGGGTTAGCCAACTGGCCATCAGACTAATGTATATATATTATAGGGGGTACCGTTTTAAAATTAATATCGCCTTAGGGATACACGATCCAAAACGTTTGGGGATGGAAAATGCAGGAAAACGGTCCTCGCGATCCCAAAACATTCACCTTTCCAACTATCCAGTTGGAGAGGGGTAGATAGAATGACGTGTGTAATAAGGCTTCACCCCACACATGCACACACACACACCACACTCAATTCTTTTGACTTTGCTACAACCCGCGGCCTGGTGGCCAATTGACTGGTGCTCTTGTCGTTACCACCACAGGCTTCAGGTTCGAATCCTGGCGGTGCATGGATATCTGTGAGTTATTCGAAATCCATTTTAAATTATAGGTCCCTGTCTAATTAGTCCAAAGTGTGCACACAATGACAGTAGTTTGGTTTGGTTGGTCGATCTACGGTCATCTTGTGCACACTTTGGGCTAAACAGACCGGGACCTACAGTTTAACGTGGATTTCGAACCACGAACAAACATCCATGCCACCGCCAGGCCGCTCAAAATGACAGTAGATCAACAAACAAAACTAATTGCTCCAACGCATCACCATTTTTTTTATTTTTTTTTTTTTTTTAATGTTTTCAGAATCATTTTACAGGCTCCAGAAAAAACGTAAAGTTAGATACTTTATTCAAAGTGTTTATAAAAAAAAATTAATAAACTTAACTCCTTCTCAATTGAAAGTGATTTTATAAATGAAAGTGATCTGATGGGAGCGAGGACATTGAAACGAAGGCTAACTTCAGTTTTATTTTAATAAGAAAAACGGACGTTAAAATTTCATATAATAGTTATCATAAAGATAAAAAATCACAATCCTAAAACCAAAAATAGATTAAGTGCCCATTAAGTGACGTACTTAAGTGGCTGAACGTTTTTTTGTTTTTTTTTTCTTTCTGTTTGTAATATTTATTGTTATTACTCATCTGCCCCATGAAACAGGTATTCCAAAACCAAACGTTTCAGTCCAAACTTTATCTTGCATGAAAAAAATAATTCTTAAAAACAGGCTGCCATTTCATTCATGCCATTAAAATTATCTTCACTTCGATTACTTTTGTCTTTTCTGGTGACAAAAAAAATTATTTAATCGTGAATTGTTATCGGTTTGTTTCAATGCAAGTGAATGAATATACTGATTATGAATATACTGATGAATCTGCATTTGCGTATCGTATTGGAGAAAACCCGGAAAACTTCTACGCAATAGTTGGATTCTTGATACAAGAGGCTGAACATTCCTCGAGTCCCCTCGTTTTTTGAAACAGTATCTACAACAAAGCCGCCAACGGATGGAACCTCAGCCCTCATGCTCACCAGCGGCGCGCGTTGCCACTCAGCCACGAGTCGGCAAATATTGGTGCCAATTCTTGTACTTGGGTGGCTGTAAGTTGTTGTTTTCTTTATTATTATTTTTCTGTTTGTAACATTTATTATTATTATTCGTCTGCAATGAAACAGGTATTCCAAAACCAAATGTTCAGTCAAAATTTTATCATGCATGAAAAAACAATTCTTAAAAACAGGCTACTCATTTCATTCATATCACTGAAATGATGTTCACTTCTTTTTCTTTTCTATGGCGTAAGAAATTACATAATTGTTTCAATACAAGGGATTATGGCAATTTATTTATAATACAATATACTGAATATTTTATTGTTCAGTTTTTAAAACAAGGAGATTCGCATAGACATTGCTATTATTTATTATCGATGTTTAATAGCTATTAAACATCGAAATTTGTAAACAATTATTTTAGAAGGATAATACTGAAACCATAATCATAGTATGGAGGTTAATTGTCATTATTGGAATTAAAATATTATACCGAACTGTATAATTTCCATTATTGACCGATGTCAATAAAATGATTTTCACTTTGTTTATCTTTTTTCTTTTTTATGCCACAAAATATTACGCAATTGTGCGTAGTTATCGGTATGTTTCAACGCAAGTGATTATGGCAACTTATTTATAATACAATATATGGCATATTTTATTGTTCAGTTTTTTTAAAAATAAGATTCACATATAAATTGGATTAGACATCGAAACTGTGATATTTAACGATGTACATGTTTGTGAACAGCTACGTTAGAAGAGTAACGGTGAAACAGTAGTTAAAATAACATTGTAATTCCAATAATGACAATTGTCACTTCCATATTTGTCATTATTGGAATTACAATATTACACAGAAATATATAGTTTCCATTATTGAGATAACTGACATTGTGAATTAAAATATTGCACCGAAATGTATAATTTCCATTATTGAGAATAATTGTGATTACAATATCGTACCAAAACGCATTATTTTCTTTATGAGATAATTGTCATTGTTGGAATTACAGTGTTGTACCAAAATGCATAATTGCCATTATTGAGATAATTGGCAATGTTGCAAACCTTAAAAGAGTTTTAGGTGATTGATTATTTATTGTGTAATTGGAATGAATTTAATAATGTTGGTTTTGTTTTGTTTTTCTAATCCTTTTGTGCACACTTTGGGCTCATTAGACTGGGACCTACAGTTTATCGTGTATTTCGAACGACCAACAAACATCCATCTCACCGCGAGGATTCGAACTTGAACCCTGTGATATTAACAGTGTTGGGAAGAATATCTTTGGGAAATTGTAGTGCCCTTTTCATTTCAACCAATCCTTCCTCAGGCATCCCTTTTTCTTTTCTTTTTTTTTTTATTTGCTACTACAATGGCCATCAAGTCATCCCGTTTCTAAAAGCAGTAACGGCAATGGGTGCCTATAGGGGATTCGAACCCGTGATATTACACAAGAATTTTTTTTAGCAGAATACAGATACCAACTATTTAGAAAAATTAAATTTACATTTATTTAAGCTAACAAAATGAGCCAATACATTCTTTTGAAAATCTTTGCAGGATGGTAGACCTTTTTTCACCCTTTGCGCCAACAGAGAGTAGTAATAGCCAAGAGTATACAAAAGTCGCCAAGCTGCCATCGCATGTGTAAAACTTCAAAGTAAAAATCACGTGAGGATTGTGTTTGCACTAAACTGGCAACCTCGATGTGATATATTATTAAACTATGACCTTAAAGTCCTACTTTCCTCACCATCGATAGATTGTTCGTGTTGTTGTTTCTTATCCCACTTGGTAGACACTGTTCGATGGCTCAGTTATACACAAAAATAAACTCAAATAAAACACATGACGTGGACTGTATAAAATTAATTCCTTTATTTAGGCAGCCATCAAGCTCGAAGATGGACTGCCACACGCAACCTTTCTCGTTGGTTACAGAAGTTCAACTCATTTATTTATGCAGCCATCAAACTCGAAGATGTACTGCCACACGACCATTCTCTTTGGTCGCCGTTGTTCAACTCCCTTACTTACATTCTTTCTCTCTCTCCCTGGCCCTCACCCCCTGCCAGACACCCCCACAGACAGGATGTTTTTCTGGACATAGGGCGTTGACCTCCCCTATGGTGGGGGACCTGAGTTTCGACGTAACAGATACCAACCTCTAGATCCAGTCCAAAAACCCGTGCGGTCTCAGGGTTGAAGGGAAAGGGGGCAGATTCTGGTGTGGTGGAGTTCCAGTAGGTAGAAGTGTGACTTGGCTCCGTGACGCTGATTTTTTTTTACGGTGCAGAGCTATCATCCCTACACTCTACAGTTATATTAGACAGGGACCTACGGTGTGATTTAAAGTGGATTCCGAACCACTACAAACATCCCTGGCACCACCGGGCATCGAACATGAAGCCTGTGGCACCGAGCGCTAGTCATTCGGCCATTAGATCCTTGGGTTGTTAGTGGCATACACAAGAAGAGTACGGACGGCTCTCGAATTTATTGTACCAAATTTTTAACTTAAATTCTTTTAATTTTAATTTTTTTTTCTTACTTTTATTTATTTTTACTATTTTTTTAATTTTTACGAGTACCATTTTTAATTTTTAGAAACTATTTTTTTCTGTCACATACTAACCTTAAGCAGCCAATTAAAAACCGTAAATTTTATGTACGAATTAAGGAAGCAAGTATGGCCGAGTGGCTAGCGCTCTGGTTCTCGAGTTCGAGTAGTGGCGGTGCCATGGATGTTTGTAATCCACTTAATATATGTAACCCACTTTATAATGTTTAGGAATCCACTCTAAACACCGTAGATACCGGTCTATACAGGATCGTAGAGCGTTGCGGGGGCAGTGTTACTCCGCGTCCGTGGCTTATCTTCAAGCTCCGCGCACCTTCCTGGGTAGTGCTAAGTGGGCAACGTCGGTGCAGTAATTGCTTTAAGGCTGTCTTAAGTGTTTGCCAGCTGCATTAGAACAATTATATATATATATGAATTAAGATGAGGGGGTTAAGGGGTCTATTCTAATCGGTTGCCAGGACAACTCCCGATGTTCAGCAAAAAAAATGCGACATTTTAAGTTATCCCTTTTGAGCCTGAGTATTGAATCGTACGGCTGATTCATTTCAGCTTTCTGTAGAGACGACGAGCTAATAGTGCGCTTTAACACTGAGAGGAAAGACCTAGATTCGATAGATTTCGCAGTAAGTCGATTTTTAGAATGACTCAGCTGGCAGATGCGTTTTTGTAACCTACTTAGATGTTGCAACAGTGATAAAGCTGCCATAAAACTTGAACTTAATCTCAAAAAAAAGGGAGATAAAAAGGATCGTTACATAAAAAAAAATGAATCTTTTAATGTGATGAGTTTTAACTGGCGTAACGCAGCACACTTGTCTGCCTTGAAAGATTTTGAAAACCATTCCTTCAATTAAATCAAAATTTACAGTAGCTTTGTATATGCAAAAACTTATATAACGAATCTTATATAAAGATAAAGTTAAAAACAATAACTGATCATCAGATAACCAAAATTTATTTTTATAAAACAATATATCTGAATTTTTTTTTTTTTTTATTTATTTATTTTTTTTTTATTTTATTTTTTTTTTTTTTATTTATTTTTTTTTTTCAAATGAGCCATCACATGTTAAATTGAAATAACCTGCAACGTAAATATATTTTTTTTAATTATTTTCTTTTTACAAAAAAATATATTAAATTGTTCAGTGGGGTCTAATAATACCTTCAAAATTATATATATACTAATATTATATAATATTATAAATTATATATTATAATTTTAATGTGTAGCTGTATTGTAACTATGATTTAAAACGCACCGTGAAACAAAATAAAGTTAGGCAAACAGTATTTCGACTGGTTGTTGTTTCTTATCCCCCTTGGTAAACATCTAGACAAAGTCCAAGAACAGATGTGGTCTCATGGGAGGATAGAAAGGTGTCAGCTTCTCTTGTGATGGAGCACCCATCTGACTTGGCTCCGTAACGTTCTCACAGTCATATGAGACCGGGACCAACGGTTTAAAGTAGATTCCAAACCACTACAAGCATCCATGGCACTGTCGGGACTCGAGCAGGGGAGTCGAGATCCTAAGCTTGAAGTACCGAGCGCTGGGCACACAGCCATTCAGGGCCGGGTTTCGACTATTACTGAGTTAATTTGGACTTCATCGAAAACAGAAAGGCAGTTTTAATTATTTATAATTATTTTCATTATTAATATTCTAAGTCAATCGCTGTATTTCATGTTCCTCTTTTGTTTGCCGTAAACTATAAATGGGAGGGCTGTCATGGCAGCTCCTATCTCCTCTCCCCCCCATTTTCGTACAACAGATTTGAAACATTCATTTGATCCTGCCAAATTAAACTTTAAAAAAAAGCTTCGTTATCGCCCCTTGCGAGAAAGCCTCCTTTGAAGCGCGGCACAAAAATCGACAACAGACGAAACGGTAATTCGTCTTCTCCACGAACTGACAAACGTAACCGTCCAAACTACAGCCAATTAGTCGGGAATGTGGTGCTCAAACCTTACGCGCGTTGAAGTAGACTTGACTTTAAAGGGATAATCCGAGACAAGTCTGCCAGACAACCTGAGTGTTGATTTGAGAAGTTTAAAGATGCTATGGAAATGGCCATAAAAATCTCCTTGTTTTTGTGAATTGGAGCCTAATCCTATAGAATGCTATTGGGATGCGTTACTGACCATTTACACATACGAATAATTAATTATTACTTTGAATATAGTTAATATGTTAAAATAATAAATTATAAGGTGAATAATTTCATAATTTTATAGAAATAAAGTCATGAAATTTATAGATTGAATTTTCTAATGTAAACATGTAAGTTTTGGAAACAAATGCTCGCTTCAACGTCATCTGGAATCCAAAAAAATAGTTAAAATGTGTCCTTCCGCTGGAAATATAGTTCGCTGTTTTATTTTACATTTCTTATTCCAATTAAATGTGGATATAAAATGATTTTATTTATTAAAGTCTTCATCACCATCCCTTGCTATCCATATATATATATATGAATGGAGGAGGAACTGGCAGCAATGAAAGAAAGAGTGGAGAAGAAAAGTTGGGATTACGAAAGTGTTGTTAGGTAGGTTATATATGCTATTCTTGTTTCTTATACCACTTAGTAGATAGCAACATCTAGAGCCAGCCCAAGAATCCGCGGGGTCTCATGGAAAGTGGGATATGGAGCGGGGGGCAGCTTCTGTTGTAGTGGAGCGCTGGTAGGTAGAAGTCTGACTTCGCTCCTAGCTGCTGACTTTTTACGGGCTAGCCTAGTTAGCCCCACGCCCAACGCTCTACTGTCATATTAGACCGGGACCTACAGTTTAAAATGGCTTTCGAACCATAACAAACATACATGGCACCACCGGGACTTGAACCCGAAACCGGTAACACCTAACGCCAGAGAGCTAATCACTCGGCCATGAGGCCCTAGGTTACACACACACACACACGTTATTTATATATTATCTATTATAGTCTATCTGCTTTTCTCCCTTTAATTTTGCTTTATTAAATTTCTGTCTTTCCGGCGTGCGCAACATGTGCTTTTTCATTTCGAATTCTACAAATCCTACCATCGCCAGAAAGTCCAAAATTATATCAAATAAATTACAAAAAACACTCTCAAAAAGAAAAGAAAAAACACTCTCAAGTAAGAATTTTCATTATTGCATTCATAGAGAAATGCCTCTGTGATAGACTAAACAATTTGAATCACCATGTGCAAAATTAGCATAAAAGCTGCATCAGCTAAACATTTTATGATGGAGCATGTTTTAACACGTTCGCTTGATGTTGGTGTTGATTGTTATCGCTCCGACAGTAAAATGGGTTTTTCCCCGTTAGCCGACTTAACGAATAGGATTGGCGGCAATAAAATATGATTATGTGTATCCTACTGGTTAATAAGTAATAATATTTAGGCCTTTTCTGATTTTACCGAGGCCGTTTTTACTACGAGCCAGCGCGTGATAGGCAAGAGATGTAAAATTATTTCTTAAATGCTACATGACTCGCTGGGGCTTGATGTGAAACAAATAATATTAAAAAAAATTATTTTAAGTCAATTCCTACTTTTTTTTTCACTCTATTGCAGAAAGTCCTTTATAAATAATTTTCATTCCTTTTTTTACTTTTATCTGGCGCCCTCTATGGGTAGATACACGCATCTTAAATCTAAAAAAAAATGAATGAATTAAATTTAATGACTGAATTAATGTGTGAAAAAACTGTATTCACATCCAGTGTCATCCACTACTAGTTCAAAAAAAAAAAATGATTTTGAACTTGAGTGGATGAATAAGAAGTGTTTTATGAACGATTGGAAATGTGAACAAGATATATAGAGGGAGAGTGTGAGTTAATAGTAGGAAGCGAAAAATGAAACAGAATAATGAAAATAAGTGACAAAATTCATTACCTTTGTGCGATACTTTATCATCAACAAATGTATAATATAAATCAATTATTAATTGCAATGATATTATTATGGCAAACATTGTGCATTAAGGAATTCTTCATCTCTGCTATACCTAACACCACTCGGGTACTTGACATCAAATTGCATTGCTGAATTTTCGGACAGAAGTTCATTAGATCGCATTTTTCTTTTTAGGTCCTGCAGAACTATCGTCTCTACGATTCATATTACAAGATTTTTTAAATAACTTATAAATTAAAAATTCGAAACCACCATAGCTTTACAACCATTTCTCCACACGAAACGCCAACATGCACGCCTTATATATTCTTCTTCACTGGTGCAATAGCACCGTGGGGTGGGCCTAAGGCCGTCTGCCTACTAGCCAGATTTCATTGAAGATGTTTTCCTTTTACGGGGTAGGGTTGTCAGCCCTACGCTATTACAGTCATATTAGAAGGGGACCTACGTCTTGGATAGTGGATTCCGAACCACTACAAATATCCAGGACACCACCGGGACTCGAACACGAAACCTGTGGCACCGAGCAGAGGAGAGCTGGTATTATAGTTATTAAATAACTTAAATTATTATTAATTATTTTTAAACACCATTATATAAGCAAGTGATGTGGAAAATGGTTTATTCCATTATTTATTTTAGTCGTTCTCTGCTGGTCACGTGTTGTACCCGCTGTCAAAATGGATTTTTCCCCAGAAAGCAATGCAGTCATACTGATCACCAACTAATCATTCTTCACAAATGGTATATTTCTATCACCGTAAGTTAAATGGAAATTGACTATAGGTCCAACTTTCCTAGAATTAATTTAATTTTAATAAATATAAGTTTGAAACATTTAAAAACAAAGTATGTTTTTTTTTGTATTATAATAGACTGAAAAATATTTAAAATAATAACTTAAAATATATAATATTAAAATCTATAACATATAAAATAATTTTATTTAAAATAATAACTAGCCAAATAAATGGAATATGTCATAGTTTTTCTTTTCATCTCCTTTATGCATCTTACCCAAAATAAATGTCCTCGTCCAAAAGTCCCATTCTTTACTTCTTAAAATAACGAAAACGTATCTCATGGGAGTACAAAGGATTTATTTACCTCTGCGGGTTTCCAGTGTGGAGTCTCAAAATCCAAATGGATGAATTGTGGATAGTGGGTGGGGTTTCGGTCAACAGTCCCCACTTCACTTATCACACAAGGCTACGCCCCGTCTGACAAGAGATGTAAACTCTAACAGTAAGAATGCAGAAAATATTGGCACTGGCATTTTATGAATTATTACCGGCAGATGTCATCTAGTCTTGAATAAGTAATCGCTACTAGAATTGGAGGAGAAAGCATCCATTCCAAAACCGAAATATGTATTTAAGTGTCTTATGATACTCTTTTTGCGTTAATATTAGTAAATTTGGAATGAACTTTTTTTTTATATCTAAATTTACTGTAAAAATAGTGTTATAAATTTAATATACATGAAGACATTTTAGTTTTCAGCGAGTGTTGCCTTTTTTAAACTTGAATGTAGTACTTTTTGAAGTGCTTAAATATGACATTCACTCATGTCCATAAATTAAGGATAAGGAAGTTCAGGCAAAGAAAGAGACAGAAGCAAAACAAATTTGACTTATTTGTAAAGTCTATTTATTAAAAAAAAAGGTAAAGAGCAAAAAAAGATGCTACATGTTTGACATAATTAATAAAAATGGCGATTTTTACTCCCTGGAGCAAATTTCAAAAAAGAACCTATTTACAAAAAACAGTATAACATGGTTAGTGTGATGGTTAATATGGAGTATGTCTCCCGGACGATGCAATACAGGCCTTACAACGCCTAGGCATGCTGAGTATCAAATTATCAATCTGATCTTGGACGCCGCAGGAGTGCCACTGGCCTTCCCGAATTAACGGGATTTCAGTGTTGGTTGCACAACTACGGAAAGGGAGGATTGAATAACCACTCTGGGTAACGCAAGCTTGGGGAATATTACACCACTCATCAAGCAATGCCCTCCGAAGTTCCGGTTGACAGGTGGGAGGGGGTTGACGGGCTGCAATTCGTCGGCCAAGCATATCCCACACATGCTCTATTGGATTCTAGTCCGGTGAGTATACTGGCCAATACATACGGGTGATATCCTCCAATTGAAGGCATTCGTCTACAATGTTTGCACGGTGAGGACGGGCGTTGTCAACCATAAACAGAAATTCAGCACCCATGGCGCCCCAAAACAAACGTACATGTTGTTCCAGAATGACATCCCGATAGATGTGGCCTGTCATCGTTACACTCTCAACATGCAGGTCAGTTCTGGAACCAAGAATAATTCCTCCCCAAACGAGTCATCCTGCACCACCGTAACGGTGTCGTTCAATGGTGTTCTCTTGGTGGTAACGGGTACCTGGCGCTCTCCATACGAAAGTCCGGCGAGAATCAGACTGCAAACTAAACCTGGACTCGTCGGAAAACATCACACAAGACCACTGTTGCGGTGTCAAAAATGCATGCTCTCCACTCCAGGTTAATCGCAGGCGACAGTGAGTTGCGGTAAGTGGAACACATCTGACAGGCCTACGAGCATATAGACCAATGTGCCCTAAGCGTCTGTACAGGGTCTGCCTTGAAACTGTCGTACCGGTAGCTAAAGAGAGCTCACGAGACAGGTCTGATCCGTCTGTTTCTTTTGGCAGTAACTGCTAAATACCGGTCCTCATTCGGCGTTGTAACTCGGGGGCGACCTGTGCTGTAACATCTACTCACATTACCATCATCTTGGAATCGTTGCCAAAGCCTGGAGATGACACTCTGGGCGATTCCAAGTTCCTCGGATACTTCCAGTTGGGTACGTCCACATTCCAGTCGTCCGATAATTCTACCACGTAAAAAATCATCCAAATGCTTCCTTTGTGCCATAACGATGCGGTTATTGCACTGAAAGGCTTTTAAAGCGCTTGTGAACAATTTTACTTCTTTGCCACCATTCCTTATATACCCCTCTCTTACACTCTCGTCATTGTGACGTACTATCCGCGCCATCTGGTGGTTTCCTGTAATTTGCATATTCTTCTTCAAGATGTGTGTGATAATTCTACAGGTGAAATTTTTATTTTAGAGTTCAATTTCTGTGTGATTCTGAATTATCCTTAATTTATGGACATGAGTGTAGTATTTAATAGTCTTATCTTTATTATTAGAGAGTTTTTGCATACCGTACGTCAGTTACCGTAGGACGTCCCTTAGCTTTTTCTCCCTAGCGCGCATGCTCATAGGAAATTATGTTTCCTATGAGCATGCGGGCTAGGGAGAAAAAGCTAACGGACGTCCTACGGTAACTGACGTACGGTATGTAAAAACTCTCTATTATCGTGTTTATTTTTTATAAGAAAGCAGTATTATTTTTAATGTGGAAGTGTCTAACAGTGACATTTAGATAATCAATTAAACCTTATTAACCTAAAACCAGTCTGCCTATTGCCAGATTTCACGACTGGAGATGTTTCTTTTTATGGGTAGGGTTGTCAATCCTACACACAACATTCTCTAGTCATATTAGACCGGGACCTACGGTTTATAAAGTGGATTTCGAATCACTACATACATCCCTGACACAAGCAGAACTCGAACCCGAAACCTGTGGCACCGAGAGCGTGCTAGTCACTCTGCCCTCAGGCCCCTAATGAAACCTTATTAACCAATCATTGAACAAAGTTCAGAATATATATGAAAATATTTTAGTTTTTAATGAATGTTAACTTTTTTAGTACGAAACTTGCACTTTTTAAATACGAAACTTGCACTTTTTAAATACGAAACTTGCGAAACTTGCTTTTTAAATACGAAACTTGCACTTTTTAAATACGAAACTTGCACTTTTTAAATACGAAACTTGCACTTTTTAAATACGAAACTTGCACTTTTAAATACGAAACTTGCACTTTTTAAATACGAAACTTGCACTTTTTAAATACGAAACTTGCACTTTTTAAATACGAAACTTGCACTTTTTAAATACGAAAGTTGCACTTTTTAAATACGAAAGTTGCACTTTTTAAATACGAAAGTTGTACTTTTTAATACGAAAGTAATATTTTAATAAGAAAGTATTATTTTTAATTAAGTAGTATTTTTAATAAGAAAGTGTTTTTTTTTTAATGTGGTCGTTCGAATGAACAAAACTTAAATTAAATTTAAATTTAATTAAAGTTTTGTTCATTCATATCATACAAGAGGGTCTAATAACAAAATTTAGCTTTTTCGAACGTTGTTAGTAAAATCCATGCTTCCCATACACAAACAGAAGCGTATAATACAAATATAAAGCTAAAGGGATCACCAAATCGACTGTACATATTCTTTTCGTATCCAATGAACCCTTTCTTTTTTTCCCACCACTTTTGTTTAAAAATGTGAACTAAACAGCCCTAAATATTTACGGCTGTTTATATTTAAAGAAGCCACCCTTTCAGTCCACATTTCAGAAGAAGAAAAAAGAAACCGCATTCGTCCCAAAGGAAGATTCAGATTCCTTGTGCAACTGTTTACTTGGCTGCTTTCCACTTTGCGAATCTTTCTGGGTCAGGCATCTTTTGAAAAGAAGAAGGGCCCCTTCTTCTCTGATGAGGAAGGATTCAACAAAGAAGATTCAAGATGGGATCAAGGAAAAGAATGGGCTCTCTGATGAAATTCTTGTCTCACAAGAAGAATGTCAAGGTGGTGTTTGTGCTTTGTGTGTTTGCTTTGTTGAGGATGGTGTCTGCTTTTTTTTTTTGTATGTGTGTGTTCAATCAATGTTGTTGACTTCGAATTCCAGAGATATCCAGAATTCCCCAGTGAATCATATGCGAAACAAGGACGAAGAACATTAATCGACTAGACTCTGTAACTGTCGTATTGAAATCTTTTTAAAGGCGATTAGTTTTATAAAAGCATTAAGTTATCATTTAGTATTAAGGACTCTGATAATAGACTGACTAGCACTCTGGCGTTCTGTGTCACAGGTTTCGGGTTCGAGTCTCGGCGGTGCCATGGATATTTGTAGTGACTCTGAATCCCCTTTAAACCATATTACCCGGTTCAATATTACTCCAAGACGACAACGCTATCACGTAAAAAGAAAATATCTCCTGTCTCGGAATCGTCCTTAGCCCACCATGGGGCTGTTACGCCAATGAAGAAGTAATTTATGTTTATACTTATTATTTTATTTTATTTTAAATATTATGTATTTTATATTATGTATTTATTAATTATATTTTATGTTTAAGTCTTCTCCAGAAAAAAAATAATAGCACATGCAACAATCAATGCAAAAAGGAGAAACACAAGATGCACAAAAAAAAGCATTAAAAATTCGGATTGATCTTGATCTCGCATCCGGTTGTCTTCCACCATACCATCCGTGCGTCAATAATGTTTATTAATATTAACCATACGATAATGAGGGCTTACTCACGATTTAGTTTTTTATCGCCCCTGTGACGTAAAAATAAACTGCTCTGTAGCTCCTCCCATTTCGATACTCCATTCGCTGGCATGTTTCCAATAGTATTGTTCCTATGTTTTATGTGATTCCTTATATTTGAAAGAAACAATTTTAGTTTTATAATAGAAAATATGCTTCAATAAACAGAGGATTTGAAGATTATTTTTCTTATCCCACTTGGTAGTCCAAGAACCCGTGTGGTCTCATGGAAGGAGGAAAAGAGGTGGGATGGAGCACCCTTAGTCTGACTTGGCTCCGTGTCACTGAAGGAGGGCTGTGCCTTCCGGGAGGACTTTTAGGGGTACTACGTCTCATTTGCGCATCGTATGGGAAAAAGCAAAGAAAAATTACCATCATGTGGTTCGACTCGCAAGGCAAAAGGCTGAACACAACACAAACGTCATCGAATCTCCTCGTTTTTCGAAACAGTGTCTACAACAAAGCCGCCAGCGGATGGAACCTCAGCTCCAATGACCACTAGGGGTGCACATGGTCACTGCGACACGTGTCGGGTGGATTCGAAGATAAATGAATGGAGTGAAAGATAAGTAACTGTAACAGAACTTGGATAATGATTAGGCAAAAATACCTCAGTTGCACATCTCTGGTCCTAAACAAAGTAAATAAAATTTTTAAAAATCCGTGATGTTTTGTGTCTTAAAAATTATCTTTAATGATTGGCTAGCTTACGGTTTCCATGGCAATGGGTTCAAGATTTCTACGGTCATTTAGTGCACACTCTGGGCTAATTAGACCGGGACCTACAGTTTAACGTGGATTCCGAACCACTCACAAACATTCATGCCACCGCCCGGATGCGAACCTGAAGCCTAGCCAATTGACGCTCAGGCATCAACCTATCTATGAGAGCAAAAATGTCAAAAGAATTTAATAATGTCTGGAACAGTTTTTTTTATTTAATAATTGGGCATTAAATTTTTATTTATCTTTATGCTCTGCTAAACTTTATTATATTTTATCAGTTCGTTTTATTGCATGTTAGATAATACTGTAAATAAGATTATTATAAGACTTAATGATACAACACATTACATTCATTTTTATAGAGACTGGTTTTTTTTCCAGAAAAATCTGGAATATCGTATTAATTTAATAGATTTTTTTATAGAAAGTTAATAGAATTTTATAGAAGATATTTATATAATAGATATTATACAATAGAAGCTATTTATTTTTTATTTTTGAAAAGAAGTTGATGACATAGAAAAAAAAGAAAGTCGTCATTTTTTTTTTTTTTTTTTTTTTCAGCATGGAGAAATAAAATGTTCATAAAAAATTAATTTACTACAGAAAAACGGATCTAAAACTATCCGCATTTATCAAATTCAAGATCCAAGTTATGCGAAAATAATTTTTGTACTTTGATAAATTTAAATAAAAAAGAAAGATATCAGAGTATAATGTAGAGAAATTTTTTTTTAAAAAGTAGGATCAACATTATAATATCAAACTCAAAATTATGTCATTCGAGCTTTATATAATCCCTTATCAAAGTATATATATACTTTGGCACATATGTACGTATATTATATATATACTATTTATATTATTTGGCTACAAGGAGATTCCGTTAGTGTTTAAACTTTTACCCCCTGAATGTCATGAATGAGATATTAATTGGCCTAAAGACAATAAGGAACATCTCTCAAAAATTTTCCTACAAAAATTAAGTTCGAAAAAATTAAATTTATTTATATAATTAAGAATACTTGTCACTAAGCAATTGCATGGAATTGAGGCTTAAATAGTCACCCTTCAATTACAAGATTACGAAATGAACTATTCATCGGTATTTTTTTTCTTCATTTTTATTCCTTGCATTATAATACAGCAATAAAAAAATAATTTTTTAAGTCAATTCCTACTTAGGTCAACAAAGAAAAATTTTATTTTAATTACTTTTTATTAAATAATTACAATTAATATAAATATGTATATGTTTATACATATGACAGAATCACAATATTAAGTGGCTAAATAGAAAGCGGATTTTTCAAAAATTAATCAACTAATATTTGAAAAAACTGTATTAAACTCAAGTGTCATCCCCTACAAGTTCCAAAAAAAAATGTATTTGAACTTGAGTGGAGGAATAAAAAGTATTTCATGAACGAATGAAAATTTGAACAAGATATATATAGGGAGAGTGTGAACTAATAGTAAGAATTGAAAAAGACCCTTTGGTGCTTCTTCTTTGAGGATGTTGCCTCTAGAAACAGTCACAAGTCCTGGTGCGATCCTATTCATGATATCCCTGAATGGCCAAGAAAAATATCAGTGGCAATCTGTAGTCACGATTGTCTCCGCAAGCACCTTCACAGAATTAACCTCTCTGTCTCCTGTGTGATAACCACGAAGAATTGAATATGCCTCATCTTGTTTCCTGTTCTGAACTGCCTCCTGATTCTTTATGGATGCGTTGTTGGATTGACAGACTTAAGTGGATGGATTAACGGAGTTTGTCTTGTCCTTTGTATTTATTTTTTCAATTCCTTCTATTAGCTCACACTCTCCCTATATATATCTTGTTCAAATTTCCAATCGTTCATGAAATACTTTTTGGTCCTCCACTCATGTTAAAAAAATATTTTTTGAACTTGTAGTGACTTGTACTGGTTGTTGATACAGTTTTTTCAAATATTCATTCAATCATTAAATTTGATTCATTCATTTTAGTTTTTTTTTAGATTTAAGTTGCATGCATCTAATAATCTGTCAGAGAAAAAATTCAACTTTATTTGTAAAGGACTTTTCTGCAATAAAGTGGGGAAAAAAGTTGAAATTGACTTTAATTTCTTTTTTTATATTACTTGTTTATGAAATATGTTATCCTGTAAACTTGACATTGGAAATAAAATATGAATAAGAATAAACCTTCAAATTTCATCTCGCCAACAATCGTGAAAAAAATATTTTGAACAGTGTTACGTTCGGATCTAGTGCTTACATCTTGCTGCCTTCTACAATGTTTCGCGTTATTGGATTGCCAGTTTAATTCTGTGAAGGTGCTTGCGGTGACAATCGTGACCACAGAAAATCCGTAGTAATGCCACCAATTTTCTTCCAGGTCAGTCAGGGATATCAGGAATAGGAGCGTACAAGGGCTTGTGGCTGGCTCTCAGTGTGAGAATAAGAACATACTATCATAACAAAATCCTTTATCCAGGATAAGAACATTCTTAGAACAGAAAACTTTGCCAGAAATAAGAAGATGCTATCAAAATAGAAAATTCTGTAAAAACAAGAAAACTTTATTCAAAATAAGAACATTGCATCGAAAAAAAAAACTTCATCCAGAGTAGGAACATTTTATCAGAAAACAAAATTTATCCGGAATGCAAAACAGAAGAAGAGAAAACAAAAACCTTTATCCAGGATAAGAACATTCTTAGAACAGAAAACTTTGCCAGAAATATGAACGTGCTATCAGAATAGAAAAAAATTCTATTAGAACAAAAACTGTTATTCAGATTGAGAACATTCTATCAGTATTTACTTGGAATTGTAAAATTCGCATTCAAGAGTATGAAAAAAAAGGAAACAGAATAAAACGAATACAAAATCTATCTTCATTGAGGAAAAAAGTAGAAAATGAGTATTTTTCACGGATGTGAATACTTTGTTTCTCAATCGCTGCACTCAAAAATTTTTTTTGTAGACAAAAATTCGATATTCATAAAAGTTTTCCAAATCCAGTAATGCATATTGTTTCTATTTTTAGGAAATTTTAGTTTGGCTTTGTTTGTCACTCTACGGTCATTTTGTGCAGACTTTAGGCTCATCAGGCCGGGACCAACAGTTTGACGTGGATTCCGAACCCCTCGCAAACATCCATGCCACCGTCAGGATTCGAACCTGAATCGTGTGATACCAAAGGCCAGAGCGCTAGCCAATTGGCCATCAGACAGCTTTTTAGGAAGAAAAATTCAATTCTTAACCACAAAATTCAATAACCGATACAATGGTTATAAATTTTGCTTCCGTTTTCTGCAATACCAAAAATAAATTAAATTCCCTATCTCTCATATTCATTTGAGCATGGGAACACAAGAAAAAAACATGTAGTATTTTGTAAAATTAACCTTAGACTGCAAAAAGTTGATAATGTTTTTAAAAATCATAACATTTCACACAATAGATGAAAATATGCAAAAAAATATGCTTCTAGCTTAACATATTAATTAATCAACTAACAAAGTAAGTAATTATATAAAATTATTTCAAATTTAATTTTCAATTCAATATTCAATTAAATCATGATCAATATTCAATTAAATCATAATCAATATTCAATTAAATCATAATCAATATTCAATTAAATCATAATCAATATTCAATTAAATCATAATCAATATTCAATTAAATCATAATCAATATTCAATTAAATCATAATCAATATTCAATTAAATCATAATCAATATTCAATTAAATCATAATCAATATTCAATAATTCAATTATATCATAAATTCCTAACCATGCCATTCAAGTAGTATAAGAATCAATAAAATTTGTGACAGAACTAATTTAATATCAACAATGGTAGGAATTTTAATACAACAAAAATTAAATATAAAATACCTTAAAAAAGATATGGGATTAAAATAAAAATATATGTAAATAAAAATTTACACAAAAATACCTTTCTTTCGCTTGATATGTCTTCTGAAACCTGTAATCCATTTTTTTCCTTATAAATAATGATAAACAATGCAAAAAGAAATTATATTAATTCGATACTAATTGCTAAAGATATTAAAAAATTAAAACGCTAAATAAATTTTATTATAAAATCAAATATCGTCAAATTTCATTAGAAACGACATTTGGAATTAGTTATTTCAAAAAGCATTTTTTGTATCGTTTTGTTGCCAACCCATTAATGTTTAATTTATTCTATTCAGGCAAAATAAAATACGAATAAAATATATTAAAAAAGAATTTAAAACAAATACAGTATTATATTTGTATTTTAAATTATTTAATATTTTTTTTTTTTTCTTATATTAATAATAAAATATAATTTAATACAAAATATTAAAAAATTCTATTTTTAAACTCAGAATAAAAATATTTCTTTTTTTTTTAAAGAATATTTCTGAAAAACAAATAAAAATAATAATTCTTAATCTCGTTCACTTAAATATTCCCAAATTATTCCTTATATTTTAAAGACATGAAAGCAAACGATTTTTAAAAGCAAACGATTCTTAGTTAAAAAATCAAATAAACTTTCGAACAATAAAAGAACTGAATTTGCTATGGCTGTGGCAAATTCCATTTTTGAATCGTTTGCTTTTAAAATAATATAAATTTTTATGTTACTCAAATTTCATTAATCAATTTCCGATCAGCACAAATTTAATTTTTAATGTAACTCAAATACCATATTTTCATCATACAGTTCACAATTTTTGAGTGGTTTCTTCGATTTCAAAAGAACTGTAAGACATCCATTTCAATTCGAAGCTCAATCCATTTACGAGACCTTTTAAAAGTTTAAATGAAACAATTTCAAGATGGAGATAAAGAAAAAGGAGCTTTCTTTCTCTGCGGACACAAATAAAGGGACAAAGGCTCCATCGATTTTATGTCAATTTAAGGAATGAAAGCGCTCGAAATATCTCCTCGGTGGCGCACACGGGTGACAGCCAAATAATAAATTCTTCCCGTTATTTATCTGAGCTTTTAGTAACAGTCGTCGAAAGGTTGGCTCGTTTGGGAAGACAGTGGTTATCCAAAAATAATTCCCTCTAAAGCATTGTTGTTGAGATGCCATTCTTTATTTCTAATAACAATGACCCTTTAAATAAGATAGCGAATAGTAATAACGTCTTTCTTAATAACAAAGAAAAAAGAATGTTTTTAAATTAGAATACATTCTTATGAGTGTAATTTAAACAAGCAATAAAAAAAAAAAATTTATGTGAATTCCTACTTTTTTTCACTCGATTACAGAAATTCCTTTATAAATAATTTTCATTCATTTTTTTTAAGTTTAACTGGCGCCCTCTATGGGTAGATATAGGCAACTTAAATCTAAAGGAAACTAAAATTAATGAATTAAATTGAATGAATGAATTAATATTTGAAAAAACTGTATTCACATCCAGTGTCATCCACTACAAGTTCGAAAAAAATGTATGTTGAACTGGAGTGGATGAATAAAAAGTGTTTTATGAACGATTGAAAATGTGAACAAGATATATATAGGGAGAGTGTGAGTTAATAGAAGTAATTGAAAAAGAAAACAAAGATTTACAAACAATGTAAAATTGCGCTAAAAGTTCGTCTGGTGAAAGCAAAGACAATTTTATTCCAAAGGGAAAATGAGATTTTTCCAGAAAAGAAAATCGTTTGGAATTCTATGGGGTTTTATTATTAGTATTATTATTTAAGATTGCTGCTATTCGTTTTGTTCTTACTTTAATATTATATATATATATTATTTTTAAGACTGCTGGTATGCGTATTATTCTTAAATTTAATTCTAAATTTTATTGGACCTCGATCTAGTCGATTAAATTTTTTAAAAGGATATATAAAAAGTGTTTAAATGGATTGGTTTAAAAAACGTTGTTCTATTTTGTTGAAAAATTTGTTGATTGCGAAACTAAATCAAACTTTTTTTAATTAAATTTATTTATTTAATCCATAAAATTATGAGTATTGTTTTCGAGAGCGGAGTTTTTCGTTTCCTCGACACATTTTGTGTCCTTGACCATTTTCAACGTTTTTTTTTTATTTCTTTCACAAGCTATTCTTATAGGTTTATTCAAATTTCTTTCACAAGCTATTCTTATAGGTTTATTCAAATTTCTTTCACAAGCTATTCTTATAGGTTTATTCAAATTTCTTTCATTCTTATAGGTTTATTCAAATTTCTTTCACAAGCTATTCTTATAGGTTTATTCAAATTTCTTTCACAAGCTATTCTTATAGGTTTATTCAAATTTCTTTCACAAGCTATTCTTATAGGTTTATTCAAATTTCTTTCACAAGCTATTCTTATAGGTTTATTCAAATTTCTTTCACAAGCTATTCTTATAGGTTTATTCAAATTTCTTTTATTCAAATTTCTTTCATTATTATTATTGGTTTATTCAAATTTCTTTCACAAGCTATTCTTATAGGTTTATTCAAATTTCTTTCACAAGCTTTCTTATAGGTTTATTCAAATTTCTTTCACAAGCTATTCTTATAGGTTTATTCAAATTTCTTTCACAAGCTATTCTTATAGGTTTATTCAAATTTCTTTCACAAGCTATTCTTATAGGTTTATTCAAATTTCTTTCACAAGCTATTATTATTGGTTTATTCAAATTTCTTTCACAAGCTATTCTTATAGGTTTATTCAAATTTCTTTCACAAGCTATTCTTATAGGTTTATTCAAATTTCTTTCACAAGCTATTCTTATAGGTTTATTCAAATTTCTTTCACAAAGCTATTCTTATAGGTTTATTCAAATTTCTTTCACAAGCTATTATTATTGGTTTATTCAAATTTCTTTCACAAGCTATTATTATTGGTTTATTCAAATTTCTTTCACAAGCTAATATGTATAAAATTAAATAATTTAAATTCGATCTAAAAAATCGTCTGTTGAAAGCAAACACTATTTTATTTCAAAGTGAAAAGGAGATTTATTTCAATTCCTTTTAATAGCTCACATTCTCCCTAAATATATCTTGTTCAATTTTCAATCGTTCATAAAATACTTCTTATTCATCCACTCAAGTTCAAATACATTTTTTTTAACTTGTAGTGGAGGACACTGGATGTGAATACAGTTTTTCAAATATTAATTCATTAATTAAATATAATTAATTAATTTTAGTCTTTTTTTAGATTTAAGTTGCATATATCTATCCATAGATGGCGCCAGATAAAGTTAAAAAAATGAATGGAACTTATTGATAAAGAACTTCCTGCAACAGAGTGAAAAAAAGTATTAATTGACTTTAAATATTTGTTTTTTATATTAATTGTTTTTTAAATGAAAATCGTTTGGAATTCTGTAGGGTTTTATTATTATTATTATTATTATTATTAATGATTGCTGTTATGTGTTTTATTCTTTCTAAATTTTATGAGCATCTGTCCAGTCGATTAATCTTTTTTTTAATTTTTTTCATGAGCTAATAATTATATAATTAAATAACGTAAAATTACTCTAAAATGCCGTAATTGTAAAATTGTCTGGTGAAAGCAAAGACAATTTATGAAAATGAATTTTTCCCACAAAAGAAAATAGTTTGGAATTCTACAATTTTATTATTAAAATTATTATTATTTATTATTTTATTATTAAAATTATTTAAAACTTTTAATTTTTATTATTTTATTTTTTTAGATTGTGTTATGGATTTTGTTCTTACATAAAATTCTAAATTTTATGAATATCGGTCCAATCGATCAATCTTTTTTTTTTAATTTCTTTCACGAGCTAATAATTATGTAATTAAATAATGTAAAATTGTTCGATTTTATTTGTGTTCTCCAATCTGGACTTTAACACGTGTTGTCACTATCGCCATCAAGTATCCTCATTTCTGAAAGCAGAGATAGAAACGGACGCTTCCGACGGATTTGAACACAAGCCCTTTTGTACCATAGCTGTGCATGTTACCTGTGAATCATGCGTTGGGGAGTGATAATGTTAATAGCTAGTGTGAAAGATTGCTCAGTGTCCACTACCAGCGTGCGTTGCAGCCACTACTTTAAAAAAAGAGAACATTCTGTAGAAATTATGATAATATGTAAGAATGTCTCATGTACACATTTAGGAAAAAAATAGACACCCAACTTCTTCAACAACTTCTTAAAGACCCCCAAATTTAATCAGTCCCCTAGCAGGACCCGGCATACGTTGTTCTGCCAAAAATAATGCATTGTAGAAAATTACATACCGCGAATATATTTTCCTTATTCCAATAAACGTGCATACTCGTTTTCATGGATAACAATTGAACGGTCTATAAAATGAAATGCTGCAGCACCCTCTGGTGGCAAGTAACACTAATGTAGACAGCGCGAACCTATTTTCCATTCTCGAATATATATTATTACCCATTTTCATAGCGATGGGTTGAACGGCATAAAAGTACTGCAGCACCCTCTGGTGGTGACTTACAACAAAGGGGATAGCCTAAAAACATTCTCCGTGTTTTGTCAAACACACACAAAAAAATTACATTAAAATCGATCAAATTGCTTAGGAGGAGTTCAGTGGCAAACACACGTACAGAAGAAAAGGATTACAGCGCCCCCTACCTAAACACACGCACACACAAAATGTCATCAAAATCTACCAAGCCGCTTAAGAGGATTTCAGTGACAAACAAACGTACAGATGAACCCGATTTCAGCGCCACCTATCGGGTCCAATTGTGAATCCAAACTATCCAGGGTCCCACCTAAACACACACACACAAAATTTCATCAAAATCTACCAAGCCGTTTAAGAGGATTTCAGTGTCAACACAAGTACAGAAAAATTATGTCGATAGCTGCGCCACCTACCGGGTCCAATTGTAAATCTAAACCATTTAGGGACCCACCCAAACACATACAAAAAATTTCATCCAATTCAGCAACAGTTCAGCGACAAACACATGTACAGAATAAATATACAGGTATCATTATAGAAAATAATGCGTAATGAAATTGCGTGTATTAAATAAAATAATTGTTCTATATTTTGAGGAAGGCAGCAGTTCATCTGCTATATAAGAATTCAATTCATATATATCATTGGATAAAATTGAAATAACTTACCTTGAATATTACTGGCATTATGTAGAATTTCAAACTTCTTTAATTCAGGATTTAATTTCATTAATATAAAACTTCTTTTTTTCTCAAATGAGATTTTTTTTAAAGTACAGAAAGAACTTTAAATTCTGCAACTATTAAATATCTTCCACAATATCTTGGTTCGAATCCTGGCGGTGGCATGGATGCTTGCCAGTGGTTCCGAATCTACTTTAAACTGTATGTCCTGGTCTAATGAGTCCAAAGTGTGCACAAAATGACAGTAGAACGGCAAACCAAACCAATCTACAATATATTCGTTTTCCTGTCGAATTTCTTGCTTAGTTTTTTTCTATAGTGACAGTTGAAGTTAAATAATATCGTCAGAAACGTACAAATTACTTCAAATATTTTTTGAAATTTATATTAATGTTTGTTTCAGAAAATTTGTATTTTTATTCCCTTAAAAACACATTTTAAAAATCATTTGAATTTTTTCATTATGTTTAAAGAAATAATTCATTCCCATTTTCTGAATTTTAAAATTACTAATTTCAAAATCAGATATTTAAAATTCTGTATTATTAACTACAATGTGAAAACATCTCCCAAACGATTCTTTTTAACGAAGAACAAAAGAATTGAATTGATTTGTGAAATGTAACAAACTATTGTACAATTATATGTTAAGTATATAATTCATTATAAGTATATAGAGTCTGATGGCGAGTGACTCTGGTGCACAACAGCCTGGTGGCCAATTGGGTAACGCTCTGGCCTTTGATACCACAGGCTTCAGGTTCGAATCCTGGCTGGTGGCATGGATGTTTGTGAGGTGTTCGGAATCCCCTTTTAACTGTAGGTCCCGGTCTAATTAGCCCAAAGTGTGCACAAAATGAACCGTAGAGCGGCAATATCAAACCAAACCAAATCTAAGACTCTGGTGCTCGGTTTCGGATTCGAGCCCCGGAGATATCATGGATGTTTGTATTGGATCGGAATACACCCTAAGCGGTAGGTCCTTGTCTAATAAGACTGTAAAAGATAGAGCTGACAACCCTACAACATAAAAAAGTCAGTCTCATGGATCCAAGTCAGACTTCTACCTACGGGTGATCCATGAGAACACGGGTTAATTACGGATGCTCCATGAGAACCCCCTTTCTCTCCTTCCATGAGACCACACGGATTCTTGGAATAGGTCTATATATTGCTGTCTACCAAGTGAGATAAGAAAAACAACAACAAGGGTATAGTTATGTTAGTACATGTAGTACATTAATTAGGGGGTCTGATAGCCGAGTGGCTAGCGTTCTGCGGCTCGGTGCCACAGGTTACGGGTTCGAATCCCGGCGTTGCCATGGATGTTGATAGTGGTTCGGAATCCCCTTTAAGCCGTAGATCTTTGTCTCCTATGACCCTAGAGCGTCACAGAATCCAATCAGACTTCTAGTCAGCATCATTCCCAAACTGTAAAGGGATAACTCAGATCTAGGCACAGTGATATGATGTGGTGTGGTAGTAGTACATTAATTAACTTAAATTAAGAGAACATTTAATATTTCAAAAGCTCATAATGGCAACAATATGATGCATATATATAAATGGATTACTTATTTCTTGTTAAAAGCCATCTTCCTCTGCAAATTCTGAAGATGGGTTTATTAAACCCGCTAAGAAGCATACCGTCAAAAATTCTGCCGCTAAAACGAATGCTACTACTGTTGGACTTGCAAATAAGTATGCCAACTTAGCAGTTGATGAAAGTGATACTGACAAACCTTTAGTGCCACAGGAGCCGAAACTCCCACCTATAATGGTGAAATACTCGGACGATTTAAAAGAACTTATTGCTGAAATCAGCAAAAAATTTCATGAGGAGGTGCGCATCAAACTGGCCGGCGAACACCTAAAGATTTTTCCGAATAACTCGGATAATCATCGTTTAATCACCAACTTCTTGCGTAACTCCCAGACGGAGTACTACGTCATAACACCAAAGTACCTGAGACCGCTCAAAACTGTCCTGAAAGACCTCCCAGTCAGTTATTCGACTGACGAAATTGCTGCAGGATTGACCGAACTTGGTCTAAAGATTGATGAGGTCCGCCAATTATCCAACTTAAAAACTAAGGCAATGATCCCTGTCTGGCAGCTGGTTTATAAGAAATCAGAAGAAAATTCCAAAATTTTTGAAGTTGACCGTTTGCTCCACTTCTCGGTGCGAGTTGAGAAATTTAACCGCAAGCCTGGTGCTTCGCAATGTTTCCAATGTAATCTCTTTCATCACTCCGCTAAAAACTGTCATTATAAAAAAAGATGCCTTAAATGCGGGGGCGAACATTACCTAAAGGACTGTACTATCCAGGAAAGGCTTGAGAATCCTCAATGCATCAATTGCCACCAGATGGGGCACCTTGCCGCATGGCGAGGTTGCCCGAAGTTTCCGAAGCCACGCCTTCCGCCCAATCGCACTGCGGCACCGCCCAGGAGCATGTTCGTCAGCCGTACAGTCACGCCCGGTGTCTCTTATGCAAGTTTCTTGCATGGGCCGCCACCGGCTACTCCATCTGTGATACCGGAACGTCCAAATATCTGGGATAATGTTGATCCTGACAAGGCCGCTAAAACTGCCTATGTATTCCAAGAAGTGTCCAGCATCCTCGATATGTTAGGCGACATTGACAATTTTTATAATCAACTGAAAAGCGCAAAATCTCCCTTGGCAAAATTCCAAATCATCGCAAAATGCTTCAGTTTCGCTGTTCAATCTTCTCTTGTTTTTTCCATTGTTTACAATGCTTCTTTTTACTTCTTTACAATGCTTCTTTTTTACTTCTAATTGGACATGACCATTGCCCACTGCCTTTTCTTGTATATAATGTCTTGTTTTTATTAATGACTCTCATAGTACCAGATTTGGAGTAAAGGCCGCATATGGCCAAGGTACTCTGCATCCTGAACGATGAATTAAAAGTCAAACATTTCGTAATTCGTGCGGTCGCCGCTGAGAAATTAAGGGTCGTTTCAAAGCAGCTGCCCGTAAAAATACTAAAATTTCAAAATCGGATAGTTGCAATCCTCTAAACCTAATTAAATGGATCTTGATTACGCTTCTATGGTAGATATTACGAAAGCCATGTTCCATCATCTTAATGAACTTCTTTCTAAATTGGATTGCATGACCAGTGAAGATAGCATTTTTAAATTATCCGGAGATTATATTAAATTCTTTCTTGGACACGGAGACCAAAAATTTAAAGTTTCTAATTTTCCTAAACAAAATGCACTCATATTTTCTATTGCATCGCATCGTGCCTTAAAATTATTTTTAGAAGATATCAATAACTACTTCTTAAGAAGAAATTGAAATCACTATTTCAGAAAAAAGTAATTTTTTTTTTCAAAAATATTAATTTTGCACTATTAAATCACAAGAGCAGTTCACTCCAAGGTCAAAGATTTTCAGAGTTCTGAAGTCTACGTCGAATCTAATTCATTGGTCTGCGACAGAACTTAATTATCACACGGCGTGATTTACGAAAGAATAAGGAGTTCTATTTAAAAAACAGGCGGAAACTCCTGGCCTCTCCAGTCACTTCAGAAAAAAAGAGAAAAAACGACACTTCTGGTCGACTCGTCACAGAATTCTCTCTTTTTATCACTAAAAACATCCCTTTAAGAAAATTCGTCAAGAGAGGGGGACAGCTTCCCTCACTTCTCATTGGAGTAGACATTTTCTCAATTCATGATCTATCACCCATCACGAAGCAACAACCCATGGTGTAGTCCATATTCCAACTGTAATTGTTTCGACCTGTGAAGATCGCACAAACAAACGCTAATTTCCTGAGTCTCATTATCCATGACACTGGATATCTGCTATCAGATTTGAATGACAAGTTGTTCTCATTAGTACAAAACAAATAACTGCATGTAATATAAATATCTCAGATACTGCTTATCTGCTATTAAGTTTCAGTGATAGGTTGTTATTATATACTTGTCAAAGAATATACATTCCTTTTCCTTGGGAATGAAATGTCAAAACTCTACCAGTGAGAAAAAATGCTACACTGCAATCCGAACCAATATTAACCAATTCACTGTTAAAAAAATTGAAAATAACATAAATATGACTTTTTTTTTCATTAAATAGGCTTCTCTGTCTCTCCGTAAAGTTCGTTCGAAGTTCTAAGGTCAACCCAGAGCTTCTAATGCAACCTTTTTCGTCATTCATCAAATAACTAGGGCTCTAAGCCTAGATGATTTAAATATGGCTATAATCTCTATCACAAAGTCTATCCCCTTTTTTAAAAAAATTGAAAAACCTAACTACATAAATTATGGTAATGAAAGGCATATTTCTGGAAGAATTATTCTAAATTTTCCAAAGTTAATAGATCTACGAGCATTCGTAATGACCAAAACAGTAACAGGAATTATTCCACCTTTAACTTTGTAAGAGTAAAGATTGTCGCCAAAAATCACCAAGCTATCATGGCATATATTAATCTACAAAGTATGTCAGGTGAGGTGTATGATCAAGTAAGAAGTATGTTTGCCCCGAACTGGCAACCCCGTTGTGAGCTTTATTATATTACTGTTCTATGACCTATATATTATATATTATCTATTTATGTACTATCTCTCTTTCTCTCTCTGTATAATATATATATATATATATATATATATACACACACACACACACACATATATATGTATGTATGTATATACTTGCAGAACCCGGTATACGTACTCGTGCCAAAAGAAATGTATTGTAGAAAATTACATATCGCGAATATATTATGTTCCAATGGAAGATGATGTATTGCAGCACCATCTGGTGGCGACTTACAACAAAGGGAACAGAATGAAAATCATTCTCCATGTTTCGTTTCTATCTTAATGCGCGTTGATGAACAATGTTTTTTCCTCAATCCATGACGTGTGTAAATGAACAAATGCAAACCAATGCAAGAACAAGCAACATATAATTGATAGTTAGGGTACAAATATTGAGGAGAGGGGGTGTGAATGATATGCGAAAAATCTTTAAACCGATTACAGCGCCACCTACAGGATCCAATTGGGAGCCCAAACTAACCAGGGACCCACTCTAACACACACAAAAATTTCCTCAAAATCGGCCCAGCCTTTTAGGAGGAGTTCAGTGACAAACACACGTACAGAAGAATTATATATATAAAGATGAGGTACAAAGTTTAATTATTTTCGTATCGGGGTATGTTATTAAAACCATTTGGAGGTCATTGGTACAGGACACGTCAGAGATTAGCATCGATTTCATTGGTGGGTTGTACGAGATCTTTCATTATTTGAAGACCGAAAATCTGGATTCTAAGTAGGAAAGTACTGTAATTTGTATAGTCTCAAAAAGGAGAAAAGCAGTGAACCGGAAATAAGTATGAAATAATTGCACGTATTACACTGAACCAAAATACTTATCGAGATTGAAATGACAGACTCGTCAGTAGAAATGGAACGAAACCACCACTAACGAGCAACTTGAGCAAGACCGCAAAATGAAACAACCGGATGCAGAAATAAAGAATTTAACAAAAGATAATAATAAATGAATGCGAATGAACAGTCCGTAGACGAAAGCTGAGGTCAAGAGCGCACTCATCACAGGAAACGCGCTCTTCTTCCTCTATAACAATGATGACAGCTTGGCGTGCTTTTTTTTTTTTTTTTTTTCACTAGTTGCCTGTCCTTCATTAATAGGATGAATTTTTGTATCGTTCAGGCCGTCTGTATCTATTCAGAGAGTATTTTCTGAAAGGACACGCATAGGGCCTGAATGGCCGAGTGTCTAGTGCTCTGGCGCTCGGTGCCACAGGTTTCGGGTTCCAGTCCCGGCGGTGCCATGGATGTTTCTAGTGGTTCGGAATCCACTTTAAACTGTAAGTCCCGGTCTCCTATGACTGTAAGAGCGTCACGGAGCAAAAGTCAGACTTTGCTACCTACGCGGGCTCCATCACAACAGAAGCTGCCCCCTTTCCCTCCATCCATGAGTAGATCACTCATGGGATGTCCGTCCCGCACTGCAGGACATTGAGGATTAGTTACAAACAAACGAACGGAAAACGCATCTGGTGTTTTATTTGGTTTGGTTTGTCGCTCTACGGTCATCTTGTGCACACGTTAGGCTAAACAGACCGGGACTTACAGTTTAAAGTGGATTCCGAACCCCTCACGAACATCCATGGCTCTCCCGAGACTCGAATCCGAAACCTATCTGGTGTTTTGAAGTAGAACAGTTTGTTTGGCAATTTCGTAGTCCATGAGTCACCTCAGCAACTAGGATCCAAGAGGCTCAGGTTTGAAGCTGCAGTTACAGTTGCAGTCACTTTTCAATCAGAAATTGCCAGGGGCCCTGAATGGCCGAGTTCTGCCGCTCGGTACCACAGGTTTTGGGTTCGAATCCCGGTGGCGCTATAGATATTTGTGTGGTTCGGAATCCACTTTAAGATCCGTAGGTCCCACTCATGACTGCGGTCACATGACCGTAGAACGTCACAGAGCCCAATCAGACTTCTCATCCACATCATTCCCAAATTGTACAGGGGCAACTCAGCTCTAGGCACAGGGATGTGATGTGGTGTGGTGTAGTAGTATTAATCAGAAGTTGCCAATGATTCGTGGCCTAGTGGCAACGCGTGCAGAAGGCCTGAGGTTCGAATCCATTGGCAGCATGGTTTTAATAACTGCTTAAAAAACGAGGAGACTCGGTGACAGTCTCGCATTGATAGTCGGGCTGCCTGGTGGGAGTTTTCCGGATCTTCTCCCATACTAAATGCAAATGCGGAGCAGTTCTCCGAAAAGGCACTCTCCTCCCCTTCATCCAACGGTGGGGTGTTCTCATATGTTCGTGGCACGTACGAGGCCCAGCGATGTACCACCCTCACTTTAACTGTTAAGGGTTACATAGCCCTAGGTGTGCAGAAAAGAAAGAAAAAAGTCAAAAGTTGCAGACATGGGCTTTTCAGTAGCGAAGAGAAACTCGCCGACACTTGCAACATCTTGCGTAAAATGTTTCGCATAGTCAAAAAAATACTCCTTTTTCGGGATTTCCTTCCATTCAGCGCGGAAATTCAGATCAATTAATTACCCTTAACAGTCGTCAGTGGACATTTTTGTTGGTGGGCACGAATGCCACGTGAGTTCCACCGACGTTCAACAACAAAAGAAATTACTTGTTTATTTATTTGTCCTACTCCAATAAAAAATAAAATGCAGTTTTTGACTTGTTGCGTGCATTAGGGCTGACATTCCATCCGCTGGCGGACTTCGTTGTAGACACTGTTTCCCGAAACGAGGAGTCTCGAGGGTGTTTGTTAATGTTCAGAATCTTGTCTTGTTAGTAGACGCCTAGTGGAGGTTTGCTCCCATACGATATGCACATGAGGGATAGTTCCCCCCCTAAAAGTCCTCCCGGAAGGCACTGCCCTACTTCTTCAACGACACGCAGCCAAGTCAGTCTTCTACCTACGGGTGCTCCATCGCAGCAGAAACTGTCCCCTTTCCATCCATCCATGAGTAAATTACTCATGGGTCTTTTTTTTTTTTAATTTTTACTTCATTTAAATTAAATACTGTTTCAAAATACTTTTTTGTTTCGTCCTATAAATTTTTGGAAGCCTTTTTTAATCTTATAGCAATGGATGAAAAAAAATTATTCAATTGCACAAAAGGAAAGAAAAAAAAACGAAACAGAAGTTTTTATCACTTCGAACGCTGGCCACTGTGACATCAGGCCCTACATAGTCCTTGTCTTATTCTTCTTTGACGCAACAGACCCATGATGGACCCAGGCCGTCTGCCTACTGACAGATTTCGAGACAGGAGATATTTTCCTATTATGTGGTAGGGTTGTCAGCCCTACGATCTACAATCATGTTAGACTGGAACCTGCGGTTTCAAGTGGATTACGAACCACTACAAACTTCCCTGGCATTGCCGGGACTCGAATCCTGTGGCACCGCACGTCATAACATTGCCTAGTCTAGAATGGCAGATATAACAGGTGGGCTGAAAAGTTCATAAGCTGACACAGAGATGGCGCTACTAGTATTATATCCATATGATTTTTAGTTAGCCCTAACCTTCAAAAGACACGTGTATAAATTTGACAGCTGTTGCACTATTAGTATGTGAGTTATAGCATTTTTAGTGTTCATCACGTGCAGTCCACTCGGCTGACTGTCGATTGGACTCCGGTGTGAAATGATGGAGCCATGTTTCATCCATTGTCTCATATCGACGCTGAAATTAGAGTTTAATGACGATTGAACAGCTCCAAACACTGCTTAGAATCATTAATTCGTTGTTGTTTTGGATCGATTGTGAGCTCGCGCGGAACCCACTTTGAACAGAGCTTTCGATTTCCAAATATTCATTCGCGATATGTCCAACACGTTCCTCTGATATCTTTAGGGTCACAGTTATCTCAATCAACTTCACTTTACGGTTATCAGAAATTATTTTGTGGACTTCTTTGATCTTTTCGTCGGTAACAGCCACTTTGGGGCGTCCACTGCGTGCATCGTCCTCTGTGCTCCTTTCGCCTCGTTTAAATTTAGCAAACCACTTCTCTACGGTTGATTTTCCTGGTGCAAAGTCCGAATAATGTTTATCAAGCCAAGCCTTGGCTTCAATAGTATTTTTTTTCGCCAGAAATCAATGCTTTATTAACACACGAAATTCCTTTTTATCCATTCTTTCAAACTGACAAAAGTTGCTTCACTAAAAAGGTATTGGTAAAAAAAAAGGTTATCAAAAAGGTATTAAAGGTTATTAAAAAGGTGTCACTCATACTAATAGTGTCACAGCTGTCAAATTTATACACGTGTCTTTTGAAGGTTAGAGCTAACTAAAAATTATATGGATTTAATATTAGTAGCGCCATCTATGTGTCAGCCTACGAACATGTCAGCCCAACTGTTATAACAGTTTCAACTTTATTCTCCTTTCCGCTAGCGAAACAGAAGGACTTTCCGGTTTACGAATCCATCGTATATAGACTTCAGTTCCAATTTGTTGGGTCTTGAACAGAACGTCGTTTTCAAAACCCAAGACTCTATCCATAGGACTAAATCAGAAGGGATAATTACAGTTCAATATCATACATTGTGATGATAATAGTGCTGTAACAATGTAAAGTAAAGAAAATCTTTTTAAAAAAATATTCAAACTTGCTTTTCATTTTATTCAAACTTCCTCAATACATTTTTAAATTTGGGGCATTAAAATTAATAAGTATTTTTTAATTTAAATTCATTTATTTTTTTTAAATGCCTTTTAAATTCGACTAATAAAGAAAAAATTTAATCTGTTAAGTACCAAATAAATAATTTATCTTAATTCCAAACTCATGAAAATAATAAGTGATTGCTTTATCAGAAAATGACGATTTTATAGATTAAAAAAAAACATATTTATTTTTGAAAATAATCTCTGTTTTCTTATTTTCATATTTAATGAAAGTTACTGCAGAGAAAAGTATATCTGCATTCATCAAGAAACAATGTTTGAAATTGAAATAGTGACGCCATCTGTTGATAGTAATTGATTATAACTCTATGAGATTCTTAAAATATCATAGTCATTCTTTAAATTTAAATTGCTTCCTTCCCTGCTTTGTTTTTCTCAAAATTTATCCAAATTTAATAATTAGAAAGGATTCTTATTGTTTAAAAGATGTTCTTAGCATTAAAAATAAATTAATTTATGGTATATATATATATATATATATATTAAAGAAATAATTTTATCTTCTTTAACGTTCCGATAAATATCGTTCATTTTTCCCGCAAATGAATTAATGTCATCATTTTTAATTTCACTGCTTCTATGATTACTTAGTTTTATCTCGAAACTATTGTTCATAAGCTATATTTACTTGTCTTTTATCACGTGTGGGCAAAAATATTGTCCTGGTTAAAAATCCGTGCCAACTCAAAAAAAAAAAAAAAAAAAAAAAGAGAGAAAAAAAAAAAAAAAGTAAGAGTATAGTTAATACATGCAACTGATTTCATCAACATATACACTTTTGAAATTTTTGTTATTCTTTATTTTATGATTTTATTAAATAAATAATTCTTTTTTTTTTAAAAAAAAAAAGGGACATTTAATTATCTATTTTGTTTATTAACTCAAAGGGCATGAGACCACCGCCATGTTTCAACATTTTACAATGAAGGAGCTAGTAGCCAAGGATCTCCGTATGAATCTACAATAAGAGTAATTATTAAAGTAATTATAATTATTAATTATTTAGTAATTATTAATTATTTAAAGCAAATTCACCTCCCCGCGAGACCTCCATCTCTCCAACGCGAGAAACATTCATTTCAAAAAAAATTTTACTTAAAACAAACGTCGATTTTCACGTGATTTTAATCATATGTGTTATAAAACTGGCACAAAATATGCGTTACTAAACATAACGTGTCTTCAAGTTACACGCGCCCCCTAGATAATGCAAAGTGAGTAGCGTCGGTGCAGCACTTGCCTTAAGGCATCCAAGACAGCTGTCTAAATGTTTGTCAGCTGCATTAGAAGGGAAAAAAAAACTTTGCTGCGATATAGTAAAGTAGGAATTGACTTCAAAAATATATTTTTTTATATTACTTGTTAATATAAAAAATCTATTATCAACCTATTATGTAAAACCTATATCAAGTCACGTGATCTGCAGTACATTTCGAATTTATCATTTAGTGATCTGCAGTTCATTTAGTCCTGATTGCATTAAGATTTAAAATGATCGATATTTGTGTGAAGTGTTACATTTTTATATATATATATATATATATATTGCAATAATAGCAATTTCAATTCCAATATTTTCATACTCAGGTACTTACGTATTAACGCCACCGCAGCTACAGATTTGGCGGTTTTTAAGTGGCGCCAATCTACACTTAAAATTTTTGTGACAAATCATAAAATATATAAAACGCTTCATTTAAAACCAAAACACTTTCAAAATTCAAAACACTTTATTCAAAAACCAAGTAGTCAATCGGATTTCGGTGGAAAATGGGCCGATATAGAGTTTAACATAGATTCAAAAAAGTCGCTATTTTGGCGCATTGGCAGATCTTTATTGGCGCAACTTCTGCTGAGGTGGTGTTAATACGTAAGTACCCATACTTATTATAAAAACATTGTCAGTGTCAAGTTATTTTCAACGGCCAAGACTTTTGACCTGTCATACAACAATGAAATGGTAGATATGTAGCAAACTCAGCATTACCAGAAAGGGCCATGACTGCTACACTGCATTCGTAATTTGATGACAGACACCTATCAGGGAAGCTGGTTCATAACATTAAAGTGGTCGCAAGCTCCCTTCCCCCAGATAAATATGAATTAATTTTTTTATGCAATTTATGGCTAAATCATGAAACTCTCAAATAGTTATTTATAGAAAACAGCTTAAACTGGCAGAACGCTTCCATCTCAAACGAATTTCTTCTTCTCCTCTTTCTATTTATTAGCTCTGTAAATCTCTCACCAATTCTGAAACATCCCATTTTCCTGTAGACTTTCCACCTTGTCGACTTAAGCATCAGTTCTCTATCCAACTTAAAATACCCAATTTACCACCATTTAATCAGAATTCTAAAATCACTTCTTACCTTGATAATCTCCCCTTTAAAACCAACAGCTATCCCATCATCTCTTTAAACACTTTTTTTTTTGAACAATATAAAGATGGACACCTGGAAGGCAAGGTTATTTTGGCCTCAGATGTATCTAAAACTTTGTTGCTCTAATGCTTCTTTCTAATGCAGCTGGCAAACACTTAGACAGCTTGGTCTTGGATGCCTTAAGGCAAGCGTTGCACAGACGTTACTCACTTTGCATTACCCAGGGGGCGCGTGTAACTTGATGATAAGCCACGGACGCGGAATAGCAATGCCCCCGCAACGCTCTACGATCCTATTAGGACCGGTACCTACGGTTTAAAGAGGATTCCGAACCACTACAAACATCCATGGCACCGCCGGGATTCGAACCCGAAACCAGTGGTACCGAGCCCCAGAGCGCTAGCCACTCGGCCATTCAGGCCCTTGTTGTTACTCTAATGCAGCTGGCAATACAGAGACAGTTATCTTTTATGCCATAAGCAAGGACTGCACCGCCTTTACTCATTTAGTACTTCTCAGCGGGCAAGTGTAGCTTGAAGACGCGAGGTACATTACCTCCGCAGCGCTCTATGATAATATTAGACCGGAACCTACAGTTTGAAGTGGATTCCGAACCATTACAAACATCTATGGCCCAGCCGGGACTCGAAACCTGTGGTACCGAGCGCCAGCCACTCGGCCATCAGGCCCCTCTGCATTTAAACATTCAATAGCAATCATCAATATAGTTTCTTAAATGTCTTCTTCAGGACAGATTTCTAATTACAATAGTATTGTAGCAGATGAAGTGCTTGCACTGATTCTAACCAATTCATCCATACGTGCTCCCAAATTAAAAATTACATCATCTTTCTGTTCTTCAAGCAGTAAAGAATTGCAATTTTCAATTCTATCGCGTCGTCGAACTAGCTGCAGCACCATTAACAGAACTGTGACCAATTACGTCAATAATGCAAGAAAACAGGTGGCCAAGGATGAAAGATAAGAGAACCTCAACTTACCGAAAGACTCCCTAGGAGAGTCGCTGTTGCCACCTTTCGAATGGCTATGGCGCACGACAACCTACAAGAGCATCTCAGCCGCATCGGTCGCTGACTCGCCAACTTGCCCCGACTCACTGCTCGACTCGCTCTTGCCCACTTTGATCCACTGTGCTCCAAGGCACTGCAGACCACTTCCCAAAAAATCTTTACTGGACAGCATTGGCTGAAGAAGAAGAAGCGTCATCAAACTTCCAGGAAATCAACTATATCAACTTCTAGGAAGCAACTTAAACAGCATTTTAACAATCTACTTCATCTAGACTCCAAGGCCTATTGATATTACAAAGAATAAACAAGCAGACTCTCTACCAAAATCAACAGCAATAGCCATCCATTGGATATCACCAGAGAATCTTATTTTTCAACAACAACAACAAAAAAAACAACAAAAAAAAAAATACACTCTAAATTACAACCGATGAACGGGTAAACGGAAAATACGCGGAAGGATTCGTTATTTAAAATCGTCTTACAGGTTCTCCCTGTAAATCGAAAGAAAAATGTGCTGATTTCTAAAATTTCGCACAAAAACATATCCATCAAGCCTAAACACTACTGGTCTCCCCCCATCTTCTTTGTGTTTGTCCTGCAAAACACCAGAAATTCTGCAGCATATTTTGCTCCAACAAACGAAATATGAAGAGTTAAGAACTATTTCGAATACAAGGTTCTATCTTTTTATTGAAAACTAACAAAACCCGGCATACGCTGTCTTTCCAAAAAAAAAAAAAAAAAAAAAAAAATGCATTGCAGAAGATTACATATCGCGACTATATTCTCCATGTTCCAATATAGGTCCATACTCATTTTCATGGATATCGTTTGAACGGTATATAAGAGGAAATGCTGCAGCACCCTCTGGTGGCAAGTAACCATAAAGTGGATAGTCCGAACCTTTTTTCCTTACTCGATGATATATAATTACCCATTTTCATAGCGATGGTTTGAATGGTATAGAAACTGATAAACTAAATAAACCCTCTGGTACTTACAACAAAGGGGATAGCATAAAAGCCTTCTCCATGTCTTGTCAAATACACACAAAAAAAATTTCATCAACATCGGTCAAACAGTTTAGGAGGAATTCAGTGACAAACACATGTAAAGATTTATATCGACTGCAGCGCCACCAATGAATGTAAACCTTCCGGATACCCACTCAAACACGCACACAAAAAATTTCATCAAAATCTGTCGAGCCGTTTAGGAGGAGTTCAGGTACAAACACATGTACAGAAGAATTATATGTATAAAGATTCGACATGTCTGAGGATGCGTGTTACACGATTTTAAGAATACTTAAATTTTCTACGAAAAAGTCTCGAAACTTTGTGTAAACTATTTATTATAAATGACAACAGATGGCGCCACGAACAATAGACTCTTCCATAACTCCTCCTCCTGTAACTCCATATAAGGTTGTTGTCTTATACGGGGATTCGAATGTAAGAGCAAGGGCTGAAAAAGGAACGCGACGGAGTTGCTGATGGCGGGCGGTAGCTCGATTAAGTATTTGTACCAATAAATATTTTATATATATCAACTGAAAGTTGTGTTTATTAATGAGAAAAGAAAAAGAAGATAACACTTGTAAGCAAAGTTGAATCCCAACTTTCTTTTCAGATCTTATTTTTTTTTTTTTTTTTATAATGGTCGTTATTAAGATTTTCTCGTCTTTTTTTCCAACTTTACAATGTTGTGAACTGGTCAATCAATATTTTCATCTAATCACCTCTTTTTTATATTTATTCCACTTATTTGTTTTCTGTCGGTAGCCTGGAATACTGTGAAATAATTCATATATTTCAAAATCATATTTAAGGCTCGACATGGGATCTATCGAATTTGAAAGAATGAATTTTGGTTTTTATAATAGTTTGGCTATAATTTTTTGATTATCATCATAATCCCTGCATTTGGATAAATTAAAATAAAGCAGCATTGTCGGGCATAAATCTCAAATCAAGTTAGCAGTGCTTTACAGCCTCGAAGCTAGGTGGCGTTAAAAGTAGCGCGAATTTTAGCCCTGTTTGATTTAATTCTGCAAATAGAAGGAATTTGATATTAGCTGTTGATTTTATTGACATCTGTTAAAAAAATTCGACTCTTCCGAGAGGGTAAAGTGCAATCATTAAATTTAACTCCAGTTAAATTCAACTCTGGATATTTTTTCTACTGCATATAAAATTAGCTTTTTTCAATTCCCCTTTATTAAACTTTTCCATCGACTAGCAGCTAAAAGTGCGAAATATCATTTTGGAATGGCAGGCGATGATTGGTCTCTGTAGCTAGTCCAATGGTCAATGGAAATTGTTTTCGTCAGATATGTTTCGATATGCGTTCGATTTTTGGATTTCTGTTGCAACTATAAATTCTCCAACTCAATTTCGCATAAACCATTTTAGGCCAAATCGCAGAATAGGGGCCGTTGGGATTTGGTGATTTATTTGTGACGCCAATTGGGCGATAAAACGCCAAATGTGATAATCAGTGTTTCTTGTACTGTTTGCAATTCACATCACTTACAATTGAAACACATTACTTGGCGCTCTTTGACGGAAAGATTTTTTGACGCCAAATCCCAACGAACAATATTCTGTGATTTTGCCCAATTTTAATATGTTCAAATTGAGAACTATAATCTTTATATGAATGTTTTTTTTTTTTTTTTTAAATTTCTAAAAATTTTACGCTGTCTTATAGCTAATTTGGCTTACGCTAAATTTTATCATTCTTACACTTAAGAAGAATTATTAATATTTAAGCATAAAAAAATTCTTATATTCAAAATTATATATTTTATAAATGCTTTTTAATGAATTTCTTTAATTTTTTTGTAATTGTAAATAAATCTTTATTTAGTTAATCAACATATTCATTATGATTAAAAACAAACCTTTTAAAAATAATAACTTTTAATTATAATGAAAAATATGCTAAATCAAAATGTGCTTATTTAATTATTTTATTCCTGCATATTGAATTAAATTCAGTGCAATTGTTTGATACAGAATATATAACATTTCTTTTGGAAGGTGTCCCAATAAACATATTCTATGTTAAAATTCAAATTAATTATTTAGATACATAACTTATTTACACATTGCAAAAGTAAGGGGTTGTTAAATTTAATTTAACAGTTAGCATTGATTAATTTATATTAGTGTAAAGGGTTAACATTGTTGATGAAAGTTAACAGTTGTTCCATCTCTATTAACACTCTATAAATAACATAACATATTTAATTTATTTGGTTTAACATAAATGTGGATTGCTTAGTAAAAAATGTAATTACATAAAATAATGCAGATTTGTAATAAAAAATGTAAGTTGTATTATAAAAAATATGGATTATGTTATGTATAAATATGAATTCTATCAATCGATTGTGCTTATATGAATAATGTGGAGTGTGTAGTAATTTAAAAATTTACTCTACAAATAAATTATCCATGTACATAACTTATCGACACATTGCAAAATTAAGGGGTAATTAAATTTAACAGTTAACATTAATCAATTTAAATTAGCATTGCTGGTTAACATAGCTAATGAAAGTTAACAGTTTTTACATCTCCATTAACAATCCATAATATAAACATACCATACTTAATATATTAAGTTTGACAGCTGTAAAATGTGGATTGCATAGTAAAAATAATAGTATGAATAATGTGGACTGTGTAGTAATTTAAAAATTCACTCTACAAATTAATTATTCATGTACATAACTTATCAACACATTGCAAAATTAAGGGGTGGTTAAATTTAACAGTTAATATTAATCAATTTATATTAGCATTAATGGTTAGCATTACTAATAAAAGTTAACAGTTTTTCCATCTCCATTAACACTCCAAAATATAAACATACCATATTTAGTTTAACAGCTAAAACATATATAGAATGAAAAATGTGGATTGCATAGTAAAAAATGTAAATTATATAAAATAATGCAGATTTGTAGTAAAAAATGTAGGTTGTATTACAAAAAAATATGGATGCTGTTAAGGATAAATACAAATTATATAAATTGATTAAGATTAGATGAATAATGTGGACTGTGTAGTAATTTAAAAATTCACTCTACAAATTAATTATTCATGTACATAACTTATTAACCCAATGCAAAATTAAGGGGCGGTTAAATTTAACAGTTAACATTAATCAATTTATATTAGCATTAATGGTTAGCATTACTAATGAAAGTTAACAGTTTTTCCATCTCCATTAACACTCCAAAATATAAACATACCATATTTAGTTTAACAGTTAAAACATGTATAGAATGAAAAATGTGGATTGCATAGTAAAAAATGTAAATTATATAAAATAATTGAGATTTGTAGTAAAAAATGTAGGTTGTATTACAAAAAAATATGGATGCTGTTAAAGATAAATACAAATTATATAAATTGATTATGATTATATGATTAATGTGGACTGTGTAGTAATTTAAAAATTCACTCTACAAATTAATTATTCATGTACATAACTTATCCACCCAATGCAAAATTAAGGGGTGGTTAAATTTAACAGTTAACATTAATCAATTTATATTAGCATTAATGGTTAGCATTACTAATGAAAGTTAAGTGTTTCCATCTCCATTAACACTACAAAATATAAACATACCATATTTAGTTTAACAGCTAAAAAATGTATAGAATGAAAAATGTGGATTGCATAGTAAAAAAATGTAAATTATATAAAATAATTGAGATTTGTAGTAAAAAATGTAGGTTTATTACAAAAAAATATGGATTGTGTTAAGGATAAATACAAATTATATAAATTGATTATGATTATATGAATAATGTGGGCTGGGTAGTAATTTAAAAATTCACTCTACAAATTAATTATTCATGTACATTGGAAAATTGAAGGGGTGGTTAAATTTAACAGTTAACATTAATCAATTTATATTAGCATTAATGGTTAGCATTACTAATGAAAGGTAACAGTTTTTCCAACTCCATTAACACTCCAAAATATAAATATTTACCATATTTAGTTTTAACAGCATTAAAATTTATGTATAGAATGAAAAAAGTGGATTGCATAGTAAAAAAACATGTAAATTATATAAATGAAATACAGATTTATAGTAAAAAAATGTTAATTATACAAAATAATGCAGATTTGTATTAAAAAATGTAGGTTGTATTACAAAAAAACATCAATTGTGTTAAAGATAAATACAAATTATATAAATTGATTATGATTATATGAATAATGTGGACTGTGTAGTAATTTAAAATTCACTCTGCAAATTAATTATTCATGTACATAACTTATCCACACATTGCAGAATTAAAAGGTGGTTAAATTTAACAGTTAACATTAATCAATTTAAATTAGCATTAATGGATAGCATTGCTAATGAAAGTTAACAGTTTTTCCATCTCCATTAACATTCCAAAATATAAACATACCATACTTAATATATTAAGTTTGAACAGCTGTGAAATGTGGATTGCATAGTAAAAAATGTAGATCATATAAAATAATGCAGATCTGTAATAAAAACTGTATGTTGTATTACAAAATAATAAGGATTATGTGAAAAATAAATATGAATTATATAAACTGATTATGATATTAATAGTGTGGACTGTGTAGTAATTTAAAAATTCACTCTACAAATTAACTACTCATGTACATAATTTATTGACACATTGCAAAATTATAAGGTGGCTAAATTTAACAGTTAACATTAATCAATTTATTAATAATGGTTAGCATTGCTAATGAAAGTTAACAGTTTTTGCATCTCCATAACACTCTATAATATAAACATAACACATTTAACATATTAAGTTTAACAACTGCGAAATGTAGAATGAAATATGTAGATTGTATAGTAAAAAAAAATGTTAATTATATAAAATAATGCAGATTTGTATTAAAAAATGTAGGTTGTATTCCAAAAAAATATGAATTACAAAATAATATGGATTATGTTACGGGTAAATATGAATTATATAAATTTGTGATTATATGAATAATATGAACAATGTAGTAATTTAAAAAAAATCACACTACAAGTAAAACAACAAACACCTTTTATTTACAATGCCAGCACATCCAAGAGCCAAAAAATAATCACAATCCATCGACGGCTCTCCACCGTTCAGCAACATTGATATAAAAAAATACATGTGCAAATTTCTCTTCCTTTTGTAAACATGCAGAAAACACATGACGGCTAACACAGATCCAAAAATACTTTTCACTCAAAATTCTGCACATCTTGTTACACAACACTTTTTATTATTATTGTTGTTATTTGCTGAAATTTGAATGCAGCATCCAAAGTGATATTTTTAAAAATTACATTATTAAACTATCAACAAATGATTCATTAATTATATTATTTCGCCTTATTTACACAATACATCTTAAAAAACAATCATTTTGGAATTTTCCATAAAAATAAACTCGAAGATATATATATATATACATACACATATATATATATTTAATGTCAAATTAAAAATGTTTTGGATGCTGCTTTCATCATCGGAAATTTCTCGTTCAAATCTGATATTTAAAAGATAATGATAGGAACAGATATCAAAAAATATTTTCATGAGGCACATTCTTTACACCAAATGAAATTTAAGAAATTGCTATACTCATTATGTAATAAGACAACAATTCACTAAAATACTAAATAATCAGTGCAAAATAGTTGTAAAAGTAATTAGTGCAAAAGTTTTGGACTATGTTTAAGTTATTTTAGTGAAAATAATTAAATGTGTTAACAGAAAAATAAATTTTGTGCCTCACACCTAACACGATCATTCAAATAAATTTAACAAATTTCAGAATTATAAAGGATTCGAATTTTTAATATACAGATTAATAATTCATTAAACTTTATTTATTTTAAAGAATAACATTTTGTAATTCTTCACAATATTAAAAATGAAATATATAAATAATTCAACATGTAATTGATTTACTTTTTAAAATAAAAAAAAAATAAAAAACATATAAATACATTATTTGCTGTGCTTAAAATGATTTTTTTTTATTAATTGAAACTTAAATAAAATTTTTTAATTTGTGACACATAAAAAAAAAAAGATGAATGTTATGTGAATAAATGGAATAATATGTATAAAAACATACACATGCAGTTGTGTGAAAAGATTAAAACATGAATTATTTGCGAAAATGATTGTTGATTCAGTGCACATGTGTGATTTTCCATTATTTTCACCAATTGTAACAAAAAAAAATAAGAATAATTTGAATGAAAAAAAAAAAACATAAATAGTCAAGAATATTTAACATAAAAATATTTTCTTTTTCACTGAAATTTTATATTATTATGTATATTATGCTCATATATTATACCTTAAATCTTTATAATAAATAATAAAATACAATGTTATGGTTAATTATGAAACACCTAAATTTATTTATTAAAAGCTTAACTACAAAATTTTTTTTAATTTACTTTTAACGCATATTAAAAACTAAATAATGTTATAAATTTAATTTGCATCCAATCCTTATATAAATCCTGAACTTTTCAATTAACAGATTTGAAACGAGATGTGTCGTCACATTCATGTGCTAACACTTATCATTCATAAAACATATATATTCAAATATGCTTTTTTATAAGGCATCTTATTACATATTTTAACTATGTGCAGTATTTAAAATACTCTATCTTGTCAACAATAAAGCTTTTTCTTCACAGTCACCAGAATTGTGTGCTTCGAAAAATGTTTACTTCCACAAACACTGCTGGCACAAACAACATATATATTTTTTTTTAGTCAACAAAATAATTCTGTGGTACAACAGATGCCAACAATCGTAAATGACACATTTAAAAACAATACTATGTGAGATGCATGTACAAAGTTAGCAAAGTGAATTAAACAGTATTTTATTTTCGCTTATCAATTGACTGAAAAAGGCCTCCTATGCAACGCAGAAACATCAGTGTTCATCTGGAAAACTGTTCATAAGCATAGCATTCTTTGACCCCAAAGAAATATTCCTCAATTAGTCGATGAAATTCAGCCGAGATAACTGAAATGCTACGTGAAAAAGACTTCCTATCTACAAAAATTATGGCATTTAAAATATATATTAAGCTTCGTCAATTGGATTAGTAAAATTTTTAAAAAAATCTGAGAATGAAATATGAACAAAAAACAATTCAACATGCATTATAAAAAGGATAACAAAAACAAGATTATGATTCTAATATTCATTTATCAAATCAGAAGGGAGATAGCAAAAATTTAAAAACATTATTTTAATAAGAGTAAAATAAAAAAAATGTTTTAAAAATAATTATTATTTGAAAAGATTTTACATCCACTCTTTTCTGTACCAGGGATATTTTGCTCTATTGTTTCAATATTAAAATACATTGTTAATATTGACATTCCTATTTTTATTATTTAAAATAAATATATATCCCAACTTTTATTAACCTATCAAATTTTAAAATAATAGAAGGGTTTTAAATCTTACCACAAGAAGTAGTTCAATAGATGAATGAAGTTTACATATAAATAAAGTAAAAACATAAATGTATCGTCATTCTTCATAGAAGTCAAACAATGACTCAGGGAAAACAAATAAATTAAACTAAACTTAAAGCCAGAAAGAAAATTATGCAATTGCATACAACTAACTTTATTTTCCCTCACTCAAATGCCCTATTCTCGCCAAACTGAACAGATGAGAACCCATGAAATCTGAACGTCAAGTCATATTACAAGACATAAGTGCTGGCTTTGCTCTTCTACTGAACGAAATGAAACTGAGCCTTAAGAACACAAACTATAACAATATGTTCATTATTTTAACTAAAGTAATGCATTCTTTAGGAATAAAAGAAATAATAAATAGAATTTTTGAAATTTTATCAAGTACTTATTCATAATCATTTATGGAAAGAAATAATGAAAACCTAAAATTATTTTGCTTTATTATTAAAACACTATTCTAATTGCTTATATATCACACAAGAATGACATTCTTTTTTTTTTTTTTTTTTTTTTTTTTTATAGTATGTTATGTTTATGAACAGTTTCAAATGGACTTCTCGAAGGAAACTGGACCCTTTGTGCGCGTTGCAGCATGCTACCAAGATTGAACAACATCTCCATTTCCTTGCACAAAATAAATCTCTTTTATCACTCCTGATCTCTCTTTATCAGAATAGGGGGTGGTGAGAGTTTTAGTGAAAAATCCACATCTTACCCACCTTTTCAAAAGTGGTCCCTTTTAATAAATTTAACTTCAAGCATAAAGTATTTGTTTTAATTATATACATTATATATATATATAGATATCACTTTGGAATTAGAATGTGTGTTAACATAATAACAGTCTAGAATATTTTATATTTCATTTTATATATGTAACATTTACTTGAATGGATGCATAGAGATATTTATTTACATAGAAAAATTTTCCATGGCAGTTTTGTACAGTTGTTTTTTTTTTAGTTTGATGGAAAAAAAAAAATTTAATTCATAAAATTAATTTAAAAATAGATATTTTAGGCAAATAAACTGAACTACAAAGTTTCTCTATTATTTATTAGGTAAAAATAATTGCTTTTTATTGATTAATAATAATGGACTGAATCAATATATATAGATTCATCATATTCAATAAAACTAAACATCCATTAAAAATTGTACATGATATACTTTAAACTTAAAGAATTAAACATAAGCACAATGACTAAGCGCAATGACTCCTTTTTGTTTTAAAAATACAAAAGTACTAATATTAAAAAAAATTGAAGACTGACATTATAAATAAAATCACAAAACAAAATGATTTTTAAAAGAATCTTATTCATGAAACTTAATACAAATTTTCAAAATATAGCTTGTGTTGCTTTTTTTTTTTTTTTTTTTTTCTTCTTCTTTCATTTGACGAAAGACTGAAATCGAGTTGGGATATAAAATAGCAAATAAGATATGCAATTATAGAATTTCAATATTCTATTTTAAAACTCATTTCATAGAAAAAGCATTAAAAGCAATGTCTACTATAGCTAAAATATAAAAACTTTATAATTTATTTTAAAAAATTTTATCATCAATATAAAAATATTGCATTTATATATTAAAGTTAAATTCTTTTTTTTTATTAACACAGCCATAGAAAATGACAGCCCATAAGAACTTCCAGTGAAGTATCAACACTTTATAAAGATATTTATCCTAAGTATTTATAATGAACAAGTCTCAAATAAATTCCTATTTTAAGAGAACAGGACATCCTTCTTAAACACAATGCTCAAAGAATTCAGTCAGTCAGCCTTTTCGAAAGCCAACATAATTCAGCAAAACAAGCCCACATTTAAGTTCGGAAAGAAATACACAAATAACAATTCAGGAAAAATTGAAAAACTATAAGAAACTAATAATTAAAATAGTGGTATTTAATGAATCTTTAAATAATAATAATTAAACACTAATGATTTTAATCAGTTTAAATTCTCTAGCAAATAAAAAAATTTTAAAATTATTTCTAAAATGATTAATATAAAATATTTTGGTTATACAGAAATATTAACCATTCCTAAATCTTCAATTTGAAAATCAAAAGACAATAATATAATTAAATTTTGTTTATTCATATTTTAAAAATACTTCTCTTAAAAAAATGAACGATATTCGTCAGAAGAAATACAAATGGATTTTAAATAAGAAAAAAAGAAAAATTAATACTAGAAAATTTCAACTGAACTTGAAGAGAAAAAAACAGAAAAGTGAATATTCTATGAAACAAACCAACACCGTTAAGCAGAAATGATACACTGCTAGAGTATGCTGAAAAATGCACGCGAAACAACAAAAATTCACAAGGAATGTATTATCTACAAACATATAAAACTTTCATTAACTAAAAGATATCAAATGTCATCAACAAGAACACATCTATTTATTTTTCACCAGTTTCAACAGCATTTGATGAAATAAATGACAGATGAAAACAGTCATCTACTTTGTAATAAATTTTGCACCATTAAAGAGTATTTAAAAAATTTCCTTATCCTGACACAGTTGGGTGAAATTTTTAAAAATGGGTATGACATTAGAAAAATATAACTGAATAATTTAAAACAGATTTAGTCATTTTTTTTTTCTTCCATGTGAAAGTGCTACTTATTTCTATTTCATGCAATTTAGCTAGATTTGTACTATACATATTGTAGATGAACACATTATGGATAGTAATGACTAGTCTAGAAAACTCGAGAGCAATTTTATATGCTAAAATTATGTTTTTAGACTAAACATAATTTTAAAAAAAGAAGAAACTTAATGCTTTAGGGCTTTAAAGAATAATAGTAGCTCCTAAAGTAAGTATTTAATAAGTTCTTCTGTATACACACAATTTAATTAAAAACAAACTTTCATACAATAATTTTTTTACATATTTTAGATTTGTAACTTTCATTTCTTATGCTAAATTATTTAGATTCATTTTTTTTATTATTGTATTTGTCATTTTAATATAAAAAAAAATTTCGTTAATATATAAAACATTTTTTGAATAAAGTTTTCAAGATATGGTACATGTAATGAATAATTTATTAATCTCTCTCTCTATATATATATATATTAGAAATATATATTTAAGTATTTTTTAACCTACATCAAAATTAGAAAGAAAAAAAAAACCTCCAACTGTGTCAGATGATGTATGAAAACAAGTAATAATATGAATTCGTTTTATTGCTAGCTCCTGTTTTTATGTTTTGAATAATAACATGTTACATTCTGTTATTTCCCTGAGACACTTGAGGTCAACAAAATGCACGCATGAAAAATATTTAAAGCATTCAGTGCTCAATGCCACATTCATCATACAGCATTCTGCACTTCACAATATAGTTTCTATTCTCGCTCGACATGATAAGAATCAACGAAATGTACATTAAAAAATAAAATATATGCTCTGATTTGGGTGCACAATATAGAACAGTATTAACCATGACAAAAAAAAATGTCTCCCAATCTACTGTACATTGTTAGGAGAGCCAAACAAGGTTGCATGAGATATTACAATACAATAACAACAGCAAACATGGTTAATGATGAGGGTGTTGTTTCTGTTAGTTGATGTTGAATATGTTGCCATGTTCTTTTTTTATCTCCCCTCCCCCCTTCCCTTGCCACTTGTCAGTAATGTACAACAACATGTGCTTTTTTTTAAGATGAAAAACAACACCGAATGGATGACTCCATTCATTTTGAAGAAAGTGGATCTTGGTTCACTTGTCGCAATGCCACATGGAATGTGCAGCGTTAAGATCCATCAGTCTATCTGGCAGTTAAGAAAGAATTGTAGAATTCAATGGCAGTTATATCAGAGACATTTTTAACAAAAAATAATTTACCATGTGCTCATGGTAAGCAGTCTCAGTCCTATTTCTTTTTTGCATGAAGCATTTCCATGAGTAAAGTCTGTGATGGTGCATTGCCGCTCATATGTCGAAAAAGAAGGTAATCTTCTCCTCTGTCACTGATGGTATGAATTTCGGGCAATAAACCAAGCAGTTGTGTAAACTTTTCCTATTTAATAGAAAAAAAAAGAAATTTTATAAATAAAACTGGTTTACACATAAGGAGTATTAAAAGGTTTGAAATACATTTTTAACTAAAGTAGAAATATTACAGATTAATTACACATATAATAATTGACATTTTAATACTGATATTATCTTTTAGTTTTCAAATGTCTACAATTCTGGAACTTTAATCTTTTAAATTTTGCTTCTTTGCAAGTTTCTTGAAAAAAAATATCATTCTATCATAAAATACCATTTTAATTAACAAATTTAAACTTCATTAATTTGAAGGTAGAAGTAGATAAAAGTTTTTGCAATAAAATAGACAACCAACTCAGCTATGAAATCATAAATCCACTTGCACTATGAAAATTTTAATGAATAGTTTTGTTGCAACTTCCTGTAATGTAACATTAGTCTAACAGCAACAGCACTTCGCACTATACTCTCATGCATAAAATACATCTTTAACACAATTTTATAATAGCTACTCATTTGCAGAATAATTACAAAGTAATATAAACTGGTCACTTTCTTTTAACTACATGTGCTTTATTAAAATTGTTAAATAAATATAATTATTTCTCATTAAAAAAAAAACTTTCCTAAGCAGATTTAATATAAGCTACATTAATGCATTTTGGTTGAAAAAATATTTTGTATTCAAAAACCTTTTAAAATACACTTTTTTTCAATGAAAGGGATAAATTTGTTTTTTTAACTTTATAATAAGTTTCAAATTGAAACAAATTTAATCAGAATTAATCTTCAGCAATTATATATTATTAATAATTGGCTATATAATGTTAAAAAAAATCAATAAAAAATTAACTCGTTTTTTATTGTTTTCCAACATCATGGAATTAATTAATATTTTTAAAACTTTTATGATTTTGAAATCAAAACAATAACTAAATTTTAATGCAATTAATTTTCAACTATAATTTATCTACTGTATTCCGAGGATTATACAATAAAAAAAATTCCTAGAATTTTGTGGCGTGAATTAGAAGCCATTGCATACAATCTGTGGACATTTTTTTTCTGGAAGTTACATAAAAATCAATTTTATAAAAATGCCATATAGAAAAGATCTTTGCCAAAGAAAGAACCAAAATTGACAGAAACTTGTGAGAGAGAAAAATAAACAATAGAAACATAAACAAGCATAACAATTGTGGACAGTGCAAAGCATCTGAATATATAAGTAAATAAAGAAAGCAAATGCATCATATATTAATGAGTATTTATAGATAAATAAGACTTGGGAAGAAATTATTCATGGGAATTAAAAATATTTTACAGAAGGCCAAATTAATAATGAGCTATGATACTGGTCAAGATTTTTATCTTTCTAGCAAATACAAAAATGACAAATCATCCAAAAAATGCTGTCTCTTTTGATTTCGTCCTAGTTCTTAATTGCAAATGTTTTTGTCCTATTTTCACTATCTTAAATTTATAAGAATTTTTTTATGCAATTAGGGCATAAAAATATCATCAAAACTCAAAAATGTTTAGATAATTAAATATGTCACAGTTATGAAAAAAATACAGTACATATATCATAAAAAATATGCTTGTTATAAATAAAAATTATGTTTGTGGATACTTAGGAAATTGCAGTAATTAAGACATATGTTATTTTTATAAAAATCAGAATTGTGTATCCAAATTTATAAGTATACACAAAATATCCCTTCTACATAGAATAACATATTTATTTATTTATTATTATTATTATTTTTAGATAGAAAGAAAAAAATATATTTAAATGAAAATCAAAAACATCAAAAGAATTATAATAGTACAGCATATATATAACTTAACTGTTAGCAACATATATAATGCTGCAAATGTACTAAATGTATATCACTTTTAAACTCTATCATGAATAATTCATATTTAAACATAATAAGCAAATAGCACAAGAAGTTGTTTAAAATATTATCATTTGATAATAAAGGAAAATTTTTAAAATATGCATAGCAGGGATGCACAAACCATGCAAAATTTGTACTATTTTTCCAGCAGTCAGCCAAAACATATATTAATTTTACTTCTTTAAAGCATTTACCATTTATATTATATTTTTATAAAACACTTAATTTTTTATGTAAGATTAAAACATGGAACACAATCTGACACTAATATAATAAAAAATGTACATTTTTGAATATCAGAAACAGATATTTATTTCCAACTAAAAAAATTGGAATTTTTGTCAATCGTGCACTAGCCTGGATGTAATGTTCCATTCACACCACTTTTTTTTTTTTTAATTATTTCTTTCTTAACTTCACACGTCTCATTACTGTTGGACAAAGCAAAATACTTAGGTGTGATATTAGATAAGAATCTTAACTATTGCTCTCACATTAAATACCTTCGCAATAAATTTAATAACCAATTAAGAAATTTCTTTCCTTTAATACGTAGAAACTCCTCACTAACAATTGAACTTAAAGAGCTAATCTACCTTTCTTACCTCAGACCCATTATAGCATATGCGAGTCCAGTTTGGGGCTCTACTTCTAAAGCAAACATCATAATTCTCAAAAGACTGCAAAACAAAATTATCCGAATGATCACGGATTCGCCTTGGTTCTTCAGAAATGCGGAAATACGATATGCCATCTCTATTCCCAGTTTTGTTGAATATGTTGAAAAACTAGCGATTAATTTTTATAATAATCTCTCCAACTCTAACAATCTTGTATTACAAGATCTTCAAAATTACAGCTATGATATTTCTCTCCCCAAAACTGCAAAAGACCGCGATCTGTTTTAAATATCAATAGTTAAAATCACTATTTCCACTTTCTGAAGGACCAATGCTTTCTTCTATACTGCAATGGATGTCTGGTTTTCATTACGGCGGTGCTTAGTTTTTTATTAACTTTTATTTTTTACTACAGTATGCTTTCATTTTGTAATTTTAATTCCTATCCTTCTGTATTTATTTATTTTTTTTAAATCAGTTTATTTATTTGTAATTTTTATTCAATTAATTATCTACTTTTTCTATAAATTTAACATTTTTTCACACTGGCAATGGGCTTAGACCAATCGACAAGAACCCTATTTTTTCAAGGATGGAGGTTTTATGGTCGCTGCGCGACCAATGCACTCCGAAAATCTACAAAATACTGTTGGACAATCAAGACAATAGCTATTGGATAATGCCAATTTCAGGAATTCATTACATATTTTATTGGATTCACAAAAGACTATTCCATTTTAAATAATAAATAATAATTCCATAATATTTCAACTTCCCAGACAAAAAGGGCATGCCAAATCATATTGACATATTTGTGAATAAGCATTTATAGATATAAATATCTAAAAAATAAAAAATAAGTCAAAATTATTTGAATAATCACTTTTGCATTTGGTTATTATAAAAATCAAACCAAATACTTTAATATTTAGTTCAATATAATACTACACATAAAATTTTTTTGTTTACTTTTTATATTACATCATTTATTTAAATATGAATGTTTATTTCAACATTTTCAATGTTAAAAATAATGTTGAATTTTTTATACAGGCAAATTATGGTAAGCAAACAAATTATGGTAAATATATGTATACAGTAATCTCTCTACAATTGGGCACAATCTAATTATTTGGCACCAATGGAGGCTGGAGGCTTCAATTTCATATGAATTTGAATGTCTGTTGACCTTGATGGCCAAATGAAGATACAATGCTGCTCCTATATTTTGCCGAGTATTTATAGTAACTATCAGTTTATATTTCATTATAGTGTTTCTTGCTTTATATGTACATATTCTAATAGTTTAAATTTTTATTTAGAGTGATTATCGTCGGTATCCCCATTAAAACTATATCGACCCTTGATATCCAAAAAATCACTCATCTGGCATGGCCATGGTCTAAAACATGTTGGATTAAAGAGAGATTAATGTAGTTTGCAAACTTTAGAAGTCTCTATATCCCTGATTTGTATCTATTATAGATTCTACAAACATCCATGGCCCTACTGGGAATCAGTACCAATCGATATCGGGTTAGAATCCCGGCGGTGACATGGATGCTTGTGGTGGTTCACATTCCATGATCTCACATGACCGTAGAGTGTCACAGAGCCCAATCAGACTTCTTCTCACCCACATCATTCTCAAACTGTAAAGGGGCAACTTAGCTCTAGACACAATGATATGGTATGGTGTGGTGTAGTAGTAATAGTATAGATTCTCATGTATATTATTATGCAATACAAACAAATTTCATAAAGGATGTATTGGTCAATATTTTAGATAAAAAAAAAAAATAAAGTCTACAGAATTCTTTTTCTGTCTTAAAAATTTACTATTAATTAAAATTTTTGTACAAAGAAAAAATAATTAATAACTTATTTTTCTACAATTTAATACTATAAATTTTAGCTCAGATTTTTCTATTTACAAGAATTAGTTTGATACACTTGTTTAATAAGAATATTTACAATTATGATAATTATCAAATATTAATACAATTGTCAAAAATGCTGCCTATCTATAACTTCTTGTTGGTAGTCATCCATGGTAGACTCAGGTTTTTTGTGGTTGTATTTCTATTATTTTTGTGTGTCATATCGTCATGTGTAAATAAAAGTATTGTATTTATTTGAATTGACTAACTACAGCCGTCCTTTTGGTTATCTCATTGACAGTGCTGTTCGTTGAACTGGAAAGTTAAGAGAAATTTTATATGAAGTTTTTCTAGTTTGGCAGATTGTTTTGGTGAAGTAAAAACAATAAAAGTATGAAATAAAAGACTCACGCTGAGTTGTGGATAGAAGAGGAGGGTGTACTCCATCAATGCTTGTTGTGTTCGTTCATAGGCATCAGCCACTAGCTTGACATTTGACAGGGTTCTGGCCTCTGCTGAGATAAGAAAAAGATTTTTAAAGTATCATTGAAATCACTAATCACTTTGCGCACATAATACAAACAGACGTTGTCATTAAAAAACATTCAACTAAAAGTTTAAAAAACATAATCAAAAAATTTAAAAATTTATCTTTGAAAAATATAAAGAAACTCTGGTATACTTGGAATCAGATTAATCTTCACCATATTCTATGAAACAATTAAATGTTGATTTACATAAATACAAAAATTAAATCATCAAGAATTAAATGGTCAATCACAAGAAAAAACCTTTATTCAAAAGATTAATATTAATTACTAATGATAAAGAAAGTAAACAGCTAGACATATATTATTTTTAATCTAAAATAATAATTATAACATAAAAATAAACAATACATTTAAATGGTCATTGTAAATTAATGAAAATATGATACTGCCTTTAACCTAATTTATTACAGTGCTGTTAATGGGCATGCCTTAAATAAAGGAAAATTTAACATCATCTTAATTCAGAAATTATGATAAATTATTATTAATAACTCAAATAACCATAATTTGTATGAAAAGCAAATAACTAACTAAATAAAAAGTTTATTAAATAAAAATATAGATGAGATTTTTTAAAAATTACATATATAAATTTATTTGCATATAAATTTAATTGCATATATAAATTTATTTCAGAGCCTATGCTAAACCATTTTAAAAATCTTTTTAATATTGATAAATATCAAGATGAATCAGCATCACTCTACACTTGCACACATTTTTTTTATATCATTTGAGTGCACAAAAAAGCACTTCAAATGTAAATGAAGAGATGTATGAAAGTTTGATTAATAATAAACCTTAATAACAGAAAGATGTTACGGTTAAAAAGTTTTCATTTGTCTGTAAAGTAGCAATTCTTTTATTAGAGTATATCAACAAAAGAATTGCCCAAAAAAAGAAAGTAAATATTATTGCCAGCTATTCCATGAAGAAAATTATCACAGTTCTGTTTATGCATAAATTATGTTCTAGAAAAAATAATATTTAATGTATGAGGCCTTATTTCTCTATTTATATAATATACATATTGCAGAACATTTTAACAATGAGTATGATTGAGCATAATTTAGCACATCATTTTCTATTCTTATTTATAAACATATGCTATAAAAAAACATTTATGAAAAACTGAACTATGACAAGCCTTTTTATCATATTTTATATTTCCATAAACAACAGAATATTCCTCATATTGACCTCTTGATGCAACATTCATACATATGAGTTTCAAAGTAAATTAAAACTATCATGTAGAACTGATAATAGTCAATTTGAGAAATTGAGAATTTATTCTTTTAATTGAATTAATTAATTCAAATTGAGATTTTGTTCTTTTAATACACATAATTTGACAAGGCTATAAATTATGGTTCTTTAATATGCATAAATGATGTTTACAACAGGGGGGTCAGGGTTAATGTCAGGGTTTAAAAAATGTTTAGATGAAGATTAGCAAATCCAATTAAATTAAAACTGAGTAAATTATAAGTCAAGTGTAAAATAAATGCACATGATCTTATTATTATTAACTAGTCCTATCCCCCACTCATCAATCCTCAAGGATTGCTATACAATCCTCTTTGGTCACCGAATAAGAGCGCATAATTTGAAAACTATTATAATCTATTTTGTGTATAAGACTATTACTCAAGAATATAACAAAATTAAATTTTTATCACAAAACAAAATATTTGAATTTGTCTTGGAATCAAGAACAGAAAAAATGTAAACCATGAAAAAAATATATTGACTTCATTTTAATATCAATACTCACAGAAATTGTTTAGTTCACATTGTTAATCTTAGAAAGAAAAATGGCGTAATATAAGAAAATGGAATCTCGTTAAGTTCTTTCTGGAGATTCAATGCATAGATTCTTGGATTTTTTTCATGCATGTTTATAGATACCTTAGGATATAGCTAATCATGAAAATTTAACCAAAGGCATATATAAAAAAGCATTTGAATGTGTATGTAAAACAATAGTACAATCTATATAACTAAACCAAATTTATATATCTGATCCATCAACATTTTAATGATCAAATAAATAGTTGACAAATAATAGTAAGTTTAATATCAAAATTTTTTGTCTAATTTATATATATGTCTAATTTTTTTTTCAGGTCCAAATTAAAATACAAAAATATTTTAATTTGGACCTGACAAAAAAAATGAACAATAATAATTTTAAAATTTCTTTTTAGAGTGCTTCTTTAATATATGGTTAGGGAAAAGTAAATATTAATGTCTTATCTTAATAAAAGATATTTCAGTAAAAAAAATTAATCACTTGGAATTTTTTTCTATTACTTAAATATTCTAATTACTAATATATTATAAAATATTCTATTAGCAAAATGTGTAACTATAAAGCCAAGTATGACCATTTTAGACAATAATAAAAAATATACTTAGAAAAAAATATCTAACAATAAAAAAAAGAGTTATTACAAGCAATTTGAAATTTTTATCTAATGATTAGAGACATGATTGTAAAATAATGCAATGCAACAAATGTTTCTTAAGCTAATAAATAAGCTGAATCTTAATCGGACTATACTAACCAGGGTTGAGTAGTAGCAAAAACTTGAGACAAATATAGTCAACGGGATCGAATTTGAGCTCTTGCAGACGAGCTGACACAATATTCAATTGCTCAGCCATATTGGACACACCTAACAGGGCCAAATTGACCATGCTGAACTTCTGACCATTGGACATTGTGATCTCTTCAGGGAGGCCATTGTGGAGTCGTTGGTGGAGGTGGTCAAGAATCAGCATGTCACTCCAAGATTGCTGAAGGAGCTTCATTTGATCATCGACCTTTGGGAAGAGAGAAGTGCAACATTTTAAATTTTGTCGTTATTCAAAATGGAACAATAATTTACAAATGCAACATTTTGAATCAAACTACTATTGAAAATAGGACTGGTCATTAAGAAAATGCAAACTTTTAACAATTAAGATTCTTAAGCTTCTTTAATTTTAATAAAATAAAAGAAAATTATAAGTTCTTTTATATTGTTCTCCTGTCTAAATATCTAACAATTTCATTAAGAAAATTAATTAAATTATTTTAATTGAATTTTTAAACAATAAATTTGAGTTACATTAACTAAAATGTTATACAGTACATTTTAATTGGAAAACTAATCTATTATAGAATACTAAAAGCATTCAAAGATTACTTTTTCTATTAAAAAAAAAGAAAAAAAAGAAAGAAAGAATAATAATAATAAAAATAATAATGTGTAGGATTCAAATCAAATGAGAATTTATCAAATTTTGCCTGAAAACTTGAATAACTTTGATAATTATGCACGAAAAGCAAAAAAATATAAAGGTATAAAGTTTTAAAAAACAGTTTATAATATAACCCACAGAATAATTAGACTAATATCGTAAATGTATTCGAAAATGTTCTGCATACGTTAATGTTCTATATACTATATACATTATTTTTATTTTACTCTAATGTACATTTCATTTGATGGATTTTACATGTTACATAATCAGTGATTGTTTTAAATCGATTCATTTAAGAAAATTTTGAAATTAGAAACTGCCCATTAAAACTTTATTTTGTCATACTCAGATATTATCCATATAAATAAATCATCACAATTTATTTATTATTACTCAATAATTCTTATAAAATAATCACTTAAAAATTCATGTTACAATCACAAAAATGTAAGAATGTATACATAGAAAATTGTGCACTTTTTCAGTGCTCAGTTTCTTCAACCACCAATAGATGGCGCCACATAATCCTCAGCGTTTTTTCGCCTTGAAAATCCTCCTACTGAAAGCCGAGTTCCCGTGTCCCACTGACCCAATTTTCAGCAGAACTAGTGAAAGTGACGCCTCGGGGGGGAAGGAAAGGAGAGGGAAGGACGTCGAATAACAGACGACTCCATTCTGCGACTGGAGGGGGCGGAACGATTTTCGCTTCTCCGACAAAACACAGCTCTCCAATGCATGTCAAGAGCATTAAAAGTATGACAAACAAGTTCACAGCGCGTTTTAAATGCGTTCGCTTTTTTTGTTTTTCTTCGAAGTTCTTTTTAAGGAGTGGTTCAGAATTTTTTTTTTTTTTTTTTTTTTTTTTTTTTTTTTTTAAGGAGGTTTTATTGTTCGTTTGGGTTAGAATAGATTTAAATTATTTATTAATAAATTACTCTTGCAAATTTTTTATGACATGTACATAAATATTAAATATGCATGATTATTTTTGACAAGTAGGGATTTTTACGATACAAATTATTTTACAATTATTAAGCAATTTAAAATAGAAAAACTGCAGTTTATTTATTATTGAAACATACTTGTTAATACCTTCAAACAAGTTATTTTTTAAAAAAGAATATCAATTTAGTTTCGAAAAGAAATTTATAATACACAATTATTGTTTATGCACATATATTTTTTAAAAATATTAAAAATTATTAAATTGATCTCGCGAGTTAAAACATTTGCATTTTTACAAACACGAATTTTCGACAATCATACAGAAATTCAGAACTGTAAGAATAAAAAACTAATAATTATAGAAGAATAAACTATAATTATTAAAAATAAATTTTTAATCCCTAATTTGTATTACAACGTTAAATATATAGTATTTTAAATTTAGTAAATTGTTAATCTATTTTTTTAATTTTTAGAAACCGAAATAATAAAAAAAAATTACGAAATTCACAATAGTTGTGTATTTATTCTTATGAAATACTGATAGAAATGGTTCTAAACAAATAAAAGCTAATATTCAGATTTTATAATTTTAAAATTATTCAAAGATATAAATGGTTTGAACATAAGAAATTTCCTTTTATAAGAGTATGTTTTTTTTTTTTTAATAAATGTTTTGCATAAAATTAAAGATTTTTATTTTTACAATTTAAAAAAATGTAGCTTTCCTACTGATGTATAATATAGAGCAAAATTCAACTGTCATTTTAAATACACAATAGGAACTGAAACAGATATTAATAAACTAAATATTACTAAAAACAATCAATATTTTTTATTATTATTAATATATCTCAAACTCACATCGCTCAAAATTATAATTATTTAAAGGAATCATTATCATCATTATACCAACATTTCTGTTAATTATAAATAAAAAAAAAACTTTCGATTACATGCAATAATTTAATTTTTTTCTGAGAATCTAAATGTACTGTACGAAATATAATTGTAATTTTAGAGCAACAATACAGGTTAACCTGTAAGATTTAATGAAACCTGTTATGTCTGAAGTTAAGAGATTTTAAAAAAGTCTCGAGCAATTCACTGATTTTCTCTCATATTAATTTATTTATTTTATAAATTAAAGTATTTTAAACCTTTTTTTTCTAATAAGATAAAATATATAATTTTTTTTTTTCAATAACAGAACTTTTAGAATTAAAAACCAATAAATAAAATTATCATATTAAATATTTCTTTTCAATGACTGGGACTTTTAGAATTAAAACCAATAAATAAAATATTCACATCAAATATTTTTCAATGACTGAACTTTCAGAATTAAAACCAATAAATAAAATTTTCACATCAAATATTTCTTTTCAATGTCTGAACTTTTAGAATTAAAACCGAACATCAAATATTTCTTTTCAATGACTGAACTTTTAGAATTAAAACCGAACATCAAATCAATGACTGAACTTTTAGAATTAAAACCGAACATCAAATATTTCTTTTCAATGATTGCAACTTTTAGAATTAAAACCAATAAATAAAATGTTCACATCAAGGAAACAATAAGGAATAATAATATTTAAGCCATGTCACAATTACGTTTTATCTTAAAAACACTATAATGGTACTGAAAGCCAGAACAAATCCTTCCAAAATAAATAAATCTTTTCATCAAATCCTTTCATTCACAGCATCAAAAGGCGAAAGCATGGAAACTCTAGAAGGTCACCTCTACAGCGGTAAGGATCGCGTTAAGACAGTCAAAGTAAAGGAGTAATCACACGAAATAGGTCATGTTTTGCAACACAGCATTAGGTTGCTACAATATATTTCACAACACGGCCGTTCTTAAACAACTCCACGGGCTAATTAAAAAAGAACAAGGCAGTTGGTTTTTAAGCGCGAATTCTTTTTGCAGCCATATTGGGGTACGAAAAATGGTGGTCCGCCATCTTGGAACAGAAAATGGCTGATGTTTTATCTGCATTGTGTGGAATGATTTTTAGTATCGTTTACTTTAAATGAAATCAAGTTTTAGTTGTAGGATATAAATTCTTCCCAAAAAATATAGAATGGTTCATAGTTGCTTTATAAAATTAGCATTCGTTTGAGAAGTAGTTGCATAATTAACTCCGCCATTTTGGAAAAGAAAATGACTGATGTTTATCTGCATTGTGTGGAATGATTTTTAGTATCATTTTCTATAAATCAAATCAAGTGTAGTTGCAAGATATAAATTCTTCACAAAAAAATGTAGAATGGTAGTTGCTTTATAAAATTAGCATTCGTTTGAGAAATAGTTGCTCAATTAGCGTCGCCATCTTGTAAAAAAATGAATGGCTTCCTTTTTTCGCAAGCTTTTAATGGAACATGTAGTTTATGTAGAAAAAGATATAAATTCCATACAATTACAAGGAATTTGCTGCTGCCAGATTATAAAATAAATAACATTCTTTTATTTATGTTGTCGTTTTATAAAGAAAATGATAGATAATTGTTCAATGACAGAAGGTGCACGAATACAGTTAACACAGATTGTTTCAAATTTTTCATTTGGAAAGAATTTCAGATATCTCGAAAACAATGAAATACTTCCAATCAATCAGTGTATCTTATTTATTTATTTTTTTTTAGCGTAACCTCAATCAATAAGATTATTATCAGGAAAACCCCATTATAACGAAATCTTTGTTTCACTATCATTCCATTCTAACCTTTTTTTTTGTTTGTTTGTGCAAGGTGGGGTTGGGGAAGTTTTTTAGTGCATTGTAAGTGTGTAAAGAACTCGTGTTTAAATCCAATAAATACATATTAATTATCTATAGTACAAATGTAAAGAGAATGCTACGGCATAAAATTTAAATATTTGCATAGTAGATTAATGCTATTAAATACTAAATATCATTTCAATTTTTAATATATATATATATTGTTTAAATTTTTCTTGGAAATGCGGGAAAAATAAAAATAGACCGAGAGACGGTTAGGTGGTTAAATTACCGCAGCATTGTTACTGTGAAAAGACAGCTATATAATTAAAAGTCATGGAAAAAAATTAATTAAACCGACAATCGATGAATTAATTAACCGCTTTGCTTTAGTAACGTGCAAAACTAGTTGGCATAAGGACTAAGGTTCGAATCCATTGGCAATCTTTGTTTCAATTACTGCTCTCCGAAATGAAGAAATTCAGTGACGATTTTAAGTGACCACTTTAAACTATAATTCCTATCCACTAAACAACTACTACTGCTGCTGCTACCTGATGTGGGTGAGAAGTCTGATTGGGCTCCGTGACGCTCTACGGTTCTATCAGACCGGGACCTACTGTTTAAAGTGGATTCCGAACCACTACAAACATCCATGGTACCACCGGGATTCGAATCCGAAACCTGTGATCGAATATGACTGTCGAGCGTTGAGCTGTCACTCTTACCCTTTAAAAAGAAAAACGTCTCATAATTCGGAATCTGCCAGTAGCCAGTCTTGCCCACCATGGGGCCTATTGCGCCATTGAAGAAGAATTAAACTTATATCACTGTCATTTTTTTTTTTTTTTTTTTTTTTTTTCCCTACACAATCAACAAGTCAACTTATGGAACAGAATTGTCTGCATCTGATTCTCTAAAAGAGGGTTAGAGAAATCTGTCGGCCATAAAAGGTTTTCCATTAGGATCGATTTGGTTTAACGCCCTACAGTCATGTTTTTCACACTAAAGGCTCGTGCTCACCAAGGCGACAAGATGCAAGCGAAAAAATTTGACCCATCACTAGCCTCACCGCGGTCGCCTGAAACCGGTTTGCAGCCCGCCGCTTGGAGTTGCCCAACTTTCAATTCGAAGCGGTTTTTCACTAGGCGTAATGCTATTTCTGACGTTTCGCTGTGAAGGGGTCGAAAAAATTTTGTCGCTTGCCTCTTGAATCTTCACGTCTCTCGCCTTGGTGGGAACGAGCCTTTAGGAACCTAGATTTCAAACCACTAAAAAACATCCCTGCCACCGCCAGGATTCAAACCTGATGTACCAAAGACCAGAGCGTTGGCCATCAGGCCACTTTCCATTATGATCGAGGAAGAAAGACCAGATCCCGTTCCTCTAAATTGTGCCTTCTCTGAAATAGAACTCTATTAGTAGCAAATGATATCGGTTCCAAATACCGAGCATTACATTTAAGAAAACTAATAATTTAATGCTTGTTATTTTATGAATCCCAGTTTCCTATTTCCTAGGGGATAAAAAAATTTCACCCACTTTTTTTCCCTTTATCTTTTGTGATCACAATTTCACCGCCTTGTTTTCGCGGAAACCGAAAGCCACCATCCCTCAACGTCAAAAGAGTGTTGAAGAGAACACAATGCCTGAACCAATTTGGATTCGGTTACAGATACCGTTCTACACACTGACCTTTATCCTTTTCTCGGGATGACCGATATTTAGAGAAAACCGATTTCGCGCAACCCCTCCCTACACCCTACCCCTCTTCGTTTTTGAAGTTGAGTGGGTTATGAGGGGTGCGATCTAATTTTCGGCGTTTTTTAAAGTGACCCACATAGAATTAGTGCCTCAAATAAAGAGGGGGGAAGCAATTACGTTATCAAAATAATATTCTCTTCTCTTGTAGTTTCCGAAAAAACTGTGTGTTTTATACTTGATTTGTTTGGGGAAACAAATGGCAACAAGTGGTTTAGGGGTTGGGTTCTCAGAAAAGTATTTTGAGGACAAAAATGACAAAAGATTTTTTAATGCAGAGATATTACAACAACTGTTATGTATTTTTCGCAGAATAGTTCTGGTTTTCTAATTCTATTTATGGATCGCACGATATTATTTGTTTCCTTTAACCTAGGTCAACATGCTGCTGTTGTTGTTACCAATCCCCCTGGTGCAGGAACGCCTACACCAGGTCCAGGAGACCCCGTCGCAGGCGATTAAGGGGCTATATGCTATGGCTAAGGGTAATATGCAGCTTTACTTTAGCGAGGAACCACGACGGCTGACTGACTAAACCTCTCTACGATCCTAATGAGACCGGAACCTACGGTTTAAAAGATGAACATGTTACTTTAGAATTTGGATTTAAGGAGTCCACAAAAAAGTCATACAAATGAAATTAAAGTTTTGAAAAGGGGGGAATAGACTTTCTTTATTATTTTTAATTTAAATTGATAGAAAACAAAGTGAAAATTAGAATAATATGTCATTTTAAATATTTTGATTGTTATTTTTAGCAATTGCTCCTACGAAAATGGGATAATATAAAATAAAATAGCACGGGTTGTGTAATTAGAGAAAAAGCGGCTTAATAGTTATTGATTATTGAAAAAAAATATTATTTATTTTAAAAATTGAAAGATACTGCAACGGCTGTTTTTAGTAATAATGAATTGCTTAAATTAAATTTTTCAAAATTCCACAAAAAAAAATAAATTCTTTTATTTATTTAATTTATATATTTATGGGGAGCTTAAGGTAGCTTAAATATTGATCTGATTATTGAAATGGTATATAAATATTATTTATTTTAAAAATTGAAAGATACTGTCAACGATTGAGAAGAAAATCAATCGTTTTTAGTAATAATGAATTGCGCAAATGACCTTGTAGTTCCTTCTTTTCCTACATTATATCCCTCATGCTCAAAACAAGGAGCTAGGGTAAATATCAAAATTCCGAAACAAAAAAAAATAAAAAGATTTATATATATATTTATTTAATTTATATATTTATGGAGCATAGGCAAAAATAAATATCTTCGCAAAATTTCATAAAAATAATACAATTGATTTACATATTTATTAATTTTATTTATATATTTATAAAGCATGGCCAAAATAAATATCTAATCTCAAAATTTCAATAAAAAAAAAAAAAAGATTCATTTATTTATTCAATTTATATATTTACGGAGCTTGGGTATAATAAATATCAAAATATCCCAAAAATATAAAATTTATATATTTATTTATTTAATTTATAGATTGAAGGAGCATGGGCAAAATAAATATCAAAATATCCCAAAATTTCATAAAAATAATAAGACTGATTTATATATATTTATTTAATTTATATATTTAGGCAGTATGGGCAAAATAAATACCAAAATAATTTCATAACAAAAAAATTAATATTGATTTATATATTTAATTATTTAATTTATATATTTACGAGTCCTGAGCAAAATAAATATAAAAATATCTTAAAATTTCAAAAAAGCCTTATTTGTTTATTTATTTATTGAGTATGGGCAAAATAAATATACATCTTGGAAGATTAAAAAAATAAGATTGAAAGATATGACACATTTTTAACTAATCTTGTTAACAAAAACTTTTAATTTATCCAATTATAACAAATTCAAAAGATACAATTTCGGATAGATCGTTTTATTATTTTCAAGAAAAAAAAATATCACTAACACTTAAAAAAAAAAAAAAAAAAAAAAAAAAAAAAAAAAAATACTTTGACCTATCTCCCCTAGACCAGAAAAATGATTCAGGCCAACTGTAACAAACTAGTCCTCTCCCTATATTTTTTTACACCTGTGCAACCTGGGCGAAATTGTGTGCGTACCCTAAAAGTTTTAACCGCACACACTTCTGGAGTGAAAGGAGGAGGGGAGGGGAGATGGAACAACATCAACGTAACCTGCGTTGACCCAGATTCACCTTCTTTCACAACGCACTACAAAAGATAAAAAAACATATAATAATAAAAGGGGGAAAAAAAACGTAAATAAAATCGTAGGGAAAACGTGGGGCATATGTCCGCACCTTTTGGAGTGACAGTATCCATTTAGGTTTGGGGAGCATTTTTTTGAGGGGGGCTTTAATGTACTTTTGTTTAAGATTTAGGTTGCATCGGAAGAGATGGGAGGGGGGATTTGAGGAAAAAAAATTTATATATAAAAAGGTAAAAAAAAATTTGAAGGAAGTGAGCTTAACTTTGCAAGGAGAAAGTAAACGTTAAGAAACAAGAAACACGATGGGGGAAAAAATATAGGGATAAAATTTCGGTCAATATTGGAACGATTTTGAGAAAATCCAAGACAGGTGCGTTCTTCGATAAAAAAAACCAAACGATTTCTTAGGAATATATGGAATATATAAAATATGGAAATAAAAATAAATCAAAAAATTTAAATAAAATCAGCATTAATTAATAAAAAAGAAAATTATTTTTTTGTCAGTGAGATAAACTATAATATTCAAGTATTCAATTGTATTGGTGCTATAATTGTAACCAATCAACAAAACAGCACTACAATTAAACCACTAGTTGCAATGTTTGAATATTACATATAACATTATGGCATTTTGTGCCCGATTAATTCATTTGATTAATATTTAAAAGAAAAACAAAGTTCCAGGGGAAAAAAAATTTTTTTAATCAGCTGGGTCGATATGCAGGTTAACCATAAAATTTAGAATTTAATGTAAGAATAAATAACACAACAGCAATCTTAAAAAAATATAACAGAAAAACTATAGAATTTCAAATGATTTTCTGTTCTTGAAAAATCTCATTTTCATTTTGAAATAAAATGCCCCCCCCAAAGCGACAGTGACCACGATCCAGATGATCTTTTAGCGCAATTTTACATCATTAGCTCGTGAAAGAAATTTAAATTAACTAATAAGAATTGCTCGTGTAAGAAATTTAAATAAATCAATAAGAATTGGTTGAGAAAGAAATTTAAATAAACCAATAAGAATAGTTCGAGAAAGAAATTTAAATAAATCAATAAGAATAGTTCATGAAAACAATTTAAAAAAACAGTATTACCCAATAAAAACGTTGAAAATGGTCGAAGAAACGGAAAAAAAACTGATCAAGGAAACAAAAATTTCCGTTCTAAAAAATTAAAATTTTTTTTTTTAAATTTAAAGAAAAAAAACATTTTTGTGAGTAATAATTAATTTTAAAATTTGAACAAGAGTTACCCATGCAAGTAATTTTACATAGCGGAGAGGAGAAAAAAAATAGAATTTTAAACAAGATACATACTTTTTAGTCAAACACTTAACTTTTATTCAACCTTTGAGCTACTACAATATTCAATAAAAAAATAATAAATAAATAAAAAATAATGGAATTACAAAAAATAAAGAATATAATACAAATGCTAAAAATGTTATTTCTGTTATTATTTTGTTAAATAATAATTTTATGCAACCTGTATGCATTCAACAGAATATCTGAAGCCAAAAATTAGATAAAGAAAACGGAATAATTATTATACAGAAGAGTTTCCCTTATTACAAACAAATAACAAGAACATGCAATAAATATGCATAAATGAATATATCCACTACATAAATCCACATACCAACAACAACAAGGAATAAACTAATCATCCATTCTTGAAAAAAGTACTCATATTTCTTAATCTTGAACCTGCAAATAATTACCTTACGTAATTAAAATTTCGGGAAACTTAAACAAAAAAAGAAAGTAGATTATTCCAAAGAATACAATGCTTACCATCCTATTTAATTTCAAGGACATAATGAATGGGGAAAACGAAAATGAGGAACAGCGATCTTAAAAGCTTTGAAAACCATCCGTATGAAAGAGCCAGTGTTGAGCAATTTGAATAAACATAATAGGGAGGGAGAAAAATAATTTGCAGTTAAATTGAAAAGAGTTCTTATTAATTTATCAATGCGATGATGGAAGAACAGCGAAAGAAAAATTAAAAGAACGTTTTTTAATTTATTTTCTCTAATGGAAGTTCTAGATTAAGTTTGAACTTGATACACAAATAAGAAAAGGAAAAACAAAATGCCCCTCATTTTCTTTTTCATTAACCTATGCAGAATATAATAATAATAAAAACATTCTTAATTCTAAAAAAACACACACGATTCATAATTCTTTTCTGAACTTCAGACAAATTCGAAATAAATAAATAAACTTTCTCATTTAGTAAATTAATTAGATGGAAAAAAATAAATTAATTAAGTATAAACCAGTTGAAAATTATTTAAGAACAGGTAAATATTGGAACATTTTTTTTTCCCCCCAATGCAGCTGGCAAACAGACATGGACGTCTTGGATGCCTTAAGGCAAGCGCTGCACAGACGTTACTCACTTTGCATTACCCAGGGGGCGCGTGTAACTTGAAGATAAGCCACGGGCGCGGAGTCACAATGCCCCCGCAACGCTCTACGATCCTATTAGACCGGGACCTACGGTTTAAAGTGGATTCCGAACCACTACACACATCCATGGCACCGCCGGGACTCGAACCCGAAACCTGTGGTACCGAGTGCCAGAGCGCTAGCCACTCGGCCATTCAGGCCCATATATTGGAATATTTTCAGCCATGAAGAAAAGCTCTAGTGAGACGTTGTTTTCAGCTATCAGGAAAAGCTCTAGTGAGACGTTGACAAACAAAAATAAACCACTATGCATATAAAAACTCACACATCAAACGCATTGTCTCTTTTAATATATAATAAAAGTGCAGTTAATAAATAAATATTAAAATGTCTATTTTGTAATTCTTTTCCCAAATCAGACGCGTTGCCATTCGGAAAATACTATAATCTTGGATTATTATGAACAGAATACTATATGAGTACTATTTGTTTTTTTATAAAGATTTCAACGTTTGACATATTTTAACTATATTCAAAAGGTTTTCTGTGAGAATTATAAAAACAATCTCGTAAATAATATTTGACATAAACTGAATTAATTAATTAACTGATCAGTGTATACAATTAGTTAACTGATAAAATTAATTACATAAACAGAACTGTTTATAAAATACTATAACAATGCATAATATTTTAAGCAGAAGTTTGATAAAACGAAGAAAAACTGTTTAAAACAGACGTATTAGACAGGTGTTTTCTAGAAATTTATGACATTCAGTTAAATAAGATTATGATTAAAGTTAACTAATAATCGATAAACTAAAGCATAACAGCAACAACAACAAAACTTTAAATCTAATCCGAAATTTCTAACTCATGATTTAAAAATATTCCACCAAAGATTTAGTTTGGTTTTCTATTTTGAATCCCAAACTAAAATAATAAATCAATAATTAAAAATAGTAAGATAAAAAAACTGGCATTATTTGATCTTTTAGAGGGGCATTTTTTTTAAAATCCATATTCGAGAGATATTAATTTTTATATTTATGGCTGAAGTTTCTTTTCAGATATTGGCAACGAAAAATAAAAAAAATTATAAAAATTTGAAACAGGATATACAGCTGATAATAATTCATTGAAAAAAATATAGCTGTTCAAGCAAATCAGTAGAAAATTCTAGAAAGAAAGCAACAACAACAAAAAGAAAACAGTAATAATAATACTTTCTATGAACACTTCAAAGATTGGAAACCGACCAAATAAAGCGTTAAATAAAAGAAAAATAAAATAAAATAATAAATAAATAAAAATTAAAGGTGGGAGGGGGGCAGAAATTGTTAACTACGCCATGAGTGATTACATAAAGTTCTGCTAAAGAAGATGGAATGCAAATATCCCCAGGATATACGTCAGATAAGTCCGAGCACAAAAGTATGTCAAGGGTAGAAATCGAACAGCCATCAGTAGAAAAACGTTCTTTTTTTCTTTCTTTGTTATTAACATCACGATTAGTTCTCCTTCATGATAGAAGGCAGTCAAAGGGTTAAGTCGAAAATGACTGCAAGGAATATTAAATAATCGAAGCAGTTGGAAATATGAATAATAATGTTTTTGAAAAGAAAAGAAAACTTGAGTTAAATTTGAAAAGAAAATTGGTGTTTGTGAAATACATTTATTTAAGAAAGAATAAAAATAAATATGATTTAGAATGAAATAGCTGACAAGTTAAAAAAACAGCCATGAATTGTAGTGAACGTGGACAAAAAGTTGGTAAATAGAAAATCAAAATAAAATCTACCTTCGTTTAATTTAGTGATATTTAAATATTAAATAAAAGTTGGTTAATTTTTTAAAAAAAAGGATATTAAAGTTCATATCGCTCAAAATTATCGACAAAAATAATGTTCAAAATCTCTGCATAATTGAATATTTAACAATTGAGACATGGAAAGTAAGTAGACATATGTTTTGAAAAGGAATAAATAAATTTTTAAAAAAATTCCAAATAATAAACAAAATCAAGAATGAAATTGAAAGTTTTTAAAGGAATATTTAATGGAACAAACACTAAAAGATGACAAAAGAAAATTCCAATGAATTCCAAAATTCCACGGAATGTTTAAATATACAGAAAAGCCAATTTCATAATAGTTATTTTTTTAAAAGAAAATAAAAACATTTACAAAAATTCAGAGAAAAAAAATTATTTAAGATTTATTTATTTTATTTCATTTATTTAGTTATTTCTTCTTCTTATTATTATTTTGATGATTTCACGAAGAAAAACAAAGGATTTTATATGTTAAAAACAAAGGAATATATATTATAAAAGCCAGAGTCAGAGATTGACAATTAATATTACCAATAATAATTTAACCTAACTTAAATAAAATTTAATTAATAAAAATAAATATTTAGGTCTTGAATTTTTTTCAAAACAAAACAACTTATCTTGATTTAAAAGATAGTAGACAAAGTTTTGTCTACGAAAATACGATGGATTTCTAATTTTAAAAAGGAATAGTAAAATATTAAAGTGTCTAATTTATCATACATTAGTACTACCATAATACAATAAAACTTGAATTTTAGTTTAGTTTGCATAATCGTAGTATATTAATTGATAGTTTAAAAAATGAATAAATAAATAATCATATTACATGCATTTTCCAAGGACAACCTAAATCCACTTCATGGTTTATGCACATGTTAAAACGTTGAAATAATCTTATTTAATTATATCGCTTTTCATGCTCAACTTTTTGCAATGAATTTTCGAAATCAAATTGCGTTTTGCAATAAGGTACTTTCTCATTTAAATGATTTTTCCATGTTTTAAAAATAATGCTTGCAAATTAAACCATTCTGCCATTTTATTAAATTTTTTTATTTTTTATTTTTAAACTATGAAACTATTTTGTGCTATTTTTTCCTTATATAAGTCCAAATCGATTTATAATTCTATCCTATAATATTATAACTAATTTAGCTAATATTAATTAGTAGTATAGTAGCATATTAACCTTTAGTGTTAAAATATATGATAACAATATTGATTTTAAAATATAATTTTGTTATTATTTAAAAGAAATGACTTATTTCTTATTTTATTTTTTCTTCTTGTAAATTATTTATTCATACGAAATTTTGAAAAGCATACTCTTATTTCAATATATTAAATTAAAAAAAATTTATACTAATATTAGAAGTTAAAATAATTTTTTAAATTAACAACAATATTAATATTTGTGATAAAATAATTAAAAAAAATATCATCTTCTCTTTCTTCATTGGCACAACAGCCCTATGGTGGGCCAAAAGCCGTCTGCCTACTGGCAGATTCCGAAACATGAGAAGTTTTCTTTTACAGAGTAGGGCTGTCAGCCTACGCTCAACGCTCTACAGTGATATTAGACAGGAACCTACAGTTTAAAATGGATTTCGAGCTACTACAAACATTCATAAACGCTCTACAGTCATATTCGACAGGGACCTACGTTTTAAAATGGATTCCGAATCATTAAAAAACTCCATGGACGCTGTCATATTAGACACTACTACTATTAGTACACCACGCCACATCGCTGTGCCTAGAGGTGAGTTGCCCTTTTACAGTTTGAGAATAATGTGGGTGAGAAGTCTGATTGGGCTTTGTGACGTATGAGATCGACGCATACTTCTTAAAGTGGATTCCCAACCACTACAAACATCCGTGGCACCGCCAGAATTCGAAGTCTGTAGTACTGTGTGAATAGCCTGTGGTATCGAGGCCATTCAGGCACCAGTCATATTAGACAGAGACCTACGATTTAAAGTGTATTCCGAACCACTACAAACATCCATTCAAACTCGAATCTCGTGGCACCGAGTGCCAGTCACTGGGCCAACAGGTCCCCATAAAATATCATTATAGCAAATTTTCAATAACTTGAAATTAAGTGGGTTTTTTTAATTTTAAATACACAATTTAAAAAAAATAAAAAAAATCCACATTAGTGGAAAAACTTGACTGTAAGTATTTCAAAAGTCTGTACAAATCCGATCTAAACTGCCAACACATTAGGTGCCATTATTCGACCATTAAAAAAAAAAAGATCCAAGCAAACGTTGGTTAATTGGCTCGTCCATAAGTCATCCGCAGTCCCTGAAAGCGAAAGCAGGATTCAAAGAAAACAAATTTTCAAGGCCGCGGAGATGTCCTTGGAGTATCAAGACATCTGCGAAGTATCCTACAGACACACAATGTAGCGAGTTCGGCAAGAGGAGGGGAAAAAAAAAAGTTTTCATTTTCTTTTTTTTTTTTTTCTTTGCAAGTATTTGACAGCCGAGAAATTAGGTCGCGATAATGATATGGCTAAAAACATTTGCCTTGACTCTAGTACTTTTGAGTGATGGCTGCTGATGCATATCAGTGGTACAGTCAGTGTGTACTGCCATGAGTCAGTGAGCAATTATAGTCGTTGCACAAACACTGACGAAATCTTGCACCTTCAAAAAAAAATTCCATTAAATTATTTAATGAAACATACCTTAAAGAAGAACTGATGGTTTGGTACATCTTCTGGCTATTGAAAAATTACAATTTGCTTTTCATAAGAACTAACCCACTACCTGGTCCAAATGTAAATACGCTAATAATGTAGTCACTTCACATTTTGGCAATCGATACGGCATTTTACATTCTTTTATTTAAAAACAATTACTAATTTTAATATCACAAAAATTGGCGTGTCAAATCCTTCAGGAAACCCTACACTTCCAGTAGTAATGGTAGTCCGTTTGCAGTTACTGATTTCCTAAACGAGTAAACATTCGATGGCATTTGCGACAACATGTATGCAGCTGACAATCATAACCTGCTGCTTCAGATATTCTCTCAAGTGACACGCAGTTACCAACAAAAGTCTTCCAAGAAGACAATGTCCTTCCCTTATCGCCCATTGGTAACTGCAAGTTCGTGGAATCACTGCTTTAAGAAACGGGAAGACTTGATGGGCAATGTGTGCGTATAATGCGACATAATATAGAAACAGCGTTATGGTAATGCCTCTCCAATCAAATGGTGAGGCTGCCCGATGCGAATTTTTCAGGATTTCCTACACATTGTCCGTGAATGTGGGACTTACCCCTAAAAATCCTCCCGGAAGGAAATGTCCTCTTCTCATTGTCTGCCGGTGAGGAAGGCCGACCCAAATTCAACAAAAACAGAAGGGGGGGATACAAAAAAATTTAGAAAATCTTATAGGTTGCAAAAAAAAATGTTCATAAATTGTAAGAGTTTTATTGTTTAATTTTTTTACAGCTTCTAATAAGTGAGGTAATTTAATATATGTATATATATATATATATATATTCCAATGTATCGAAAATTCGCAGTAAGAAAGACTTTTATCGTAAATGAAATCCGTTTAAAAAACGGTAAAGACAGTACAGAAATTGGCAGGTATGCTTTTGATGTTTAAGCAAAGTTTATCCGTGAACTATTATGTTATGTTTTGTTAATATGCTTATTATTATTATTATTATTTATAAAGCTTATATATGACGTGTTTTCTTGTAAAACAGCCAAGAAGCAGCAGTCAAATTCTTAAAAAAAGCAGATCACCAGCAGTTAAACTAGATCTCTTTAGCAGCAATAGTGTGACTGTCAAACTACATCTTATTAAAAGCAGTAGTGCCATTGTCAAAGGTCTTAAAAGAAGCAACAGTCAAACATCTTATTGGAAGCAATAGTGCAACAGAAATTAGATCTTAAAGAAGCAACGGACAAACTAGATCTTATAAAAAGCAACTGTCAAACTAGATCTTATTGGAAGCAACAGTACAACAGTCAAACTAGATATTATTAGAAGCAACAATCAAAACTCTTATTAGAAGCAACAGTGCAATAGAAACTAGATCTTATTAGAAGCAAGAGACAATGATATTATTAGAAGCAACTGTCGAGCTAAATCTTATAAAATGCAACAGTCAAATAGATCCTATAAGAAGCAACAGCCCAGTTCCGAGACATGTGGTGATTCTCTAGAATTTTCTACCGAACCGATCAGCAAGAACTAATTGCGTTCATTCAAGCATTCTCCATTACCAATCTTTAGTATGTATCACTTTGAAATAACCTAATGAAATCCACGTTTCACAACCAAGTTGCTGTGGATGACTAGTTCTCAGTTGCGGAATGCTACATTTTCAAAGCGCTACTTATTATTCAACTCTTCTCCTGTTTCCCCACACATTTCATGCCACATACTACAATCGAAATTGGCAATTACTAAAATCGGAATTTGTAAGATTTAATCATGGAATTCGTCATTATTTTCAGCTTAAAGCATACGAAGATAAATACTAATGTAAGGGAAACATTGAGGTTTCGTTTGTTGTTAAGTGTCGAAACGGCCTAGCAGGCAGCGATTTTGCATTTCTGATGCAAGTTTGGTTCGAAGCCCTACAAAGTGAGTCTGAGCCAAAAGCCCAACTTGTATCACTCAAAGATGGGTATGATAAATCAGTAGTCACGAAAATCCATCCGTTGTTTTCAAGGAGGGGAGTAAAAAAACATCTCAGATGCCTGTCTGAAATATCGCTTAATCCAGAGATAATTCGTTTTAAATTACTAGTGACGCAGTGGACGTGCAATGAATCAATTCCTCCGAGGAGCACCTTAGATACAGTTGAATGTTCTACATAATTTTTTTGTAATGGCAATGTTCTCAGGATAAAGTGCCCAACATTGAAAATCTACTGGCGTATTATTAAAAAAATGGATACTGCAGAACATGGCATTGCATTACTCCTAATATATGAGCAGTGTAGCGCCATTACACTTTATAGTTATGTTATTTATTCAAAAGTGCTATTTAAAAAAGACTAATACAAATAACTTTCAAGGTTATTTTCTTGGTATCAACATTAACAACTCGCCCCAAACTAATATATTTGACAAAAGAAATTCCATTTCAATCAAAAGGGCTGGTCCTGTTTTATGGCCACCGAGAAATCCCAATTTGGTACCATTAGACTACTGTGTGGGGGATTATCTTAAAAACATTGTTTATAGCTTAAAAATATGAGTTAAAATAGTGACTAGAGTGATTTCTGCAAGAGTATTGTAAATTTTCACTGTGACGTCGAATAAAATCCATCGCAAGTGGTTAGAGAAAGATGATCGACTTGATACATAAAAGAACTTCGAACCCAAAACTCTAAGAACTCGAAACAGAAACCTGTGGCACAGAGCGCCAGACACTCAGGCTTTCTTTCGTATCTATTACAATAAACGCAAATGCAATAATATTACGGCAATCCGAAACAGTATGCAGTCGCACGTTAATTGACGACTGACATTCGGCGATTACAGCGATATACCAAATGAGTTTCATTTACTATTAACGACGCTATTTCCATCCAATTCAATCTTGAAAGGCAGAATTTCATAAAATTAGACAGCTCTCGGATCGGGTCAGCTAGAAAGTGACAGCAGTTTTCAGAGCATGAAAGATAAGCGAAAACGGTTGCGATTTAATCCGAGTTTCCACTCTTGCAACTACGATATTTTACACTCCCATATTTTTATAAGCGCGCACTCTCTCGTTTTATTTACAGTCTCAACTCCATGGACTACCGAAGCTTGCAAATTTGGGCCAACCACTGCCCTTCGACACTATGCCTGAATTCGAAATTTAATTACTCCCCCCCGCAAAAGTTTTCGGATGGCGCAAGGCAAAAGAAGTATGTGAATAGTTTTTTAATTATGGAGAGATTGTAATAATAAACACGATGCAATCTTGGCTGGGTTATTTTTGAACTTCGTATTTGCAAAGCGTGCCGTGGATGGATGGTGCTGATTAGGCCAGGATGAAAACAATTCAAAAACTTGACAGTTGGTCAAAAATTTTGCATGTTATATTTATTACATCAGTAGCAGTGAAAGCGGGTGCATGATTGGCTGATTCTTATCTGAATTGGCATGCTTAGTTAAAAAAACAAGCGCCAATCGTAGCAGAAAATGCCAAATCCCCAACGCTCCACACTATTACCGTGATGCACGAAATACCATAACACGTTGAAGGTGAAAGAAAATCTCTGTAGCAGGGATTAGAATAAACACGTCAGGAGTCGTCGAGAGAGTGCACCACTCCTCCTGAAAATTCTGGTTATTGAACATTTGACTTTAATTCAATGGGCATGAGCATTTAACTTTCAATGGACAGTTTTGTTCAATAGACATTTAATTTTATGGTTCAGTGGGCAAGGGCATTTAACTTTCAATGGGCAATTTTGTTCAATGGAATAAAATCCTGATCATCACCACTAAATGTTTGTGTACAAGCAGTACATAATTCATTGGTGATTTCCTTTCTATTATACAAACTTGTGGAAACTTGAGATTTTGATGAAGATCAACGAACCAGGCCCTAGTGTAATACATTGCAAAAGTAAATTTAAGGATTATGGACATGGTTCAAGTTGAGATTTTTAATTCCTCAAGTTTATGTACATGACATCCTCCCCACTGAATGTTTGCGTACAAGCAGTACATGATTCATCGATGATGATGAACAGACATTCATTGGTGACTAAATGTCTTTTATACAAACTTGAGGAATATCTTGGTGAATACCAACGTACCAGGCCCCAGTACAATATATAATAAAAGCAAATTTAGCGTCGCTATTAAGGATTATGGAAGCGTTTCAAGTTGAGTTGGCCATCATTATGGAAGAATTGAATTATGATCATCACCACTGAATGTTTATGTACAAGCAGTACATGATTCATCGGTGACGATGTCTTGAAGTATTGAAGATCTTAATGAAGACCACGATGAAGTATTGAAGATTCTTAATGAAGACCACGATGAAATATTCAAGATCTTAATAAAGACCAACGAACCAGACTCTAGTGTAATATATTGCAAAAGCAAATTTAACGTCTCTGTTAAGGATTATGGACATGGTTCAAGTTGAGATCTCTAATTCCTCAAGTTTGTGTACAAGACATCCTCACCACTGAATGTCAATGTACAAGCAGTACACAATTCATCGGTGATGATGAACAAACATTCATTGGTGACGATGTCTTGTACACAAACTTGAGGGATTAAAGATCTCGAAGAAAACCTGGAGCAAGACAAGATATCGTCAGCAATGAATGTTTGTCCATCATAACCGATGACTTATGCACTGCTTGTACACAGACATTCAGTGGTGAGGACATGTTTCTAGTTGAGTTGGCCCTCACTATTCATGAATTGAATGGTGATTCTCACCTATGAATATTTGCGTACAAGCAGTACATGATTCATTAGTGATGATGAACAAACATTCATTGGTGACTCAATGTCTTGTACACAAATTTAAGGAGTTAAAAGAACTTGAAGAAGACCTAAACAAACGGCAAACACAAGAGGGTGGAGGACTTACTTTGAGTTCCTTGAAGAAGACGCTGTTTCTGGCCCAGTCGACCTGCGCGAAGAGGGATTGATCGATGACTTTGCACATGAGTTCGAACGTGTCCACCTCGCACTGGTTGTAGGTCTGGTTCTGGAGCAGGCCGTAGAGCTGATTCTGCCACTCCTTGTCGTCGGGCATGGACAGCTGGAACTCCTTGATGAGGTGGGGCACTTTTCCGCTGCCGCTGAACAGGGTGTGAGCGAGGGAGGAGACCGGGCCGCCCCCGACCTCGCCCCCGTAGTGGTAGGGCGACTTGGGGGACCCGGCGGACCTGCCCCCGTTGCTGGAGGTGCCGGAGTTGGGCGGTGAGGGGGCCCTGTGTGAGGGCCACACCTTGATGGCCTCCTGCTGCTGTTGCTGCTGCTGGAGCACGTGGGGCCCACCGACGGAAAGGGCGAAGTGGGCAGCCACCGTAGAGTTGTTCTGGGCCGAGGTGCAGAGGGGGGATGGGGAGGAGTCGGGGGAGGAGGTGGAGGAGCTGAGCTGGGGAATCTGTATGAGCTCCTGCTTAATGTGAGGCTCGTTGGAGTACATGGAGGGGGAGGGCAGGGAGGGGAGAGAGAAGGATGGGGGGCCCACTGGAGAGACCTCGTTTCCGACGACTCCCTGGCACTGCGCCCTGGCGATCTGCTTCTGCCTCATCAGCTGCAGCTTTCTCGCCCGGTCCCGCTTGTACATGGGTCCGAACTTGTTGCGACCCCCGCGCATCCGGTCCGCTCGCACGGCTGCAAGGAAATAAAAGAAAAGAATTAACTTATATTCAGTCAGACACTAATAGAGTAATACGCTACAGTCATACCAATAGAGCATTACGTTACAGTTTGATAGAAAAATATATTACAGTCATACTGATAGAGCAATGCAGTACAGTCATACTGAAAGAGCAATACACTGTCATGCCGATAGATCAATACGTTACAGTCTGATAGAACAATATACTATTGTATATAATATACTATTGCTCTATCAGTCATACTGATAGAGCAATGCAGTACAGTAATACTGACAGAGCAATGCACAACAGTCATACTGACACAGCAATGCACAACAGTCATACTGACACAGCAATACACTACAGTCATACTGATAGAGCAATACGCTGCCATACCGATAGATCAATACGTTACAGTCTGATAGAACAATATACTATTACTCTATCAGTCATACTGATAGAGCAATGCACAACAGTCATACTGACACAGCAATACACTACAGTCTTATCAATACATAATAATCACACTGACAGGGAATACTGCAATAGTTACACTAATAGAGCAATGCACGTCATACTGATAGAGCAATACGATACAATCATACTACTACTTCTCCACACCACTGTGCCTAGATCTGAGTAACCTCTATACAGTTTGGGAATGATGTGGATGAGAAGTCTGATTGGGCTCTGTGACGCTCTACAGTCATATGAAAGTGGTCCCTACTTTTTAAAATAGATTTCCAACCACTTTTTCGCCGGGATTCGAACTCTGTGCCACCGAGCACTAGACACTCGGCCATTCAGGCCCCACTACAATCATACTGAAAGAGCAATACACTACATTTCAAATAAATTGCACAATTATATGTTTAAAGGTGTGTGTCGGAACGCCACTGTGGATATCAAGCCGCAAAATGGGAGAATCGTATTCAAAACCCGGCAAGCCAAGGATGGACACGATAAATCTATAGGCCAGGAAGTCATTTTGTTGGGATCGATGAGAAAGATAGAGAAAGCAAACCACCCGCCGTCAAAATTCAGGAGTTTGTTCAAAAGTATTGTGCCAAAATGTGGGAGACTACTCCCAGATTAGTTCCATAGTGGCAATGCACGAATCTAGCGAGCAGGAGAACAGCGATCCAAATCCGCTGACGGCGTCCATTGCAGTCATGCTTTCAGAATAGCACTTACACCCCCAAATTAAAAAACATACATGTCAAATGAATAAATAAGAAAAAAGCAACCACTTTGAAAACTGAAGGTCGAATTCAAAAAGTTACTTTGTCTCAAAACACAATTGGAGAAACTCGATTTTGCTTTATGAATTAATATAGAATTAAAATTCAATGTTCATTTGTATGTTCAGATTTTTATACTTATAATTATTTACATGCCCTCTATAGAAATAAATATTTAAATAAATTTAGATGACATCAATTATAAAACCTTGCATAATTCAGTTGCAATGATTTACAAATAAAATACGAACTTAACATAACTTAGTAATTTCTTTGAGTTCAATGCTAAATTAAAATTTCAATGCTAAAGTAAAGTATTCAATGCAAAAAAAATAATAACTATCTTAAGTAACTTTTTTAATGGTCACGAATTATTTCAGAGTGAATAGTTAAAACGTGCAAATATAGTTTTTATTTATTAAGAGGTAATTGGAACTTCTGAAATACGACAAATCCGATAGATAACTTTGTTTTATGAATATGAATTTTCATTTTGAAATAAATGACCCTCTTAGTAAATGTAAACAATTACTAAAACTGCATAAAATCAACATTGCATTTGCGATGTATCTTGAAAATCAGCAAATTAAAAACATTTTTAATGATGTTATTTTTCAACTAGTTCAATTCAAAAAATTTATTTATTATATTAGAGGTTAAATTATTTTATATCCACAAATTAAATTGGCTGTTATGGAATTAGTTTCAAATTTATTACTTGGTTTAAGTTAAAACACAACAATAAAAATCTGCAGCAGATGCAAGATTTTTTAGACTAAATATAGCATTTTTTTTTTTTCCCCCAATTTAAAAACCTAAAGAACAAAAAACAGACCATAAAAAGTACAAAATTCGATAATATTAAATTGTTCGATATTTTACAAAGATGTTTTTAATGAATACAATATTATATATTCATTAAAAATTATATTACATTTTTAATTAATTAATAATACATTTACATTATTAATAATTTATATTATTTTTAATTAATTTACACTTCACTTTTAATTTGTATCATTATTATTTTAAAGAAGCATTTATTCTGTTTAAAAGAATAAAAATAAAGATCCATAATTGAAAACAAGAAAAAAGTTCTATAATCAACGATGAATTTAAAAATAAAACAGTACGCTACTGCCATTTTTTTAATTACATACAAATATTTTTATTCTGACGCATCATTTTCTTAAAAAATATTTATTTAAAGAATTATATTTAATACAAACATTTTTTTTAAAATAGAAAAAATTTAAAAACATGTTGCAATTATCACGATTGTTGATGTTTGTTACATCAATGTAATCCAATCTAGGATCACGTGGAATGATCAATATCCGGTTTAACGACGGAAACGGACGAATCGATTATTTTTGAGGGGGTGCTAATCACACAAATTGCAACCGCAAAACTGCTTTGAAATCTATATAAGATTTCTTTTATTTCTGTTTTTTGTTTTTTTTTCTTTTAATATCACGAATTATTAAAAATTAAAATAATAAATTTATTAGTTAGTAATTAATTAATTATAATTGTTGTTGTTCTAATGCAGCTGGCAATACAGTCAGTTAATCTTTACGCCATACGCAAGGGGAGCACCACTGTTACTCATTCAGCACTACACAGGGAGCTTGAAGATAGGCTACGGTCGCGAGTAACAATCCCCCATAATGCTCTACGATCCTATTAGGACCGGGACATACGGTTTAAAAGTGGATTCCGAACCACTATAAACATCCATGGCACCACCGGGATTCGAACCCGATACCTGTGGTACCGAGTGCCAGAGCGTTAGCTACTCGACCATCAGGCCCCTAATTAATTAAAATTATTTATTAATTAATTTTTAAATAAATTAAAATCTCTCCTAAATGATATTTATTTCCTTATGAAGCCGCTCTTTTTTTACAATCTGCCTGACTTGGCTACATGCCAAATTTCCACGCAATCGGTGTGTGGTCAGAGTACAGTTTTATTTCCTTATTTTAATTTATAATATTATTATTTAATTATTAAAATTATTATCAAATTTCAACAGAATAATAATTTTTATTATTTATTTAAAATTATCAATGCAAAATTCAATAACAATATCAGACTTTAAAATAATGAATAATAAATAAATAAACTTGTTTTATGAAACTGCATATTGGTGAAAGAAAAACATAAAAATCGTCTGCTAAAAGAGAATGAATAAATAAAACGTTCTAATAAAGCTTACAAATTAGCGTCTTTAAAAAGACAGTGCGATTTTTCATACAGTAGAAAACGTGAATATATGTATTTTATTTTATTCTTTTCGTTTTTCTCTTTCGGCCGTCCATTTAAAGGAACATTTTTATCTCATTATTCCACTTATCGAAGACAGCCCGTTACCCGCGATGGGAGCCAGCTACAAGTGGTTGGCCTTGTCCCACTTACAGCCGCTGGCGGATGTGTGAGGGATTGGACGATGCCAATGCAGCGCTCCCGGGGGAGGGGAGGTGGGATGGGCTGCTAACTCTTTCTCTCTCCCGCTTGTTTTCTTACGCATTCTTTTTTAACTTCCCCTGGAGTTATTTTCTTGTGTTTTTTTTTTTAGTGCCTGTTCGATTCCCCGGTGCCTATAAACCGCAAGACTTCCATCCAGCAGAGATCGAGAAGGAAATTTTGGAAAGAAAATAAATAAATAAAAAAGACGAGTGCGTAGTTAGACTGGTCAGTCAGTTGCTAGGGTGTTCGAATCCACGGAAGATATAACATATTGCGATAGGATAGGGTTTGTCACTCTGTAGTAAGTTCAAATGAAATGAAACTCAGAACTGAATGATATCGAATCTCATAAAATGTGCATTAAAATATTCTGATTTTTGTTTTGTTTTAACAGGAAAAGATCTGAACAAAACAATCATTTTATTCTTTCTTTTCGAAAACAACAAAAGAAAAGTACCAGTTGTTGCCAATTATCATTAGTCAATTAGGAGGGGTGGATAGGTAACTGACATTCCAATAGTTTTTTTTCAACAATCATTTAATTCTTTAAAAAAAAAAAAAAAAAAACATAATGTATTATTAATAATACAGTCTTCTTATTCTAATTCTAGCTCTAGAAAATAGTTTCTTATTATAAGTAAAATTTGAACTTTTTTTTATTCTTAGAATATGCAAAAATTCATATTCTACAAAAAGTATCACTTTGATAAAATACTAATTTTTTTTTTTAAATAAAATATTAATTTCTTAATTCTAATTAATTCTTTTAAATATTCAAACATTTTCACAAATGACAGAAAGAAGTGATTAAATTAATTTAATTTTTATTATTTGCAAATCAAAATCTTTAAAAAAAAATTTAAAATCTAATTAAAAAGATCAGATTAAAGTTTAAATTTTGGAATCTATTATGAATCTGGTAAATTAGGAATTTAAAACGGTTGCCAGATTCCACAAGAAATCAATAGTTAGGATTTTTAAATTATAAAATTGCTTATTGCCAATAATATTTTTAAAAAATGCGTTTTTCTTTCCAGTATTTTTTTTTTCATGCAACGATTATTAATTTGACCATTTCTATTCATTTAAATAACTTTAAAAAATAAACGCATCAATTCAAAAATTTGTTTCAATTTTTCTTGAATTGTTTAAGTATCCGAATTCTCATCCCTTTTGGTGCCTTTTAAAATACTAATACTTTTTTACTTGTTACTTTTAAGAATTACAAGAATTAAGAATTACTTGTTACTTTTCTTTTGGCATTGTTAAAGCACCAGTTTAGTATCCTAGCAACCAGCTAACACATTAAGCAGATCAACGATTAAACGGGTTTTTTTCCCCACCATCATTTATAATGTGGATTTTTATTTTAGTTTTCGAGTATGTAGGCTTGCAAATGATATAAATAGTATTTTTTCTTAATCAAATATGATATTAATGGATTTATTAAAGATCGAATTATTTTTACATTCTCCGCTATTTGATAATTTATTTCCATTAATGCTATAAGCTAGGGGTGGCCAACCCGTGGCCCGCCTTGAACATTTTTCAGGCACGCGAGATTTATCACACTTTTACAAATAATAGTACAAATACATTATGTGTGCATCCCTCTATTCAAAAATGAACTGTCGAAAGGATGAGAAAAAATGAACTTTGATTTTAAAATAATATTCTTGCGAATATAGGACAGATATTTCTTGTTTTATTTATGAATTCACAGAGTAATTAAATTATAGTATGCGAACTCATGATGAGTGGAGAAACAAATATTGCTCTAGTAAAATAAATATTTTTGAATGATTTCCTTTTTTTTATATTTATATATTTTTTATAATTCCTTTTTAGTGTTATATATTTCTTTACAATGTGCGTTGAGTGTCATTGTTATTACATTATCTCTGTTTACATGTAAGAATAATGGTAAACACAATACTAATAGCTCATTCTCTTTCAATGTTTCACTCCAAAAAATGTCTGTAGTGAGTTTAAATCTAATATCGGGGATTCATTTCCAAAGTGGCTCGCACGATCATTTGAGTTGGCCACCCCTGCTATAAGCTGACAAACATTTTTTAATATCCGCCATGTTTATGTTTTTAATGATAATCATGGATTAATGATCATTTTTCAAACAAAAATATTTTAGATTCGATTACGACTGACATAGTGAGGTTTTGAAATAACAATCAACTAATAAAAAAAAAAAAAAAGTAATCAGTGAAAGTATAAAACTCAAATTATTATCAAAATAATAGTTTCGTGATAACAGATTATTTGCTCGCAAGTTTTTGATCCCCCCCCGCCCCTCTAAAACAACTAAACACTACTCGTGCGAGATTACAAGATACGACGATTTCAGCGGAATGATGATATGGAGGAACTTGCAGGAAAAATTAGAAATTCATACTTAACTTTTTTTTTTTTTTTTTTTTTTTGCTTTATTTATAGTTATTTATATATATATATATATATATAATCGCAGGAGTAATATTTAGCATATAATTCAATTTTGGGCCTCAAACGCATCAAATCTCTATGGGTACCGAACACACTGAATGTGCCAACTCACAGTGCATTGATTCTTCGTGACTTTTTCGACAAAAATGAAACCCATATCGTTCCACAACCACCGTATTCCCACCGTGCGACTTCTGGCTATTCCCTCAACTAAAAAGACCACCCAAGGACACCATTTTAAGTCGATTGAAGAAATTCAACGTGAATCGCCGCTCGCTTTGAAGGCATAAATGCATTGTGTCTGGGGAAGGGGGATCTCTTTGAAGGCAATGAAATAAATTTGGGAGAATAAATAAAGAATTTTTGAAAAAAAAAAAAAAAAAAAAAAAATTATTGGTCTTACTTTTTGGGCACAGTAATATATATATATATATATATATATATGATATATATTTTTCATATATATATATGATTTAAACATTGGAATATATACATCGAAAATTTCTCACGCTATTTTAAAACAACAACAGCCCCGCCTTTTTTTATATATATAAATTTCAAAAATAGTTAGTAGTTTGGTTTGTCGCTCTACGGTCATTTTGTGCACGCTTAGGGCAAAAAATAGAACATAACATACAGTATAACGTGAATTCCGAACCCATCACAAACACACATGCCCCTGCCAGGATTCGAATCTGAAGCCTGGGGTATCCAAGGCCAGAGCGCTAGCCACTTAGACACCAGGCCGCCTTTATAAAGAGTTAGGTATAAACAAAACAAAACTGGTTGAAATAAACTTTCATTAAGTTACGCAAGTTTTACTATTTTTTTTTTTTTTTTTTCCCGTTTAAGTCTCACAATCAATGAAACATGATGCAGATTTAAATCCATTATCTCCCCCCTTTTTTTTTACAGATATATTTCCACAAAACAATTAAATCGTTTCCTTTAAAATAAACACAATAAAAAATTCAGAATTTTTTAATTTCACTTTTTCCTGTGTACAGTGCAGATTTATTAAGACGTTCCACTTGGAAACGACCTTTTCTCGAAAAATGCCGGAAATAACATCGCACGACAACAAAACTTTCACTTTCTAGAGAAAAGGCCAATCAATTGTCTATTCGTCCTCGTCCCCGATTCGCGCCCTTTTCCTGCTTTCTTATCCAATCAATTGTGTTGAAAAACACCAAAAGCTCGAGTCCGAACAATGCTCGCCCACCTGCAACCCACTTCATTACTGGACACTAAATCCAGAAGTCTTTCTTTTTCAACAAAATAAATAAATAATTGGGAAACCAAATAAATGTCACAGTTTCTGATATCGGTACGTAATAAATTATAGTAATGTTTTCTTAATCTTTGAAATGGTCGGATTTTATATAAACACTATAAAAACAAGATAATAAATAAACAAATAAGGAAAGATCGCTATTATCATGGGAGAGCATGGTGGTTAGAGGTACGTGGTTTCTACAGAAAGAAAAAAGTGAAGCTATAAACTAAAAAATAAAAGAGTCAAAGTTATTATTTAAAACAGATTAATCTCCTTGTACAACACAAGAAACTTTCAATTCAAAAATTTTTATTTAAAATAAACTCTGATTTTATTTGTGTTTTAAAAATGGCATGCAATATGTGTTGTGAAATGTAACGATTAACCCATACAAAGGCTCACAAAATATAAACATATGTGATCTAGTTTGACTGTTGTATTTTATAAGAACTAGTTTGACAATTGCACTGTTGCTTCTAATAAGATCTAGTTTGTAGATCTTATTTGAATGTTGCTTTTATAAGATGTTTGACTGTTGCTACAAATAAGATCTTTGACAGTTACACTGTTGCTTCGAATAAGATCTAGTTTGACGGTTACACTATTGCTTCGACTAAGATCTAGTTTGAAGGTCTTATTTGACTGTTGCTTCTAATAAGATCTTTGACAGTTACACTGTTGCTTTTAATAAGAACTAGTTTGACCGTTGTACTATTGCTTCGAATAAGATCTAATTTGACAGTTGTACTGTTGCTTCAAATAAGATGTTTGACAGTTACACTGTTGCTTCAAATAAGATCTAGTTTGACTTACATCGTTACTTCGAATAAGATCTAGTTTGACAGTTGTACTGTTGCTTGTGAAACCAAATAAATGTCACAGTTTTTGATATCGGTACGCAATAAATTATAGTAATGTTTTCTTAATCTTTGAAATGGTCGGATTTTGTATTAACAAACAAAGGAAAAAATCGCCAAATAAGCAAAAAGTGTAAAACTCCCGTTCTTGTGGTAATCTGACCCGTTGCTTTATACATTTCTAAGGTTATATTGAACATTGGCGTGCTCCCATGTATATTCGTCCAGTAAAGTATGTTCAATACATGATAAATTGAAATGGTTTTATTATTATTATTCTTTATTTACAATAGTGACCTTGCGTTCTACTTGTATATGTCACGAACTTTCGCCCCACTGCTATAGAGGGAAGGACACTGCTTTCCGAGAGGGCTTTTAGGGGTAACTGTCCCGCATTTGGAATACAAGATAAAGTCCAGCAAATCTTTACCAGGCATTCTACTGTCGTGGTGAAACAATTAGGCACATTGAACGATAACTACTGACCGCTAGGTGAATAGTCTGGCTCTTTTGTCGTCAACGTAAATATATCTTTCGAGGGGAAAAAAATAATAATTCAAAGTTGTGTTACCAATGAAAATAAGGGATTGTGGATGGAAATTACCACTCGGCCAGGTGTCGATTTTTGATCGCACATCAAAAAATTAATGACTTTCCGAAAGACGACTTGAGGCTAGTAAAGATAAATAGCAGAGTTTGTTTCCCGAATTCCAATTGCAACGCCCAAGGACAGACGAATTTTTTGAGATAAGTTTCAAATCTGGACACAACTTATTCTGAGGAACACAGGTTCTTTTTTAAACTATTGATTTATCAATTGGTTTGCCCTCTAAATTTAAATTTTACAATAAAATATTTTAATTTAAAGAAATAATATTATTTCGCCACTCGACATCAATTATACAAAGCAATTGATTTAAAAAAAAAATTGGCCAAACTCTCTTTTTCAGCCAAACCTTCGAAAACAAATCTGCTCAACACCCAAACAATGTCCGCAACACCCCCGCGCAAGTGCGGCGGTGGTCGATTGCACGTGCACGTGACACCCATAGGTGACGGGCGTGAAAACCCCCCGACCTCTCGATCAAAACGGGTGGAAGTGCACCCCCTATCTCCCCCCTCCCCGTCGTTCCATTGCAAAAGGAGTGAGACCTCGTCCATTGTTCGACGTGGACTTTCGCACCTGTAGTAAAAGTTATCGAATTCGGTGGAAAAAATAAGTTAACTAGGTTATGGTGAAAGCGAGGAAATAGTTTTGCTTTTTTTCATTATTATACAAAGCAAGTATAATACTAATAATACATATTTATTCTATGTTTATCTTTTGTTTTCAGTGAACAGATAAATAGAAAGTAGTATAGCAAAAAGATAATAAATAAATACTTTATATATTTAAAGAACGAAGTCTGCAGTAGATTTACGCCATCCTATATATCATAGTACACATACATGCGTATATATATATACACATAAATACACACCACCACACACATTAGTACTACACATACGAATTTTGAAATTGTGAGTTATAGTACATGTGTGTATGTAGTAGTACTACTACATATATACGTACGTACACGCATACATTATATACACACACCACATACATGCATACATACATACATACATACATACATACATCAAGTTTCAAACCTAGAATGCTCAGAGAAAACTAAAGAAATACATTTATATCCTAAATTAAACCCTGGTACACCTTGCTAGTAGTATAACCACATCGATGTGCTTAAAACAGAGATACCATTTTGAGTACTATGAAGTAGGTAATCATCTTCCTAAAAAGTGTGGCATTTGGGATGTTCACTTTTTGGTTTCGTGCCCAAGCCCAACGAGAGGACATTTCAGTCTACAGATTTATCCTGTTTTTCTCCAGCAATAGACACAGTAGCTTTATGCGCGGCATCGCTTGTTGAGTTTCGAACTAAACATAGCTGGTTCGGTAATCCAAGGCGCTATCAACCGGATTGTTTGAATTCGGATCCAAAGATTTATTTGAATTTAGTGGACAGAACGGCAGTTCCCGAATCTACCCTTCGTATGAAACGTTAAACATATAGGCCGGATAGTCCCTCCACCAGCTCTGGAGCTCGGTGCCACACGTTTCGTAGTTGTCATGAATGTTTGTACTGATTCGTAATCCACATTAAACTCGTTCTAACATGACAGAAGAACGTTGGGCATAGGACTGACAACCCTGCCCCATAAAAAGAAGCCATCTCCTGTCTCGAAATCTGCCTTGGCTCATCCTGGGCTGTAGTACCAGTGAATTAGTTAGTCCATCCATTAAGTTAGAGGATTAAAATATAGGATGTATGCTCCTCCAAGAAGAGCCAATTGGCTAGCGTTCTGGCCATTGGTACCACAATCCTGGCAGGTGGCATGGATGTTTGTGAGTGGTTCGGAATCCACGCTAAACTGTAGGTCCCGATCTAATCATAATCAGCCCAAAATGTGCAAAAAATGACCGTAGAGTGCCAGACATCCAAGAAGAAGAAAGTATTCTGAACGACAACGACCCATAGAAAGGTACCCAAGTGGGATATTTGGGGGTTAACCAATCCCTCTTAAAACCCAAGAATATTTCGGTCTACATATCCCCCCTCCACACACACACACATAGATGATCCTATATTTATATTAGTAATTAGTTTCTATGTCATGCCAAATCCTCAATTTTTTTGTTTTTCTTAATATTGCATTTTATTCGTCAGAAATACAGACAAAAAATAAAAAGTAGCAAAACAACATAGAAATCACTGCTACTTCCTGTCTTCACGATTCACTAATTTCCCACTTACTCACGGCTTTAAACGCACGGTTCTTCTAACTACTTAAATTGCCCTTTTAATTACGTCGCGCACCTTGAATTCCAGCGAAGAGTGTAAATGACGAATCGCAAAATGACGAGTATCGCGGCACAAGACATGACGCACTTTCACGCCAATCCGGGATGGTTCATCGCCAAAGCATGGCGCTAATCCGACTTCTGGGTCCGCTGGATTCAATAATTTCTCTGAAAACTGGGTGACGTAAGTAAACAACAAAAAGGTGAAAATTAACTTCTTAATAGTTTTCATTAATTTTAAATTGTTGTTGTTGTTTTATATCGGAATTGCTGTAGAGGGTGAATTTGGGATTTTAAGACATTCAATTCTGATTTAATATAGATTGAGATTCTGATTTATGATACAATATTACTGCAAACTGGTTAATAAAAAAAAGGAAAAAATATTTTAAAAAAAAAAGACTTTAATCATTTACTAGAGTGAAAGATACAATACGGCTTTTCTTTCCGATTTCAAAATATGATTATTCTAACTTCATTAGCATCTCTGTATTCATGGACCCAAAAACTTTAAGGGAAAGTTGTTCTAATACAGCAGGTAATACAGAGACCGTTAGTCTTTACACCATAATCAAGGGCTGCATCGCTGTTACTCATTTAGCACTACCCAAGGGGCACGTGTACCTTGAAGATATGCTAGGGACGCGAGTAACACTCGTTCGGGTTCAAATCACGCCGGTACCATTCATGGTACCGGCGGGATTTGGAATCCATTTTAGGCCGTAGGTCCCAGTCTCTCATGACAATAGAGCGCCACAGAGCCCAATCAGACTTCTGACCCACATCCTTCCCAATCTGTAATGGGGCAACTCAACTCTAGGCACAGTGATATAGTGTAGTGTGGTGTAGTAATAGTAGTTCAAAAAGCCACATGATTTCAGTACAGTGGGGCTTCATTTCCGCACTGTAATTACCTCATTGCCACGAGTAGCCCTGGATGGATTGGTAAAGATGGACAAATGGCTTGACCAGTACGTTGACCCAAGTATAAGGGATTTTACCAAGTATTAATCCCATCCCCACCTCTTGGGGGAACATCACAAGGCACTCATCTAATAACTCCAATTGACACTGATAAGGAAACACCTTCATTGCAAAACTTCCAGTCAATGCTCCAGCTGTGAAACACCTGCCATCTTCGAAATGTGACGCCAATCACTTAGTAGATTATGCTGAGGATGGCACATTTGAACACCTATGTCAATGTTATGGTAAAGGAAAAGCATTTCTTTATTTCCTCAGTATTTCTAGTTTTTCCGCTAACACTTTAACACAATGTCAGACCCTACATTGCTACACCAGAAAATGCTAATTTACGTTAATTTCACTTTTCCACCGCATATGGCCCATGAATTCAGGGACATACTGTATAAATATTGAATCTACGACATATAGATCGTTTCAATAGAGAATAAAAATCCAGGTATTTTAAAGCAGGCACAATTGGAGGAACAATTAAAAACTGCATATCTAGTTTAAAATTCATTGTGTGGTTTAATATTTTACGATTAGATATGGAATTACCATCACATATGGTATTAGCAAAATGATAATTTATTTTTTTTTCCTCAAAACGGAACACTTAATTTTTTATAAGCAGAAAAACTAAATTCTTATAATATAAACCCCTTATTAGGCCTATTTTGGTCTAGGGCTCTGAAACTTTTGAAACTGTGTGTAGTTTTAAATATTTAGGATTAGAAATTAATTGTGAAAATAATATCTTATCTGAAATAAAAAAAACAGAATTGTGTCTGCGAAAAAGGCCGTTTTTGGGGTCAAGAAATCTGTTTAAATCACAGTTCATATGGAGAAAAGTTGAGTTCTTGTTATATAAAACCCTCATTTGGTCTATGGCTCTGAAACATGGACTCTGGTAAGATCTGATGAGACCCATTTGAGTCTATTTGAGCGGAAGATTTTAAGGGCTGTTCTTGGAAGTGTTAGGGAAAATGCTTGTTGGAGAAGACGGTACAACGCAGAAATTTATAAAGGCTACAAAGACCCAGATATTATAATATTTATTAAGATCCATAGATTAAACTGGGCTGCACGTGTATTTAGAATGAATGATTTAAACCCCGCAAAAAGGCTCGTTTTGGCAAAGATACAGGGACAAAGAGGAAGAGGACGACCCAGATTGTGATGGATAGACGCAATTGGAAAAGACTTTGCTGTACTGAAGGTTAAGAATTGGAGGACCCTTGTCACCCAGAGGAATGCATGGAAATATCTTCAAAGGAAGCATTGCCCCACCCTGGGCTGTCGTGCTATTGATGATGATGATGATGGTTATGGGACTCTAATTTTAAGTAACATTATTGTCCAGTTATAAAGCAATTTTTTCATAGCGTTTATTTATTAATAAACAGAATAGCAATGGACACATGAAAATAATAAATTTGTGCGGTTTTTATATATGCCTGAAGAACACGCTTGCTTTAAGTAGCTTTGGGTGAACATTTCGAATACGAAAGAAAATCTTTCTTTCTTAAACTTTGATTCGTTAATTGCCATTGCTTTGAGAAGTTTGACCTTCAAATGTTTACAACTTTTTCATCATAGAAAAGCCCCTTTCTATTGCAGCCTTAGCGTCGGGCAGGAATCAAATGTATTCAGTTATCGCGAGGAAGATCATATTCTAATTTTTTTTTGTGGGGTATGAACGCGTTTGTGCAATCAACGACTTTCGACTGAAACATTTATTCAGTCATTTGCTACGGTGTAATGCAGCTAGAAATAAATGAACACTAATGAGTCTTGTTTACAAGTAATTATCTTTTAAGCCAATACATCTTAAATTACAAATTACACTTTGAATTTCTTCCTACGCCCGACTCGTATCTCTGTGGCAACGCGCGCCGCTGGTGAGCATGAGGGCGAATGTTCTATCCACTGGCGGCTTTGCTGTAGAAACTTTTTCCAAACACGAGGATGGCTTTTGGGATGTTCAGCATCCTGCCTCTGAGCCGGAATACCGATGAAAGTTTTCCGGGTCTTCTCCCATACGATACGTAAGTGCGTATAGTATTGGAGAAAAGTAGTTCCCCCTAAAAGTCCCTGCCCTCCTTCTTCAGCGACAAGGAACCAAGTCAGACATCTACCTACAGGTGTTCTATCACAACCAAGCCTACCTCTCCATTTCCCTTCATCCATGAGACCACACGGGTTCTTGGACTGGGTCTAAATGTTGCTGTCAACCAAGTGTGATAGATTTGGTTTTGGTTTGTCACTCTACGGCCATTTTGTACACACTGTGGGCTAATTAGACAATGATTTATTGTTTAACGTGGATTTCGAACTACTCACAAACATCCATGCCGCTACCAGGATTCGAACCTGAAGCCTGTGGTACCAAAGGCCAGAGCGCTAGTCCATTGGCCCCACCAAATGGGATAAGAAATAAACAAAAATTTCTTCCAACGTAAGTATTTTGGTTCTAGTCATCTACTGAAATGAATTGTTTCTAATTCTTCCGAAAACGAGGTACAATATTTTTTTGTTTATCAGCTTTCATATAAGTTAACACCATTTTTTTTGTCATTTTGTTAGAATTTGCATGCTTATATGCGAGACTTATTACGCATGCGCAATTAGGAGGTACCATCATATTATCTAAACTTTTAGCACCTTTTACAAAAAAATTTTGTTCTTTATCAGTAAAAGTCCAAAATTTGTGCTAGAAGATAACGGGTTGGGCTACCTAAAAACGAGACTGCCCCGCATAAAATAGGTGGTATAGTGACATTAGGCATTAATGACGTCCTCGTAAGATATAACCTTATTATTATTTTTAAAAAAAACACGAAAAAATTTAACAGATTAATTTAATAGAAAGAAAAAAGACTTTAAATTTAAATTTACGCAACATATATCTGCGAATTGGATTAGAAACCTAAAAATTTAAAATAAGGTCAAACGGAAAAAAAGCAACAATTTTATATCAAAGCACTGAATAGACTTGAAATAATAATGATAAACAGATAGCGCATGTAGAAATTTTATTTGAAAACAAGATATCGACAAAAATAATTGGAATAGATAAGTTAGTAATAATAATAATAATAATAATCAGAACGACCTAAAAAACAACAAAAACTGAAATCATTCCCACCCATTCATTTCTGAAAGGCAAAGAAATAAAATTTAAGAGTCGGACAATTCAAAATGTGACCGAAAACTTTTAAATTGCATCCATCGATCAAAAATGGCGTGAAAATTGCGAATTATTCGCCCCAAAATCGTGATATTTCTAATGAAATCGATTATTTATAAGAAAAAATAACCACTGACCATTGTTAAAATGCACCTTTAATTATAATTCTTTTTTTATTTCGGCTAGGAAGAGCCCTTTTTTTTTCTTCGTTTTAAACACACAATTTTATCAGATAACCCACTTTAAAAATAATAACTTAGATGAACTGTTTAAGACACAACTAACAACAACAACAAAACCAGCAATTCTAAACAAAACCCCAACTAATACATCATTTTTTTTAAAATGCATAATCAAACAGATAACGTCAACAAAAAATGAACTGAAACCAATGAGATGTTTTACCATTGTGACGGGTAAAAAACCAATCAAAATCGCATCAAATCTAGGTTTTTTTTTTTTTTTACTTACACGAATCGAAAGAGATAAAAATCTTGGAAAAACTTTCTTACTTCAATATAATAAAAAATCCCTGAAATGAAAAGACTTAATCGGTTATCAAAGAAGGCGTGAACCCATCTCAAATAAAAGAATTGAAAAAATAATGGATTAGGTTCTATGCAATTAAAGATTTCCCCAATTTCATTAAAAGCGAATGATTTCTTAGTGAAAAAACGTAATTTAAAAGTCGGCAAAATAAGCATTTCCGTATTAAAAAAAAAAAAAAAAAAAAAAAAAAAAAAAAAAAAAAAAAACGTGAATATGTCTTAAAGCTGATATCAGGAGATACCAATCATTATGATGGAAAAGCCATATGAAATCTTGAACGGAAAAGAGGCCAAGCTCTCGACTTTCAAGAAGAACTTTGGTATTTTATTATTATTATTATTTTAAAAGAAATCCTAAACTCTCGCTTTTAGAACGAATATTTGCAGCGAATCTGGCAAAAGGAATCCTTTGACTACGCCATTTTTGCGTTGCATAGGTTACTAATTTCCTCGTGAAATATTGGTCAGGATACACCCAATATTACCTGAGGCACTTACATTTTTGAACCTGTACTTGGTTTTAAATATTTAGGATCAGAAATTGTAAAATAATATATTACCCGAAATATACCTAATAATGTACCTAGCATCGATAATGTACCTAAAAAACGACAAAAATGGTTTAAGCATGGGTTATGGATCGATTTTGTATTGAAAAAAAAATACATTTTTATTATATAAAACTCTTATTAAATCTATTTTAGTCTATGGCTCTGAAACTTGGACTGGACCAAGTGGCAGAGGGCTCGCAGAAGGAGGGAAGAGAGATGCCGCTTCTATTTTTGATGGAGCACCCCGTAGGTAGAGGTCTGACTGCTGCTGCGTATCGCTGAAGAAGGAAGGCAGTGTCTTCCGGGAGGACTTTTTAAGGTGAACTACCCCGCATGTGCGTATCGTATGGGAGAAAACCTGGAAAACTCCCACGAGGTAGTCCGATTCACGAGGCACGATGCTGATCATCCCAAACGCCATCGAGTCTTCTCGTTATTTGAAACAGTGTCTACAACAAAGGCGCCAGTGGACGGAACCTCAGCCCCCATGCTCACCAGCGACGCACGTTGCCACTCGGTCACGAGTCGGGTAACAACTTTAGTCCACATTCGAATTAATCGAATTCGAACTAACAAATAAAAGACATAATACATAATGTAATTACATTAATTTAAATAATAATTAAATACAACTTTAATATAATAATAATAATTTAAATACAATTTTAATATAATTAGATTAATTTTTACATTACATAAATTGAGACTATGGTACATAACGCAAATGAGCAGAAGCATTTAAAATTACGTGAAAAATATAAAAATTTCCAAAATTCATTTCTCATCAAAAATTTCAAACGCTTTTAAGTACAATTACCAATTACGCTACTTTAAGACGAATTTATTATCTTAAGAACCGCTTAAAAATAAAAAAAGTGTGTTCCATTATCAAATAAAAGAGACGAAGAAGTAATGAATGATATCCATTTCAAAAAGAAAGCATTTAAATGTTTCCCCAATCACATTAAAAACGGAGGGTTTCTTAGTAAACAGCATCATTTAAACTCAGAAAAAAAGGTACAAAACAAACAACTAAAAAAAGGAAGGCAAAGGGACAATCACACGAGAATTCATTTTCCAGACAATCGAATTCGTTTAGCTTTCTCTAGCCCGAAAAAGAATCGTAAATTTGTCTCGGAAAATACAGGTCTTCATTGTTTCCGAAGAAGTGAATTCGGTCTCAGTAGGTCAGGAATGACTGCTGTCCGTTGCGCAAATCTGAAACATGTTCCCACTTTGAAACTTCTGCTGCTGCCTCTTTCACAAATAAAAAGGAGGTTTCCTTTCTCTCTTTCCTCTCGCTCGACTTTTGTTTGTTCTGCAAAAAGTATATTTCCACGAAAAATGCTGGAATTTAAAAACTTGAGCAGAGAATTCCGCGGAACAACCCAGTTTCCCACACAAGATAGAGAAGGTGCAATTTGAAACATTTCAATCATTTCTTTTATTGTTCGAATAAATTAAAAATACATTTTTAAAAAGATTCTTGTACATTCCAATGATACATATCGTTCGGATCAATTTTAACAATTCGAATATATATCAATGAATCGTTCCATTCGAGTCAATTTTAGACAGTTTTTATACGTTCCAATGATTTATATCATTCGAATAAATTTAATATATTTTAAAGAAAATTCTTATACATTTCAATGATTCATAACATTCGAATCAACTTTAAAAACATTCGAATATATATCAATGACTCGTCTCGTTAGAATCAATTTAAGAAGTTTTTATACGTTCCAGTGATACATATCATTCGAATCAATTTTAAAAACATACAAATATAAACCAATGAATCGTCCGGTACGAATGAATTTAAGAAGTTCTTATATATTCCAATGATTCATATAGTTCGAATAAATTTAATACATTTTAAATAAAATTCATATACATTTCAATGATTTATATCATTCGAATCAATTTTAAAAAAATTCGAGTATACTTCAATAAATCGAACCAAAACATTCAAGTACATATCGAATTTCATTCGAATTAATTTAAAAGATTTATATACATCAACGAATCATTTCGACAAAAAAATTTTTTTAAGAAAGATCCTTATTTAAATGATATATACCATCAAAAATTATATTACTTCATAAAAAATTATGCTCGAATCAATTTAAAAACACTCGAATATATATATATATATATATATCTGTGTGTGCATATATATAATTTATTGTACAGAATTTTTTTTTCAAAGTTGATAAACAAATTACGATCTAGTATTAAAAGGCAACAAATATTAAAAAGCAATGTCTATAACAAAAGAGTACTAACTGTAACTATTAACTGTTACTACTATTACTAAAATAGTAACTAATTTTTGGAACTTTTTATCTTTCTTTTTATTTAAGATTGCAAAAGAAAAATTGGAACTTTATAGCAAACAATTGGAGCAACTTATAACAACAATCGAATTACTACATTACAAATCACTTGTTTGATCAATCATTTGAAAAAAAAAATAATAAATAAAAATGCAGTAGCATTCGAATAATAGGTCGGCCTGCCGCCACTTCTGCCAAATTACACACCACTCCTCCCCCAAAAAAAAAAAACAAATCTTTACCACCCTACGCGATATCAATTACAGAAAATTTGTGGCAACAAACAAAAAATAAATAAATAAAAGAATCGCTCGGCGCGCCGGAACCGCGAGTTAGCATATTAAGATAGCGCACTCGGACGGGCGCGAAAAACCCATTGTTCTCGGGCTGGAAGAGACGTGACCCCATCCTTCTCTCCATACTAGGTCAGGCGGGTCCTGCCAGAGTTAAAGTTACAGTTACACCGCTGCACACTTCTCGAGAGAAAGAAAGATAAAATAAATCCACCCGACGAAGTTACCGTTCCACAAAAATGAAGACAAAAGAGGAAGAAATATGTGTGTGCGGGAAATAAAAAAGAATTAAATAAATAAATACGAGAGAGAATTAAGAGGAAGAATTCACGAGGGAGGGAGTGTCCCATCCGAGGCAAATCCGGTAAAGCGAAGCTGGTCCAGCAGAGCAAACTGGTTGCTTAACCGTATTATCCTCTTTTGCATTGCGATTCACGACAGAGATTCGCCGCTCGAGATACGATGGCAGAAATTCACACCCGCAACCCACATACATGGGCAGAAACCCGTCCGATGAGTTTGGCCTCAAATTCGTCGCAAGCAAAAAAATAACAGTAATACCTCTTAAAATTGTTGTTGCTGTTCTAATGCAGCTAACAATACAGAGACAGTTAATCTTCATGCCATAAGCAAGGGCTGCACCGCTGTTACTCATTGAGCATTACCCAGGGGACACGCGCAGCTTGAAGATAGGCTACGGACGCGAGTAGCACTACCCCCACAACCCTCTATGATCCTATTAGACCGAACCACTACAAATATTCATGGCACCGCAGGGATTGGAATCCGAAACCTGTGATACCGAGCGCCAGAGCGCTACCAGTAATAAGTCCAACTTGATGTGCGTTCTGTTCAGAGGCGAAAATTTTTGTTTGGAATACCACCTTTTTTCAGAATACGATCTCCATTTGGTATACGACCTTTATTTGAAATACGACTTCTACTTGCTATACGACCTTTGTTTGAAATACGACTCGCGTACGTCTAAAACTTTGCAAAGTACCACCCCAATAAAGCAAAAACTAGCCGGGACAGTAAGCCTTAAAATTAAGAGCACTGTGGTTATTGGCATTGATGACCATCATGAACCATGTCCAAATCTAGATCCAAAGATTGTTTGAGATAATTCCAGGGATCTGGATCCAAGGGCTGTGTGGGTTAAGTCCAGGGATCTGGATCCAAGGATTGATTGATGTAAATCCAGGGATCTGGATCCAAGGGCTGTTTGGGTTAAGTACAAGGATCTGGATCCAAGGACTATTTGATAAATTACAAGAGTCTGGATCTCTTTGGTATAAGTGAAGACTTTGGTAAAAGTTCCAGGACCTTATGGCATAAGTCAATTCTTAATCAAGAATTCATACCATTCATATTGTCCTTAATCAAGAATTTATACCATTCATATTGTCCTTAAGCAAGAATTTATACCATTCATATTGTCCTTAAGCAAGAATTCATACCATTCATATTATTCTTAATCAAGAATTCATACCATACATATTGTTCTTAATCAAGAATTCATACATTTAATGGAATTCTTAATCAAGAATTGATACCAAAGTACCACTTTAGGTACAACTTATTCCAGCATAGGATAGGTCAAACTTATTCCCTTAAGAAACAGGGCCCTTTCAGAACCGGAATTCCGTCGTCATACTGCATAGTATCCACATTATAAAATAATAAAACTGCCTCCCAAGCAAGTAGCAAGTGCAACAACAGATGTCCACTTGCGCCCAGGAAAAGCGCGTACGGATTTCCACGAAAATCATCGGAGTCGAATTACTAGAAACGCGTCTTGTGTGTGTGCGATTCGAACAATGGCCAAGGCAACAGGTGAAAGTGGAACAAATGGCTGCTCGCTTACGGTCACGACGTATTGTTTATTAAATTAGAGGGAGGGGAGGGAGAGGGGGTGGCAGCACATTAAGCAAATTCACGGAATGGGATGAATCATTTCTCTTCGCCTGGCACCATTTCTGCCGACGAGCACAAGCCCAGAGTCGTTTTCGAGAAATCTTTAATACCTACCTCAAGAAACCCAATGACTGCTTCTCCCTCACTTTATTTGAATTAAGCAGGTCAAGTATTTTTTTTCTCTCCTGTCCTCTCTGGGCCGTTTCTAGAATAATCTAAACCCTTTGTACTACTATAAAGACAGAATTTATATCTTTTTTCCCCTTACTTTATTGACTGGACTAGAACAGGGGTCTCGAAACTACGGCCCGCCAATGTCATCCATCCGGCCCGTGACAGCGAATAGCTTATTGTTGCTTTAATAAGTTCGATAAAAAAAAAACCACAGAATGATAATAACACGGTTTTATTGACTTGCTAGGTAAAACCTAATGACAAGCATAATAAAGAGAAAATTTAACTTAAACATAAAAACTAACAAGTAATTGAAATGAATCCCACTAACATTATAAACTAGTGAACATCCCGCGATTACCCTCAGTAGTTATACCTACATATTTCCGCTTTTGACCAGTAGATGTCGTCAAGGGTCACGGTCGTATCCATACACACAATAGTAATTGTAATAATTGAACCAGCGAATTTAGCAAGCATATGCTCGCTCAGAGCGCGTACTCGGCGACTAGTCTAGAAAGTGTAGATAATGGCAGAAAAACTAAAACGGTTTTGGCCCTTGGTACTTACTGGAGTAAACAGTACGGCCCTAAGGCTGGAAAGTTTGGAGACCCCTGGACTAGAAGATTCTTCAACTGCGCGACGGCTATAGTGGTTGGTGAGTGTGGTTTAATTTCGCAAGGGCCATCAGCTTTGGCAGAACTGCACCAAGCAGATTGTTGAAAATAGAGTTATTATAGAGTAAAATCAGATTGAAAATGAGATGGCAGAACCATACTTAAAATAAAAATCTAAATATAAGGCATATATCAATATTTGAAACAAATTAAAAGAGATTAATATCAGAAATACCTTCCAATACATCAATTCTCCCATTACATCAGACAGTATCCCATTTCATCAATTCTCTGAATACATCAGATAGTATCCCCGATACATCCATTCTCCCAATACATCAGGACGTTCAGTACCAAAAAGGTTGAATCTTCTTCTGCATGCAGGCCATTCGACCAATCTAAGTCCGACAGACAAACACTACCACATAAGCTGGGAATCTAAGTAAATTTTACCTATAGAAAGCCATATCAATTTTACAGTATCGACGATTTAAAAACCACGGTGAATTTCGTTTCATCAAATTCTGCAGTGAATGGTTCTAGTAATAAAACCCCAATGAACACTGGGAAGAGAGTGAGGTAAGGCTGTGTTGGAATACAGTTAGGATACGAATTCCCAAAGAACCCGCGACCTGGTTGTTTAAACGAGGGGTTTTTCAATCCATTATGGTTCACCCTGTGTGGGTTTCGATTACTTGCAGCAACATGATCCTCCTCTTGAAAGATTGAATGTTGACGCTCGAGTGCCGGCACTCAAAGCACTTTTGCCCAACTTGAAAGTGAGGATAAGTAGGCATGAGTTAGAAACAAGAGTAAAAAAAACAAAAAAAACATGGGAAGGGGATTGACCAGTGAACCAAGAGAGAATGGGTGAAAAGGAAATGCTGTAATGAAATGAGGTGACTAATATATATAGGATGCTTCAAAAGTATATGGCAAAAAGGCACACAAACGGGACTATACTATACATTTACTATAGGAATGTTGTTGTTGTTCTTCTTCTTCTTTAAAGACATTGAAGCCTTGAGCCTAACACAAAATAGCTCTCCACCTGTCTCGCTCCAATGCCAATCTCTTCCAGTTAACAATTTCCAGTTGTCCAAGATCCTCTTCGACACCATCCATCCACCTTTCCCTGGGTCTTCCTAGTGTCGAACAATTTGCATAACAGGATCCTTTTAATGATGTCTCTCTCATCTCTGCGATCACTGTAGGAATGTAGGTGTGGAAATGCCGTGTTGAGGCGATAGTTAAGATCGATACGTAAAAGCGTTTTGATGGGTTTAATCGTCATTCTCCACGTAGAATTCGAATAGAATGCATCGTTACAACTATTCCGAGCTCGCCGGACATGCATTTTATGTATGGAGCTGCGAATGGAAATGGAGTTGCTGCACCAAGGTTGCGATTCTGGAGAGGCAGCAATCGAATCGTCAAACATTCGAGCCCATATTCCCATATTAAATCTTCTTATTTCAGTCATCTCTACCCATCTTTACATTTTTGACACACCCTGTGTATGGTGGCAGAGGATGGACAAGTTATTATGGAAATTTAAGTGGTTAAATCTATTGAAGATGGTCTTCATTTGTAGTTCAATACAGATGTTTGTGTTTTCTATTGTAGCGACCGAAAACTTGATTAACGCAGCATCATAATGCTTAAGATAAAATTTTATTACACAATTTTGCAATAGTTATTCCTTTTATTTTTCTGTATGTGTATGTGTGAGATTACAATGAATTTAATTTCATAGTACAACCAGTTTCCTTATAGAACCGAATTTTCATATTGTTTTGCAGAGTGTGGGCAGTAAAAAGAAAAGAAAAATGAGGTTAAAAAACCATCAGTGACGACACAGTTGAAAACCTGGTGCCGCAACAGAACCAAATTATTATCACCTAATAATAAAGGGCTCTCTTATCTTAATTCGGAACATACGGATTCTTCTTCTTTGTCATGCACGCTTATGTTAGCGAAACCACTTGTTAGGTGGTAGCTCATGTAGTTTTCTCACGTTTTAACGAAACGAGAATAGCGATAACGGATGAATGCGAGGTGCATGACAATTCGAACAAGGTATGAAAAGAATCCAAGAACCAAAGCAATACGTATATTCTATTCAAACATTCAAGTCTTTAAGATATCCAATAGCTTTTCAATATGTTGGTAACCACTTGAAAGAACCGTTCGACTTTAAAAGATGCATTTACTTTACATTTTTAGTAAATAATATACTTAAAAAAAATACTTCAGCATCCAATAAATGAACATGATTGATAAGAATACGTCGCGCACAATGAAAAGTTATGATGTAACCAAGCTTCCTCCTACGCATCGGCTGCGGCCTGATGGCCCATTGTCTGGTTGGCGCTCTGACCTTTGGTATCACAGCTACAGTTTCGAATCCTGGCGGTAGCAGGGATGTTAGTTTGTGGTTTGGAATCCCCGTTAAACTGTAGGTGCCACATGGACCTACAGTTTAACGGGGATTCTAATTAGCCTAATTGCTTTTGTCTAATTAGCCCCAAGAGTGCAAAAAATGACCGTAGAGCGACAAACCAAAGCAAACCTATGCATTGGTTAAAGCGACCCTGTGGCGTTCAGGAGAAATAGTCGGTTGGTCTACAGACTCTCACCCCAAGAAGAGGTATATTTCGCACATCCCGCGCGTACCTATGTATCGGATTTTTGGCTAAGAAGTGGAATCCTTCCACTAATCTATAATTATATTTCTTTAAATGTGTTACATATTTAATTGTATGTGTGTGTAAATAAAGTGAGTGTCAATAAAGCTGTGAGTTCTCCAACCTGTGTCTCAAGTTTCACCCCAACAACACCCAGTTACAACCGGATTGCCCAGCCTGCACACTACAATGAGATATTAATTTTCCAAAGACTTAAATGATTAACAAACTTTTGTTTAACTGAGCTCCTTAAAAACGATTTGACTTAATAAATTTTAATGAAAACCAAATCCCAGAATTATTTAACACATTTTTCCCAAAATCTAAACAATAAAATTTAACAACGTTTAAAACAAAGCAACGCCTATTAAGTGCAAAAAATGGTTTTGCTCCTAAGCAAAATGTCCTTGAAATCAGCATGAGAGAATTTGAACCTGTGGTTCAACCGCGAAAACCACACTGCTTGACAAAGTGTGAAACCACAAAAATCAATGGCCATATGATATTACGAATACGGCCGCAGATAGATAATTGCTCGCAGGGATGGTGAATAATTAGTTTGGAATTTTTAATTAAATCTCTTTTGGTCAGGATACTTAAGATAGAAAAAAAAAATCAATTATTTTTACAAGAGTTATGAATCAACTTTTAACCTAAAATATCGAAAAAAATGGAAACGATTATAATTATCAAAATACAAATCACAAATTAATTTAAAAGTATAAATTTATCATATGAACTTCATCAATTGCTTTTTGGACAAAAACGATTATCCCTGCCACCTTCAGTAAATAACAAATCAATGTAACGAAAAGTAAAAAATAATATTCTCCAAAAGTGATTAAAAAGAGTTAAAAGACTTAATGATGTTAATCTATGTTTTCACAAAACTAACTACAAACATTTTCTCTTGTGTAGAGCACCTTCACTTCAAATGATTATAAAGATAATAAAAAGCAAAATTCTTCTATAGATTTTTTTTTTTTTTTTTTTAACGTTGTGCTTATTAGCAATTTAATGTAGGGATTCCCGGTCCCGTATAATTTTTGATTGAAGATATATCTAAGAAATGATTACATATTAGTACAGTACAGCTCAAAAAATCGTTAAGCAAGTATACAAAGCAATAAAACTTTCTGATTTTCTATCCATTTCAGATTTTCGCCGGTTGCTGTTAGCATTTTACACATAGCGCCATTTTTAATTCTTGCATTAGAATAGCTCACAATGCAATGCGCCTTTACAACCGCACATAAAAATTGTTGAGTTGTACTTTATAATTATGTAATAATTTTTTTTATCCTGTCTTTTATACGAAAGGTAGAATATGCAGTATTCTGGATTTGGTTTGTCGCTCTAAGGTCATATTTTGCATACTTTAGGGTAATTAAACCGGGACCTCCAGTTTAACGTGGAATCCGAACCACTCACAAACATCCTTCCAAGCCACCGTCAGGCTGCGAATCTGAAGCCTATGGTACCAAAGGCCAGAGAGCTAACCAATAGGCCATCATCATCATCTACTATATAAACTGGGAGTCTTAAATAAATATGCTCTATAGGTAGCAACGTCAGCTTTACAGTATCGACGATTTAAAAACCACTGTGAATTGCTTTTAATGAACCAAATGGCCATCAGACCACATAGTATTCTGGAAGACAGATGACAAACTTCAGATTCATATGAAACACTTGGCAACAAACGAATTAAATTCTAAGACATAGGTTTCGCAACACTATTCCACGATCAGCGGAAAACAGTCAATTAAAAGATAGTATTCTTCTAAATATCGGAGTACACAACAGGATAAGAACATTCTTTTTCCCATTCACTAATGAAACTTAACTGATTTAAATCCTTTCTTAGAAAAAGAAGCAAATGCTGAGTATTAAGCGACTTTTTCCGAAAGAAATCCATCATTTGCATTAACGACAAAAACGTGGCGATATCAGAAAGGATTATACACCACCAGACCATCGGACCGAGACATTGCGTCAAGTTAAAAATATGCAACTTTTTTTCTTTTACCAGTATGCCAACATGAGGCCATCTATCTCGCCAATGGCCCAAGGCTCTCTTGCCAAGCTGGGAAGGAAATCTCTGAACGGGGAATCATTATAATCCACGTTTAGTTACGCCACCAAGAAGACTTCATCGGAACCTTCGCTGGAGAACAAGCCAACCACAGCACCAACTCACGTGGCTGACCTTGTATCGAGAGACGAATCTCTCTTTCACTTTCTTCTTCTAAAAGCGGTAAATAACAACAGGTGAAGGGGGGGATTCCAGTCATTTCCCTCCCCCTCCTCTTTTTTGTATTGTTGTTGTTGTTGTTATTATTCCATGTTGGCTTCCGCATAAAGACTCGGCGTGTTACATTGGCATGGATGTTTTATGAGTGGTTCGGAATCCACAGTAAACAATAGGGCCCGGTCTAATTATGCGCGGCCTGGTGGCCAAGTAACTAGCGCTCTGGCCTTTGGTATTCCAGGCCTCAGGTTCGAATCATGGCGGTGGCATGGATGTTCGTTAGTGGTTCGGAATCCACGTTAAACTGTAGGTCACGGTCTGTTTAGCCCTAAGTGTGCACAAAATGACCGTAGAGCGACAAACCAAAATCAAACCAAACCAAACCGGACTAATTAGCCGAAAATATGCAAAAAATGACTGTAGAGCGATAAACCAAACTTTACCATTTCGAGCTTTAGTGAATAACAGAGAGTGAATAATACTACAAATGAATTGTACTTGTATATCTGTACAAGCAGTACTTAGATTAAGAATTTCCTCAGTAAGACATTGCAGTGAACCTCAACATGTTAAAAGTACCCAAGTGATCTTCAACGCTATTTTTCCTCTCCTGACTGCAAATACATTTCATCTGTACACCCCAAGATAAATAAGCAATTTATCACGATGGTTGATCATTTGAAATTTCTTATGTTCACTCTTTTATTGGAATTTATTAACAAAGACAGATACCAAAAAGTTAGCAATTCACGGAAAATTAACAAAGTTACTCTAAAAAGTCCTCGAATCCATCTCCTGTTTGTCAACTCCAGTTGAAATCTATTTCTTTCTAATGCAGCTGTCAAACACTTAGACAGCTTGGTCTTGGATGCATTAAAGGAAAGCGCTGCACAGACGTTACTCACTTTGCATTATATTGGTCAATTAATAATTTTGGTACACTCGGTACCACAGGTATCGGGTTCGAATCCCGGCGGTGCCACGGGTGTTTGTAGTGGTCCGGAATCCACTGTAAACCGTAGGTCCCGATCCTAATAGGATCGTAGAGCGTTGCGGGGGCATAGTTACTTCGCGTCCGTGGCTTACTATCATGTTACACGCGCCCCCTGGGTAATGCAAAGTGAGTAACGTCTGTGCAGTGCTTGCCTTAAGGCATCCAAGACCAAGCTGTCTAAGTATTTGCCAGCTACATTAGAAAGAAAGAAAAATAAAAATAATAATTTTGGCCAACCACAGAGCAGAACCTCACGAGTCTGACCTTGTATCGAGACGAATCTCTCTTTCACTTTCTTCTTTAAAAGCGGTAAATAACAACAGGGGAGGGGGGGAGGAAGGGAATTCCAGTCCTTTCCCCTCCCCCCTCTCTTTTTTGTATTGTTGTTGTTATTCCATGCTGGCTTCCGCATAAAGACTCGGCGTGTTACAGGTCAGTGAACAGTTGCGAAAAAGAGGGACAGAGAGAGCAGTCCTTTTTTTAAAAAGGACCTCTCGCTTTCTGGCCTGGCGGATAATAAAAGAGTTTATTACAACGATGCTCTATTAATTCGTATTGTGTCCTCCCCCCTCTCTAATCTCGCCGACCGCTAGCTTGTTTATTTGTTTTGTTTATTTATATGTCTCTCACGGTATTTCGCAAAGAGGTGGGGACATTAATAAATAGCATGCGACTCCCAAATGAAAGTGTCTGTATGCAGTAGAAAGTTGCGGTGGGGGGAAAGGGAACCGACATCCGCTGTCCTATATATATATATATGCAGCAGCAGAAAGTGACTTTCTGTCTTTTACGTCTTGTTGCATTGTGTTTTGGTACTTTATTTATTCCCCCTCCTGTATGAAAGGGGAAAAAGGAAATGCTCGTTTATTACAAAATGGGTACAGAGTTGTTACAAGTTGAAAAAAAACGCTTTCACAATTCGGACATTGGAAAATTTCTGGGACAACATGGAGATTCGGAGGTACAGCTTCCTTCTTTAAAGTGCCAATATCTTACCTTCAACCGTGAAAGATGTAATGAAAGGGTGTTGCAATTCTGTCCAAGAAAGACATAGGTCAAATAAAACTAAAAATGTGTTTGAAGAACTATCCGTATCCACCAAACGTATATCCATGAATCGGTAATCTTAATTTCCTTATTTTTTTCTTCTTTTTGTTCTAATGCAGCTGGCAAACACTTAAGACAGTTGTCTTGGATGTCTTAAAGTAGGCGCTGCACCGACGTTACTCACTTGAACTACCCAGGAGGTGCGTGTAGCTATTGAAGATAGGCTACAGGCGCGGAGTAACAATACCTCCCCAATGCTCTACGATTCTGTTAGATCGATAGACTACGGTTTAAAGTTAATTCCGAACCACTACAAACATCCATGGCATCGCCAGGACTCGAACCCGAAAAATGTAGTATGGAGCGCAGAGGTTTAGCTACTCGGCCATTCAGGCCCCTTAATTTCCTCACATACACATACATATTTAACCACTTGGCCTGATGGCCAATTGGCTGGCACTCTGGCCTTTGGTATCACAGGCTAAAATTCTGGCAGTGGCATGTATGTTTTGCTAGTGGTTAGGAATCCACATTTAACTGTAGGTCCCGGTCTAGCTCAAAGTGTGCAAAAAAAAATGACCGTACAACGGCAAACCAAACTTAACCGCTTTGGGCACTGAGTGAATGGAGAATTAGTTAGTTATGGAGAATTAGGAATGGAGTTAAGGAGAATTCCCTCAGTAAGGCATTGCAGTGAATCTCAACATGTTAAAAGCACCTGACCATTAAGTAATCTTCAATGCCATTTTGCCTTTCCTGCGGCAAATACAATTCATCTGTTCACACAAGATAAATAAACAATTTATCATGATGTTCATTCTTTTATTGGAATTTATTACAGAAGCCAATGTCAAAAAGTTGACAATTCATGCAAAAATTACAAAGGCAATCCAGAATGTCCAAACAGATATATAGATGTCAAAAAGATAGATGTCAGGCATGGACGTTTGTGAGTGGTTCGGAATCCACTTAGGTCCCGGTCTATTTAGCCCTCGTGTGCACAAGATGACCGCAGAGCGGCAAACCAAATCAAATTTAAACGGTTTCGAGCCTGCACTTTTAGTTTGTTGTTGTTTACTTAATTATTTCTGATATAAATAAATAAATTATACAAATTTAACATTAATGGATAAACACATGCGAACTTCCATGGAATTAAACGTAAAATAAACATCCTTTGTATTGAGGTATATCCTTTGAGATACATGTTAAAAAAAGTAATTATTTTTAATGAACTTCATTGATTAAGAAATATCATCAGTTAAATTTTACTCATCCAGACATAACAATAATTATAAAAATCCCTGTACTGTAAACCTAACCAGTGATTGAATGGCCCAAAAATTAATACAATACCCAACATAGAAAAAAAAAAAAAATAACATGCCAAGTTTAGTTGCATCCTCACAAAGTTGTTAGTTTTAGTACATTATATTAAGTTAATGCAATAACAACTTCAAAAAATGTCCAAAACGGGAACTAGATCAAAGAAAGAAAAAAAATTCAGAACTTTTCTTAGATACGCGGAAGTGGTTCTTACAAGTACAACCCCGTGCAGTAGCTGAGGCATCCGTGGTAAATAATAAGGCCATCTATGATTGCAACTTCACGGTTTGCAGTTAGAATAAATTACAGTTTTTATTTGTTGTTCCTCAGCGGACTGTTCTTCGGCCTACACCCACAAAGCCGATTTCTTTCAAAAGAAAAAAATGAAATAAATAAAATCCTCCAAAATGCGGACTAGAAAAACGACTTTCAGATAATAAGATCTTCGACTATTTTATTAACCATATCCTCACATCAGCACACTTTTACCCATTTTCTCGGTAGATTGAGAGACGAAAAGCGAGTTTTATTACAGCTAATAGAAGAATAAAAATAATAAAAAAAAAAAATGGAGTAATCTAAATTCATTGAGATCCAGAACGTTCGGAAATTTGGGTTTTTTCCCAGCGTTAATAAATTTTTGCGATTTTGCGAAATAATTGCAATGAAAACTTTTTCAAAAAAGCAATTTAATAGGTTTTTGAAATACAAAACTAATTTATAAAAAAGGAACTAGTTTTTGTAGTAGTAGTAATAACAATAAAGGACTCATTTTGTGAAAAATATATGGGTAATACAATTTATTATGTGAAATGTCTGCAAGTAAGTTTAAATAATGTGATACAAACAGGTTGTGTAATAGTAATAAATATAATTCTTGGAAATTGCAGTGATTGGTCTTTTTGTTATTTATCATTAAAAAAAAATAGGTCTAGTTTGTAATTAACAACATAAAACAAGACAGATTAAATAGTTCAAAAAATTGTCTTAAATAATTTTCAATATTTCGTAAAACTATGTACAAAATTACATTCGAAGCCTAGTTTTTTTGCTCTGGCGCTCGCTATCACAGGTTTCGGGTTCGAGTCACGGCGGTGCCATGGATATTTATAGTGGTTCGGAATCTACTTTACGCCGTAGGTCACACACAGTCTAATAGGATCGTAGAGCGTTGTAGGAGTAGTGTTACTCCACGTCCTTAGCCTATCTTCAAGCTACAAGTGCCCCTGGGTAGTGCTAAGTGAGTAACATCGGTGCAGCGCTTGCCTTAAGGCATAAAGATTAACTGTCTCTGTATTGCCAGCTGTATTAGAACAACAAAAACATGTGGACCAAGTACCCATGTGGTCTCATTGTAGGAAGGAAAGGGTTTCTGTTGGGATGGAGCATCCGTAGGTAGAAGTCTGACTTGGCTCCGTGTAGCTGAAGAAAGAAGGCGGTTACCTCAGAGAGGACTTTTAGGGAGAACTACCCTGCCTGTGCATATCGCAAGGGAGAAAACCCGGTAAAATCCCACCAGGTAGTACGGCTTACAAGGTAAGATGCTGATCATCTGGATACGCCATCGAGACTCCTTGTTTTTTGAAACAATGCTTACAACAAAGCCGCGAGTAGATGGAACCTCAGCCCTAATGCTCACCAGCAACGCACGTTACCACTCAATCACGAGTCGGGCATATTTACGGGGCATGTTATCGGGCATTTAATTTGCTATGTGAAATTCCATTTTTTAACAATGCAGCAATTTTACAAATGTAACTATAACTGTATTATTGTCAACATGGATAAAATTGAATATAATAGCAGTATTACTATTTACTACATCAATGAAATTCCGCATAGCATGAATTCTCACATATCTATGTTGGAATTCATGCTATATTTTATCTAGTTTTATTTCATATAAAACATAACAGAATTAAAAAATAATATAGAAATAAATTTTTATGAAACTCATACGTTGTTCTGATTATTAAACATTCGAAAATCATTAAAATATTGACGTCATCATTCTTTATTCTTAACTAGTACGTTTTTATTTTTACATACGAAAAAGTATAAACAGTTATAAAATCATATAAGTACAAATATAAATTCAATAAATTAAAAGTTATTTAAAATAAATTTTGTTCGAAAAACTATTAACGCCTAAATTAAACTGAAAAGAAACAAATAATTCTAAATTTTCGTTCTATTTCTCAAGATCTTAAATAAAAGGAATATGAGAAATTCATAATTTTTTTTTTTTTTTTCACCTTAAATAATTCTACAAATATTTTTATTTCGAGAGAATTTTGCAATTAATATTTCGTTATCTCCTTATTTTAAATCAAATCGAAATCAATTTATTCCTGCCCTGTACGTGCCAATTGCAACACGAAAATCGAGGTTTCTCCACTCAAAATCAACTGCAAGTAAGAGATTAAGTCAATAATCTTTGTTACTTAAACAAATTTGAATTCTTGTATCAATAAAGAAGAAAAAAAACTTCATTTAACAGCATCTAACACGAATACGAAATAATAATACGAAGGTTTTTTATACATATAAAGCAATTCTAAATAATTGTATACATTAAAAAGATTTTTTTAAATATATTTATTTAATACATTATTATTGGATTTTTCATAAACAATCACATACATATAAAACAACACATTTAAATTATATTTTAATGCGTTTTTGTTTTAAACTTTTTCGGAAATTGTGTTTACACATTAAAAAACAACAATAATAGAAATTTGAAATTGTGTTATTTTAAAATTAAGAATTTAATTCTGTTTAAAATAAAGTTTACATACATAAAATTTAATTTCCAAACTTTAAATTATGGTTTGTCTTTTAATAATAGCGTAGATAAAATATGTAAGCCTGGTCATAAAAAAAAAATGGCCAACTTTTGTATTTTACATTCATATAATGGCGTAATATTTTTATTTTAAATTAAATGTACTTTTTATTTCTCAATTTCAATTTACAAGTAATAAATAAATGCATTATTTGAGAATGTTTATTTTGGAAATCAAGTTTTCTTTTTATCTTATTAAAAACTGAATGCAACAAACGGATAAACAATTTTCATCAGGCATCATTAATTTCAAAAACACACGCAAGAATTAATAATTCATTATTTTTTAAATAAACAAGACGAAGATTAAATAGATTTAAGTATTATTTTCACAGAAAAGATCATTATTTATGATAATCCATTATTTTTTAACAACAAAACTTGAAATTGAAACAAAATGCGAAATTTATACCTTTACGGTAATATAATTTTTTTTGGAAGAAATATAAATTTCATAATATACGATTAAATACATAAAAATATAAGACGCAATTATTTAAAAATATAATATAAGAGTTTTAATGATACATATAATTTTAATATATTTTAATTTTTGAATCAGTATTATAAAAACGATGTTTGGCTTGTCGCTCAACGGTCATTTTATGCACACTTCCAGCTAATTGGACCGCGACCTACAATGTAACGTGAATTCCAAAGCCCTCCTAAACATCCGTAACACTGTCAGGATTCGAACCTGAAGCCTGTTGTACCAAAGACTCCCCCTCACACACACACACACAAAAATTAGCAGACTAGGTGGTGACAATGGTTGTGAATGTTTAGTATCGCCAAGGTTTTTGGATTTTCTTTCCTAGTACAATATTTCAAATAATTCATAGACAGAATAGCACATCGAAGGTCTTTTTAAAAGGAATTAATCCACATTTGTGTTATATTTGGGGGAAAAAAAGTATAGGTGATTGTGACAGCATGTGTAAGCTTTTCACAAGGACATCTGATTTTTCTGGCATACTACACAACACATACAGGGACAGATAATTTTTTTTAACCAATGTTAATTGTTCCCTTCTTTCTTCCTTCCAACACTTCTCTTATAAACGAGTGTATATGTTTTCTGATGAGGGAAAAAAAACAGCTAGCCTGACGCAAAAATTCTCAGGTTTGAATCCGCTATCAGAATACGTTGCAATCACTATTTTCAGAAACGAGGTTTGGTTTGTCGCTCTACGATCACTTTATGCACACGTTGGGCTAATGAGACCAGGACCTACAGTTTAACTTGGATTCGGAACCACTCACAAACATCCATGCCACCACCAGGATTGGAACTTGAAGCCTGTGGTACCAAATTCAGAAACGAGGAGGCTGAATTGCGATTATGATAAAAGTCGGGCTGTTCTGGTGAGATCTTTCCACGCTTCTTCTTGTAGTACAACACTCAAATGTGGGGACAGCTGCCCCTAAAAAGTCCTTCCGGAAGGCTATAATTCCCCCCATTGTTAATAGTTCCTTTTGAGGATAAGAATTACCCCCCATATTTTCCAAGTTAGGGCCTGATGGCTGAGTGACGAGCGCTCTAGCACTCGGTGCCAAAGGTTTCGGGTTCGAGTCCCGGCGGTGCCATGGATGTTTGTAGCGGTTCAGAATCCATTTTAAACCATAGGTGCCGGTCTAATATTATCGTAGAGCTTTGTGAAAGTAGTGTTACTGGCGTTCGTTCGCAGCGTACCTTGAAGCTGCATGTGCCCTTTGGGTAATGCTAAATTAGTAACAGCGTTCGTCGGTGCAGCCCCACTTTGGGAAGCTCACAGGGACATTATCAATACGACCCAGCCATCGACGCAATTAGATATATATTATTCCCAGTTGTACTACTTTAAATTTATAAAACGGTTTAAAGATATTAATTTTTTTCTTAAGCAAACTTTGGAACAGTAGAAAAGGGTGGATTCTTAATAAAAAAAAAATATTAAAAAAAATAAAGATTTCGAATTAAAATAAAAAACCCAATAAAATACGACCCCATCTTTTCTATATAAAATATACAATACCACAATTTACGACTATGCCCCTTTTTTTTCTTTTTATCAACGACACCTGCCTGTTTTCCAGCTTAGAAATTACATTTGTTGACACACGGCCAAATGTTGAAAAAAAAAAATTTTTTTTTTTTTTCATGTAGCCTACTTAACATTACTATTGGCAAAGCCCCAGAAAAAAACGGGAACAATAGTTGGGAAAACTATGAAGAAAACTGACCAGCAGGAATTGAACTACACATTCAAACAGTTTAAATAAAATAAAATAAAACAGGAAGGATTATAAAACTCCTTTTTAAAAAAAAAGAAATCCAATTCATTGTTGTGGGATCCATTTTTTTTTTTTTTTAAGAAAGCAAATAATAAAACGAACGACCAATTGAAACTTTCCTCAAAACTGGTGAAACCTCCGCAGAATGGGAGCAAGAGAAACCATTTCGCCACCTCTTGAGTAGATAGATCACATAAAGAGGATGAAAACGCAGCAAATAAATAAATAAATAAATAAAAAGAAAAAACATTCTACCGGTTTGAAACAGAAAGATAGAAAAAAAAATGGCGATATCCACCCTTTGCTGAAACAATGAGCAAAATGTCGCAATCCGTAAAAGGCAACAACTTCAAGATATCTTGTTAGGACAGTTAAAAAGGTAAAGAAAGAATCGATTCGATTTGATTCGATTAGTGATAATACTCATCGAATTAATAACTATTTTTACATTCGATTCGATTTTAGTAACCTCATCATTAAAGCATGACAACCCAGGGTGTATCAAGGCTTTCCTTTGAAGAGATTTCCATGCATTCCTCTGGGTGACAAGGGTCCTCCAATTCTTAACAGCAAAATCCTTCTCGATTGCGTCTATCCATCGCAACCTGGATCGTCCTCTTCATCTTTAACCCTGTGACTTTACACTTTTGAATCTGTACTTAGTTTTAAATACTTAGGATCAGAAATTAATTGTCAAAATAATATCTTACCTGAAATAAAAAACAATTGTGTCTGTCAATAAGGCTAAGACATCTGTTTAAATAGCAGTTCATAAGCAGAAAACTAAATTCTTGTTAAATAAAACCCTTATTAGATCTATTTTACACTATGGGTCTGAAACATGGACTTTGGCAAGATATGATGAGGCCCATTTGGGTCTATTTGAGCGGAAGATTTAAAGGGTATATTCTGGGTGGTGTTACGGAAAGTGATTGTTGGAGAAGACGGTGCAACGCAGAAATTTGCAAATGCTCTACAGACCCAGATATTACAAAATGTATTAAGATCAATAGATTAAATTGGACTGCTCATGTATTTAGAATGAATGATTTTAAACCCTGTAAAAGGGATCATTTTGGCAAAGCCACAGGGACAAAGAGAAAGAGGACGACCCAGGTTGCGATGCATAGACGCAGTTGAAAAAGATTTTGTTGTACTAAAGGTTAAGAATTGGAGGACCCTTGTTACCCAGAGAAATGCGTCTCTTCAAAGGAAAGCCTTGGCCCACCATGGGTTGTCGTGCTATTCATGAGGATAATGTAGTTAAAACATGAAATATTTACAATTTTTTTAAAATCCATCTAAAACAATAAATCGATACAATTCATCGATTCCGTAAAATAATGAGCATCTATGTAACAATTAAATTTTACGAATATTTACAAAAAAAAAAAAAAAAAAAAAAAAAAAATCTACGGCCATAACGTTTAAGAAATGTCATAGAATTATAATATCGATTTGTAATCGATAAAAAACTATTTTATCTAAAAAATCCTTGCTAATCCCTATTTTGGTCAGCATATATCTGCGAATGTTTTTTTCCCCCTTGCAGTCCCAAAACAGTGATTCTTTAAATAGAAATCCCTTACATACTGAAACAATTTGGTGCTGATTAAAAATTAAAAAAAAAAAAAAAAAGAATCAATTCACTATAAAGGTATTTTACTTATTTTTTTTTAATCAAATAAAATTTACTAGAACTTTATTTCCCCCCGAAAACTAGCAAAAGCGTCTACAAAAATGGGAGCACAACAAATAAAACACATTTTCCCCACTTCTAACAGATAGATCACAAACAGATGAAGAAATGGCAAACAAAAAAAGAAAACACAATGAGAAAATATTCTACCGGTTTTAAGGAGGAAAAAAAAATTCTATATCCACCCTTTAACCAAACAATGCGGCTTTTTTTTTTTTTTTTTTTTTTTTTTTTTTTTTGTTCGAACAAAATGTCGAAACTCCAAAAAAGGCCAATAAGTTTTAACTTATGGACAAGAACATGGAGTTTTCGTGAAAACTATTTAATAAAATAAAAAAGATTAAGCAAAAATAAAGTATGGAATTGTTGATTGTCTTCCAACCAGATATGAAGAAAAGTAGTTGAATAAAACCAGAGCGATTTTTTCTTCATTTTCTTTTTTATCCTAGGGTTGTTTACATTCTCATTAAAACACGTAGGTTTGACAGAAAAGTTTTCGCTCTCAATTGCGAAATCCGCCATCAAAATTTTTTGGCTGCGACATCGTCAACTTCTTTTCCAGAGATATTTTTGACTTTTTTTTTTCTTGTGTACCTACCTTTTCACCCAGGTTGCGAAAGTTCAACAACAACCCTTTCGACACGACGATGGAGAAATAGTGCTCTCTCTGAAGCAAGGATCCATTTGACGAAAATTGGATCAATATTCATAACACGTACGTTTATTAACTATAATAAAAAGGGGAATTTGGTAAGAGAAAGATTTTAAATTGCAATAATAGTTTCTCATTAAAATGCCCTTTGGAAAGATGTCAATGAATCTGCTTTCTATCAACGTAATGCACAAAGTTGTTGTTCTAATAAGGCTGGCAATACAGAGACAATTAATCGTTATACCGTAAGCAAGGTCTGCAACGCTGTTACTCATTGAGCACTACCCAGGGGGGCACGCGTAACTCGAAGATAGGCTACGGATGCGAGTCACACTACCCCCGAGAAGCTCTACGATCCTATTAAGGCCGAGAACTACAGTTTAAAAGTGGATTCCGAAACGCCACAAACATCCATGGCACCACCGGGACTCGAACTCGAAGCCTGTGGCACCGAGAGCCAGAGTACTGCTAGCCACTTTATTTCTTACTCACTATATATATAATCATACAGGGCCATCAGGCCCTGCATGATTATAAATACAGTAGACAAAATCAGCAAAGTTGGTAAAGTGGCTATTGCTGTGGCGCTCGGTACCGCAGGCTTCGGGTTCGAGTCCCGGTGGTAGTTTTTAACCTACCGGGACTACCGCTACCGGTAGTCCCGGCGGTTTAAACCGTAGGTCCCAGTCTAATATGATCGTAGAGCGTTGCGGGTTATTGTTACTCCAAGTTCATAGAGTATCTTCAAGCTACATGCCCCTTGGTTAGTGCTAAGTGAATAACGTCGGTGCAGCCCTTGCATTAGAAAAAACATTCACTTTAAATTAAGACCTCGGTTAATTTTTAAAAATTTTACACTCATTAAATATTTCTAATTATTGCAATAATAAAATCTAGCGATCAAAGATGTATTTAAAACGAAGTAAAAACTGAAGTACGAAATATTTTTAAATGATCACTAAAAGAAAAAGGAGAAATCTTTTATCGCAATTCTCTGGCGGATTTAATATGCAAGCGCATCATCGTCCTATTGCAATCATAGGAAGTTGAGATGTAGGTCAAGAATAAGTCATCAAGGCTTTATGAAGTCATCATGTAGGTCAAATTAGAGTTGACCCAAATCTCAATCCGCAGATAAAAAAAGGCCTTCTAGTACCGATTTAGAAAGATCCAAGTGAAGTGTAATTGTGTTGGTTCGTTTGAAAACATGTTCAGTAAAAGTAATTACTGAGATGTACAAAATTTGGACTTAATAATTTTAGTTTTCCATGATTTCGATTTCAAAAAGTAACTTATTAATTAGTGCTATTTCTTTCACAAGAGAACATGTATTCATAAAATACTGAATTCAGGTTAATATAAAAGGAATTTAAAATAATAATTTCCTACAATCCATTCATTATCTTAAACAGAATATTGATTTCGTTTGTTGCTCTACGGTTATTTTGCGCACACTTTTTTAGTTAATTAGACACATACAGTTTCACGTGGATTCCAAACCCTCACAAACATCCATGCCACCGCCAGGATTCGAACTTGAAGCCTGTGGTACCAAAGATCAGAGCTCTAGCCAATTGCCCATCAGGCCAATTAATCAGAAGATGAATTTTAATTTGAATAAATTTTTTAAACCTCAGTTATATTATTAATATAAAAATTACTTCATGTACTTTTGATTTTCTCTGATGTACGAAAATATAAATTACAAGAACTGAGAACAACAGCTTGTATGGGGTCCGATATCCAATTGGCTAGAGCATTGGTAGCTAGCTATAGGTACCACACCATATCACTGTACGTAGAGCTGAGTTGTCCCTTTACAGTTTGAGAATGATGTGCGTGAGAAGTCTCATTGGGCTCCGTGACGCTCTACGGTCATATGAGACCAGGCTTAAAGTGGATTCCGAACCCCTACAAACATCCATGACACCGCCGGAACTCGAACCCGAACTTGTGGTACTAAGAGCCAGACACTCAGCCATGAGGCCCCCAAGTTTCAGATTCGTATACTGGTAGTGGTATAGATGTTTTTTTTTTCCCTAATTCAGCTGGCAATTACTTAGATAGTTATCTTAATGGCATAAGCAAGGGCTGCACCGACGTTATTCATTTAACAAACACCAGGGACAACAAGGCTGGTTGACAACAAACAAGACCTTTAACAAACATCGAATCTCCTTTACCATCAAGATATTGCAGTGACTAACAAACTGAAAAGACATAAAAACTTAAGCAAATCTTAGAATTAGACACCAACAAACTCACCCATGAATTTCCTGCCCATGGTTCAAGAGAAGATGAAACTCAAGATTCTTACAGAAGACGAGCAACTGCCTCGGTATCACAGAACAAAGTAACAAAAAAAAATGCGTGGGTCAATCTTTAAGCCCCGATCGGGGTCACAGCCCAAGGGGCAGAAAAATCTAGACCCAATGCCAATAACTTTAAAACTAATAGGGCAGTTCCATCTTTGAGGAAAAATTGAAATTGAGGACAAAGAATGTTTTACCTTTCCTCCCGTTAATTAAACAACATCAATACACAGGAAACAAAAATAGGAAATATCTCTGGGGTCTAGGGAGTGCCTAGCCTATAGGCGGGCCCCACATTTCACGCCGTTATCTAACAACAGAAACCGCTCTGAAGATGAAAACATGATAAATCAAAGTGTTATTAACCAATAGTGAAAATGATGCAATTTTTCTTTTGTCTTTCTGTAACCTATATAACATGCAACTGTAAAGGGATAAAAGTATTGCTACATATAAAATAATAATAATAAAGATTTGGCGATACTTCTAAATGTCATAATACTACTGTGTCCAAAAAGTAAGACCCATTTTCAATTTAAAATTCGCGGGTTTATGGAAAATTTGCGGGTTTTTTCCTCCTGGCGCTGTGCTTGGTGAAATTTGACGTCAATATATTTATTAGTGTTTGAGTTACGCTTGGCTTTGTGAGGCGCTAAAACTGATTCCGGGCGATTTTTGAAATGTCTGAATTCATTGAGCAAACAACTTGCATTCAATTTTGTTTGCGGAATGAATATTCGTGTACGGAGACGTATAAAATGCTGCAGAAGGCATTCGGTGAACATTCCTGTATCGTACAGAAATGTTTAGAAATGGTATAAACAGTTCAAAGAAGGCACAGAATGCGTTTAAGACGAAGAGCCCTCTGGTTGGCCCTCAACCTCAACCGACGAAGCTGACGTCCAAAAAATTAAAGATTGGGTGCTTGCAAACCGTGGATTTACAATTACAAAACTTGCTGATGATGTTGGAATTTCAAAAGGATCGGTCCATTCCATTTTGGGCCTCAAACGCGTCCAATCTCGATGGGTACCGAAAACACTGAAAGCGCCAGCTCACACTTCATTGATTCTTCGTGACTTTTTCGCCAAAAATGAAACCCCTATAGTTTCACAACCACCGTATTTCCACCGTGCGGCTTCTGGCTATTCCCTAAACTCAAAAGACCACACCGGGGATACTGTTTTGAGTCGATTGAAGAGATTCAACGAGAATCGCCACGCGCTTTGTGCGTTGTGTCCGGAGGGGATTACTTTGAAGGCGATGAAATAAATTTGGAAGAATAAATAAAGAGTTCAAAAAAAAAAAAAAAAAAATTAGGTCTTACTTTTTGGTACACAGTAGTATAAAGTAATAATAATAATAGTAAAGATTTGCGGATAATATGACCTATTATATGATTTTCAGGAATGTTTGGATAAGCATCGAATCTCTTGAACATCTTCTGCAATAAATATAAAAGATAACTGACGTAGCAAGTATTCATATCAAAAATGATGATTGATTATCGTTAAAATAACACTGTCAATTTTTGCAGATCTCAACACAATGAAGTTTAAATACGTGAGAAAAAAAAATAGTATTGTAGAAAATAAGCAAATGCAATTACATAACAGCGTAATCAACTAACAATCGCAAACAAAATATGATAGCGTCGAATCATGTTTCGATCTAATTTTTAATTCTCAAACTCAGCATTATCATGAATAGCTATGAAATGCTTTCTGCAATACAGTAAAAAAAAAAAGTAGGAATTGACTTAAAAAAAAAATTTTTTTTTTTTTTTTTTTTTTTTTATTATATTACTTATTTATTGCATTAGCATTCTTTTTTTGGCAACAGAAAAGAAAAGAATTCCGGCCGATTCCATTCTGCAGAACTTTGGAGGGGGAAAGTAGGAAAGTGGAGCAGTCACGAAGCACAATGGCATGACATTTGCTGGATGTCGCAACAGCCCCCGACTGAGGCGCGAAAAGGGGGACTGCCGGACAAAAACCGGAAAGGGGACACGATTTAAGACGGATTGACCGGATGTGTACAGAGATGTTCTTCCGCAAAGCGGAACAGCACAATGGAAAAAAAGGAATTTAATATTCCACTCGGCAGTTGACGAATTGCGACAGAAGTAATAAATAAAAAGGAAATGCATACAAGTTTCTTGCTGTTGTAGAAAACAATTGCGTATTTTTGTTAATTATTTAATCATTTTCACAATAATGTATTCCTCTGTTAGAATGCCACTTGTTGCCATTATACTTGTTACCAAAAATTTAAGACGTTTATCACGTAAACATGAAATCTTTACCGATCTTTATTTTATTTATTAATTCTTTAACTTGTACAAAGGACTTTTAGTGATTTGGTTTTGTGTGTCCATTTGTTAACTCAGGGGGCAGGCAAATTGTATTATCGAAAGCTCCAGCGTTTATGCGAAGTATGGGGATGTTAAATCTACAGGTTGGAAAGTTTATAAGGTTTGGGAAAGGTGAATGAAGGTGCACTTCAGATAACGTCCATTTAGTTGCACTGCTTAATGGTATCGATACCTCAACTGCCGTGCTTATTGATATCGATATTTTAATTGTATTTAATTTTATTGCTTTTACACTGATGATATCTAAATTAATTGTATTCCGTAATGATATCTATATTTTAATTGCATTGCTTAATGATATCCCTCTATCCATATTTTATATATATTATAACCGTATTTTTGTATTGTTTAATGGTATCGATATTTTAATTCGATATTAATTCCACGACTTCTTATCTAGTTTGTTCCAAAAATGATGAGATCTTTTGATCCTCGTCAATTTGTTCCAAGTCTGTACACCAAAAGAGAAAGGAAGGGCCGATAAATCAAATAAGCAACACCAAAAACATCCACATCCACAAAGAACTCAAATTCCGCACATCGCTTCATCAGCAATTATTCATCTCGCCTTTAAAACAAACAATCGCAACTGCAAGCACCCGGGAGAAAAGGAAAGTATCGCTCGTTCGGAAATGTGGGTGAAGGTCGTTTATTATCAGCCACAGGGACTGCGACCGGGAAGGGTTGGAAAGAAAATTTCATCCTTCTCTCTGCTGATAAGAAGAGAAAATAAAAAAATACTCAATGAAACCGAGAGCGTTTAATAGTAGCTGAAAAGAGAAATTTATGGGACTGCAAGAATTCTCTCAGAAGACGTTGGGTCAAGGCGATGTACGTTCATTGAGGAACGAAAACACATTTTCTCTTTTTATAAGACCACATCGGTTTTGATTGACTCTTTACTAGGGATTGAAAGCAATAGAATTGTTTACTTGGTCAATGATTTTAAAAAAGAGATCTTAACAGATTTGTTTATGATCCAGCGCGAAAGAACTTGATTTTTAAAACCCAAAATTTGGGCCTGACGGCCGAGTGGCTAGTGCTTTGGTACTTGGTACCACAGGTTTCGGGATCGAATCTACTTTAAGCTGTAGGTCCTGGTCTCATTTGACTGTAGAACATCATGGAGCCCAATCAGACTTCTCATACACATCATTCCCAAACTGTAAAGGGGCAATTCAGTTCTAGACACAGTGATCTGGTGTGGTGTGGTGTAGTAGTAGTATTTATAACACCACATCAATGTGTAAACGTTATTTACTATACGGCAAAATGAAACGATCATTCTTTATAGAAAGTCTTTCAGGGATAACTGTCCCATACTTGAATGTCATACTGAGATGAAAGAAAAATCTTTCATGACACAGTCTGAAGCCATGCCAGACACGTCATAATCAGCACAGAATCTACTCGTTTAAAAAAAAGTTTATAACATACGCCAATGAAAAAAAAAAGAACTCATTCATAAAAGGAAGAGAAACACGGAGAATAGGAGTTCAATTGAGATAACATCTCTTAAAATATTGTCAACGACATTCAGACTTAAAATATTTATTAATCCTAATATTGTTCTCATTTATGTTAAGTACGAGGGCAAAAAAAACCCTATTCGTTAGCTCCAATTCATGCCATGCACATAATTACAATCTCTACCGAGTTTACTCTTTTTTGAATATAATAACTGCAACGCACATTAATAGTTCAGTGCTATAGTTCACATTGACTTCTAATTTAACTATTCATGGTATTACTATACAAAACGTTCCACAATGTACGTGCGGTTTTTTTTTTTTAAACCACATTACATATATTAAAAAAAATAATAAAAAAATAAAAAAACTACTTCAAAATTTCTTCAGTTGGCAGTGGCATGGATGTTTGTGAGTGGTTCGGAATGCACTTTAATCTGTAGGTGACGGTCTAATTAGACTAAAAAAATTACCATAGAGCGACAAGCAAAATCTTCAGTTAGAATGCCAGAATGTAAACTTCTTCAGTAAGAATGCAATCTTTAGATTTCTCCCAAAACGTATGGTTTGTCGCTCTACGGTCATTTTGTGCACATGAGGGCTAAACAGATCGGGACCTACAGTTTAAAGTGGATTCCGAACCACTACAAATATCCATTGTACCGCCAGGGTTCGAACCTGAAGCCTGTGATACCAAGGCTAGAGCGTTAGTCAATTGGTCTCCAGGCTGCCCCTAAACGTATGAAAATTAAAAATTACAAAATTAAATTAATTAAAAAAATAAATTTACAAAATTAATTGAAAAATCACATAGCAGAACACTATTATGAAAATAAAGGATTTCATTCCACAAACTTTTAAAAATAATGAAGCCAAAATTAAATTTCTCTACATCCAATATCTTCAATTATCTTTTTTAAAAAATCCCAATACTACGATGAAATTATACTTAAATATTTTAATTCAAAATAATATGACCCGAATAAACGACAATGCGATGAATTCCACAAAATGCTTCTTAACGTTTTTTTTCCCAAGAAAGGCAGCGACCAAAAAAGCAAGTTCTTCGATTTGGGCTTGGAGGGGAAACGTGTCTGTAATTTGACACTTATTCGTCACAGCCAGGCATGCATCTGTCTCCGGCAATAAAAAAAAAGGTCACCTACCGGGTCAAATCTCAACCCGATTCGTGAATATTCAAATATTAACCTTATTTTGCCGAGTTTCGCTCAAGCGCCATTCTTTTACTACACAAACCAACCAAATAGGACTCCGTAAAAAATGACCACGAAACATTTGCTGTCCTAGATATATTTTTTTTTAATACATGCATTCAATTTATTCTCATCTTTAAATATATATAAGCTATTCAATGAATTAAATCTTTATTATTTATAGAAAGAAAGAGTTTTTTTATAGATTCAATTTTTAAATTTGACATTATTTTTTGAAAAATGCATGAAAATACATTTTTATTATTATTATTATTATTTTGCAATAACGAGCATTTTATTTTAAAGTTTAAAAGGTTATTTACAGAACATTCTCAGTTAAAACATAATATGGGAGGAAAAAGCAATCAAAACATAAAATAGAATACTCTTATTTTGTAAGTGTTATTCACTAAAAATTGATCTTTTCCATGAAACGCATTATTTTGATTAATTATTTTTAATTAACGTGTATAAAAAAAACAGTGTTTTTTTATAGATACAATTTTTTTAATTAATTAAATTTCTTTATTTTAAAGCATAACAATATATTTTTTTTCCTTTTTTAATGCAGCTGGCAAACACTTAAACAGTTGTCTTGGATACCTTGAAGCAAGCGCTGCACCGACATTACTCATTTAGCACTACCCAGGAGGTGCGTGTAGCTTGAAGATAATCTACGGACGCGGAGTAACAATGCCCCCGCAACGCTCTACGATCCTATTAGACCGGGACCTACGGTTTAAAGTGGATTCCGAACCATTACAAACATCCATTGCACAGCCGGGACTCGAACCTGAAAACAGTGGTACCGAGCCCCAGAGCGCTAGCCATTCGGCTATTCAGGGCCTCAATTAAAACATAAAATGAAAAAAAAAAAAAAAAAAAAAAAAGCAATGAAAAATAAAACAAACAGTAATAAAAAAACACTGATGTTTTTCTTATAAAGATTCAATTTTTAAAATTTATTTACATTTGTTTTTTTTAAGCATAAATATAAAAATACATTTTTTTTATTATTATTTTGTAATAACGAGCCTTTTATTTTAAGTTTAAAAAAATATTATTTACAAAACATTCTCAATTAAAACACAAAAAGCAATGAAAAATACAAAATAAGAGTTTTCTGTTTTTTTATGTGTTATTAACTCACAAAACGAGTTTTACCATGCAAATGCATGATTTTAATTCATTATTTTTAATTGACGATTTTGAACAAAAAAATAAAAGTAGAAAAACAATCTCATAAAAGTAACTAATAAATAAAAGAGCAACTATGTCTACAGAATAACAAGAAAGGGGAGTGATGTAGAAAACATGAGCGCTCATTAAATTGTTTAATGACAAGAAACGAACTTGTTCTTTCGCGACTTTTTATTTTAAGACGCAAATTAGAGGGGGGGAAATTGCGAAATGATAATAAAAAAAGTATAAATAATCGGCCCATCACGTGATAACACGACCTAATAATCTCCGAAGCTAAAATTAACGTCTCGCAACGACTTTAGCGCTAATTTGACACTTGCAAAAGCATTAAGAAGTAAAAGAAATGTTTTTTTTTTTTTTTTTTTTTTTTATTTTCTATTTCTTTTATAAATCGAACGCGTTTCTTGTCTTTTGACGGATTACAAGGCAGGTGCGAAATCTAAGCGCATTCAGAGTCTTTAATACCATTTTAAATAAAAAAAAAGAATAGAATATTGTTTTTGATTACTTTTTCATTTTTTTTTTTTTTCCCTATGCGGTAACATGTGCATTCGGAGAATATTGTCTATGAACCCACTAAATAGTTGACGTCTTAATAGAATAATGACAACTACTTTGGTGTGTTAACGATGACTTCTAGAAGGGTAAGACGGTCATCAATATTTTACGAAAATACTTTTAAAAGTCTTATCTCTTGATATGTTTTGTCGCTCTACGGTCATTTTTTGCACGTTTTTGGTTACAGTTTAACGTGGATTCCGAACCACTCACAATCATCCACGCCACAGCCAGGATTCGAATCTCAAGCCCGTGGTACTGAAGGCCAGAACACTAGCCATTTGGCCAGGAGGTCGAAACTATCTCTTGGGTCTGGTCTGTCGTTCTACGGTCATTTCTTGCACATTTTAGTCTAATTAGACCGTTTAATGAGGATTTATTTCATATGACTTAAAAACATACCTGCCACCGCTAGGTTTCGAATCTGAAGCCTGTGGTACCAAAGGTCAAAGCGCTAGCCAATTGGCCGCTACCATCTCTTCTAGGGAGGGGGGAATCGCAAACACTTAATTAAATTTGGTAGATTAATCAATCCTTTATATTGAGGTTCGAATCCTGTGGGTGGTATGGATGTTTGTGAGCGGCTGAGAATCCACGTTAAACTGTAGGTCCCTGTCTTATTAGTCTAAAGTGCGCAAAAAATGATCGCAGAAAAATTTCAGAAAGCGAGTGACTGCACGAGTCGTGCAATTTCAGTGACTGCACGAGTCATAACTGGATTCGAACCAGCATCCTCCAGCACAAGCATAAAGCAATTCAAAACAAACTATTGCTTTTACATAACTGATAGTTTAATTGATATTTATTATTTACTTTATCACCGCTCCGCCCTTGGGCACACGGTACTTCAGATCGGGGTTACGACAGTAATCCCGAACTGCACGTCCCTATAAAACAAATAAATGCTAAGCGGAAAGACTTTTCCGAAAACTAATAAAATTGGCAAAAAGAATTTATAAATTAACTAGAAAAAGAAGTGGACGGAAACTTTCCGTATCAAGACTATACCGAAAGAATATGTTTGAAGATCTATCGTCACCACTGGTGACCACACTTTTTACAAATTACAAAGTAGAGGATCTTTCTCTACAAAAGAAAGACTTGTGAAAATTACACAAGAGAAGAAAAGAAAATGACAAATGTAAATTACAAAATAGAGAATCTTCTCTACAAAAGAAAAACTACTTTAATTGATATATTACACATATTAAGAGACATAAAAAACATATTCCATAAAAATTGTGGAAAATACCTCTATATCACTTACAAAAAGGATTTAATGTACCAGCAATTAACACCTTATCTGATAAATTTAAAGTTAATCAGCGTAGTTCTAGAAGAAAAAAAAAAGCGCACGTCAATAAATAACTTGAGAAGTCATTATGTAACTACTACAGTAATAATCAATCAATCCGATCTAAAATGGAGGAACATTTATAAACACTTTGGATAATTCTCGATAAGAATTGCGCAGTCGGTGCCGTTCTTGTTTATAACCATCACCGTCGTCACGTGGTCGTAAATCTTCCGACGTCACGGAGTGACAAATGACACAACTATGACATCGGAAGTTGACCTGAACTCTCTCGATAACAGCAGTTAAACTGGAAGCCCTTTTTTCTTTTTTTTTATTCCGTCGAGTTTGTTTCTATAAAAAAAGGGGACGTAGTTATATTCATATTATTATAGTTAAATATTAATGTGATATTGGCAAATATAATATAAATAAAAATTAAATAAAATAAAAAAAATAATTAGTTGGGTCCGATATGCGAGTTACCCATAAAAGTTAGAATTTAATGTAAGAAAAAAACACATAACAACCAATCTTAAACAAAACAAAGAAAGATAAAGTATCAATAAATCCATATCCAACCAATAAATTATGTTCATCAGTTATCGTTCAAAACTGGAAAAAAAAGAAAAGATTAAATAAAAAATTATAGAATTCCAAATGACTTTATGAAAAAGCAACTGAAAAATTTAATTTAAAAAAAAATAATAACATGGGAAAAATTGAAATAATCCAATAAAAATAGCTCGTGAAAGAAATTTAACAAAAGTAAATAAATAAGCCAATCAGAAACGTTGATCAGTTGAGCCTATATGCAGCTTATAAAATTTAAAATTTAATGTAAGGACGAAACGCATCACAGCAGTCTTAAACAAGCAAAGAAAAAGCATCAATAAATCATATTCATCAGTTATCATTCAAAACCGAAAAAAGAAAACAGATTAAATAATAAAAATAAATTATGGAATTCCAATCGATTTTATGAAAAAGGACGCGATAGAAATGTAATAAAAAAAGCACACAATAAAAATAGCTCGTGAAAGAAATTTAACAGAAAAAAGAAAAAAAATCACTATGAAACGTTGAAAGTGGTCCAGAAGATCGTTGTCCCCAAATAAGACCCATATATTTTATGAGAAATACAATAAAATTGCTTCTTTATTTTAAACGTTTGAAAAATATGAAATAAACTTTTAGCTGAAATATTTTCTTATTTTTATTTCGATATCAAAAATTATAAATTTATACAGACGATTATTACTTTTTTTCAAAAACATTTTTCTCGCATATTAATTTCAATAAAAACATTAAAATAAACTGCATAAGAATTGAAAAAAACATTTTGTGTGTTAATAAATATTATTTGGTAAATTAAAATTAAAATTCTGGTAAGAAAAATTTATCCACAATTCTTTTTTTATTAATTTTATTTAAAAAATTTACATTTAAAACCACTTATATCAGATTTCCTTTTTAATAAAACAAAAAGCTACAAAAAAAAAAAAAATAATAATAATAATAATAAAATCTGTTTTTCTATTACATTTCTGTATTTACTGATTTTGTTCCTGAATTTACTCTCTAATTCATTAACTTCCCATTATTTTTCCCCATATAGTACATATTTTTAAAAAGCGGAAAGTATAGAAAAAACATTTTATAAAAACCCAAAAAACTTAATGCTTAAAAAGTATAGGAAAAGTACTTTTATAAAGAACCCAAAAACCATATACAGATGCCCAAAAGCATTGGGGAATAAAAATAAATAATAAAAAAGACTGCAAGTAGGTCGGTTGATGTATTGCGAAAAAAAATCCCCCTCCCCCTTTTTCTATTCCATTTTTTATATATCTATTAAAAAAAAAAAAAAAACACGTGACACGGGAGAATGGAACTCGATTGCGTCACTGCTTACGACACGAACCGCCTTTTTCCCACAATGCATTGCTTCATTCGGAAGAAGTATTCCGGCTTTAATTTATTTAGAATTTTCATGCACAACTTTTATTTAAATTGAAATCGTTTATTTTAACTCTCTCAACAAGTAATTTTCCGGAATTAAAAGATGACAATTCTGGTAGCGTAAGAGCAAGGAAGTAAGAATAGGTATTTGCTTTTTTATTATTTTTTTTTTTTTTAATTACTATTTTAAAAGTAGGTTACGAATCATTAACTGTAAAATGTAACAAAATTCTGATTCAACACGATTCGGCCATTATGCAGTAATAATTTCATACCACGTTGGAGTTGAGTTGAGAAGTAAGTGTGCTGTTTAGAAATAAATCTGTCGTAAGGTGTCATTTATTTTATTTATTATTTTTTTTTTCCCCCACTCCTTTTTAATCAGAATTTTAAATTTTAAAACTAAGAGAATATTTTTATTTTTATTTTTTAATTTGCACAAAGAAGTTTAAATTAATGTTATTTTAGAATTTTTGTAGGTCGCCACCATTTTCGTAACATGTTATAATACGGTTGTGTTACAAGTTTTTAACATATTTTATGACACATTCGAATAATTATTTTTGCAAAATAAAAAAAACCTGCAGTTTTACAAAGGAATTTAGGTAAAACATTAGTTTTTTTTTTAATTAAATTTATTTTATGGATATTTCTGAGAATGGATTATTATTATTTTTTTAAAAGCTGGATTTAGAGGGTTATGAGGATTTTAAATGTGTATTGGAAGGGAATGAATAATAAAGGTAAATATTTTTTGGAGCATCACCATTGGAAAGAAAAAAAAGAGATTTAATAATTTTCAGAACCAGTTCATCATAAATTTTTATATTGCATAGTAAATTACATAAGTAAGTTATTAGTAAGTAACGTACCATTAAGTAAGTTACGTTAGTAAAACAAGTAATCTAAAAAAAAAAAAAAAAAAAAAAAAAATTTAAAGTCAATTTCTACTTTTTTTTCACTATATTGCAGAAAAGTCCTTTATAAATAATTTTCATTCATTTTTAAATTTATCTATTGGCAGATATATGCAACTTAAATCTAAAAAAAACCTGAAATTAATTCATTAAATTTAATGATTGAATTAATATTTGAAAAAACTGAATTAACATCCAGTGTCATCCACTACAAGATAAAAAAAAAATGTATTTGAACTCGGTGGATGAATAGAAAGTATTTTATGAACGATTGGAAATTTGAACGAGATATATATAGAGAGAGTGTGAGCTAATAGAAGGAATTTAATAAGTAAAAATTATTTCCCCTAATTATGTGTTTTAGTAAGTAAAGTTACAATACTAAATACTAATACATAATTAGAGGAAATAAAATTAAAATTATTTTACAAAATTGTCAATTTTACGAATAATAATTACGTACAATGACCTAAAAACGGAAATTAAAACAAAAGGAAGCAGGGGAGGGGGGGGGGATAAAACGCTCGCACTTTCATTACCAATACGAACACTATATATTCTCATTCGCATTCTAAATTAATAAAAAAAAACCTCAAAATATTTGCAAAACATATCCAAATCAATTCTATACGTTTAATATAAAGAGTAGATTGCCATGCATCGTATACTTTCAATGCAGTTGTAATAAAACTAAACTAACAAAATTTTTAACAAACTCCGGGAAAAAATAAGAAAATCACAACCTGGAAGACTCGAAAAGTTTTTATTTTTATTTTTCCGGAATTCTAGACTGCCTATCATGAATTAAATTCAAGGGAAAATTTCAAAAAGAGGATTTATTCAAAACATTTAAAAGGACATTATTATATTTCAAGTTAACTTTCATGAAAATAATCTTTGGTAGAATTTTTTTTTTTTTATCTTATTGAGATATCGGCATATCTGAATTCTCGAACAAAAACCCTTTTAAATCATTTTTTTGGATCAGGGTGCCCTTGGCTTATTTTAAAGGACAAGAATTCTTCAACCGGTATCTTTATCAACCTAAAAAGATAATTTTAGTCTGATTCCAATATTATCGCTGTTTTTTTAATACTTTCTTATTTATTATAATCAATATTAAAAAAAAAAAAAACTTAAGGATTTTGTCTTTCTTAAGTTTAGGCTTAATTTAAAGTAAATTTTGTATTAAGTATATTTAAATTAAGTATAGTTAAATATTTAACTTATTAAGTTTAAGTATTTAAGTATAGTTAAGTATATTTGTAGGCTTTGTATTTTTCCAATAATTACAGTTCAATTCCTTTTAGTCCTAATTAATAATGTGAAAAAAGAAAGGGCCTGATAGCCGAGTGATTAGCGCTCGGTCCCACACGCTTCGAGTTCGAGTCCCAGCGGTACCATGGATGTTTGTAGTGGTTCAGAATCCCCTTTAAACCATAGGTCCCGGAATAATATGACCATAGAGTGATGCGCATATTGTTGACAACCCTACCCCTAAAAAAGAAAGCATATACTGTCTCGAAATCTGCCAGTAGGCAGACGGCCTAGGGCCACCATAGGGTTGTTACGCCAATGAAGAAGTTTGGTTTGTCGCTCTACGGTCATCTTGTGCACACGAGGGCTTATCAGATCGGGACCTACAGTTTAAAGTGGATTCTGAACCACTCACAAACATCCATGCCACCGTCAGGATTCGAACCTGGAGCCTATGGTACCAAAGGCCACAGCGCTAGCTAATTGGCCATCAGGCTGCACGCCAATGAAGAAGAAACGAATGAAACTACATATTAATTCTAATTTTTTTGTGTGTGTGTGTGATATTATCTATTTTGTCTCATTTTTGAATAAGAATATCAAATATAACAGCAGAAAAATTGATAAGCAAATTAAAGTGTCATATAAAAAATGTATTATAATTAAAAAATTGTTAACAATTTTATATTTGAAATTAACTAATGCCAGTTTGTTGTCGAAAAATTCTATAATAAATATTTTTAAAAAAAACTTTCATGACTTTTTTATTATTATAACATAAAATCTAAAAACGAAAAAAATTCTACAAAATGCATAAATTATTTACAATAATATTTTATCGCAATTTATTTAATAATTTATAATTTATTTTATTTTATTTTTAATATTTTATCGAATTACAGTTCTAATGAAATGAAAATCATTCATATCCAACCAGGGAGAAATCAAAAGCAGACAGAAAGCGATTCTTTAAAATTCTTTTATCATTACTATCGATCGACACCATTTTGCCGAACAAATTGTCGTAATAAATAACTAAAATAAAAGAACGGCATTGTCTTCACACGCAGTGAACAAAATTAATAAATCAACAAACAAACAACAAAAAAGTTTCTTTGCTGAAAATTACGAACTGACAAAAAAAAAATCTCCCATTCCGTTTTCAATCAGCGGGGATCGATGGCGTGTAGCGATGCGCATGCGCAGTGACTCTCGACTCCAGGAAGTTTTTAATTTATTTCAAGGTCATATCGTCGGCGGGAAAATACCTAGCCCTGTTACGTAAAGCACTTACGGTAGCTGCCTTTGTGGTTTTTTTTTTTTTTTTTTTTAATTAAGAAGATGCAAAGGTACTGTTCGTCTTTTTGCAGTTATAGGTTAGATCTGTTCTCAAATTACTTTTTTAAATTAAGTTTATTAAGCATTTTATCTTACCACTGGAAAAATATAGGAAATTTTATGAAAAATGGATTTTTAAAAAATGTTAAATATTTCCTTTTAATTGTCATGCCATTAAGAAAAGAAAATGGCACTGTTCCTAATTTTTTTTTTTTCACTAATCACAATAACAATTATCACGAATTCAATACAATACAATACAATTATCACATTATTAAGAAAATGTGATAATGTTTTCTAATTAGAAAACATTTCTTTTGAATGAAAAAAATTGTTTATGATTTTTATTTAAATTATAAATCGAAATCAATTCATTCTATTATTTCAAAAATAAATAATTCTAAAAAAGGGATTTTTATTAAAAAATGAACTGAATTTAATTTTTATTTTTTTAAATTTTGAAAGAAACTTACGAAATAAAAATTATATCATCGTCAAAATTTACTAAAATTCAAAGCTTGCAAATTTAATTTTTTTTAAATTTCAAATACCAATATTTTTTCCCTGCTTTAAAATTTATACTTAAATCTGTGATTTTTAATTACCCTATAAATAACATTAAATGAAAAGGGCCTGATGGCCGAGTGGCTAATGCTCTGACACTCGGTATCAAAGGTTTTCTGGTTCGAGTCCCGCCAGTGCTATGGATGTTTGTAGTGGTACGAAATCCACTTTAAACCGTATGTCCCGGTCCAATAGGATCGTAGAGTGTTGTGGGGGTAGTGTTAAATGATTAACAGCCGTGACGCCCTTGCTTATGGCATAAAGATGAACCGTCTCTGTATTGCCAGCTGCATTAGAACAGCAATATTAAATAAAAGAAATAATTAGTGACGCAACTTTTTTGTGGTAAAAAATATTTCATCCTTTTTCAAAATCTCCTTGAATTTTAACAGTAGAAGAAAAAAATTTAATAATAATTATAATGAAACTTTCCGAGTTATACAGCAGGCATAAAAAGAGTCGTCTGATTCTATTCCAGTCCAAGTATATCATTTTCATCGACCAAACGATTTCCAATCCCGCCGATATAACCGGTTCATTCCGTGAGGGAGGGAGGGGTTGCAAAACAAAGAAAAATATCAAAAATCGTCACGTATCGGAGCAGGAAGGAATACGCTTGTTAACAACCGACATCGAGAGAGAAGTTGACCTTGAGAAAGAAACGCAGATTTCTGCAGACGATTTCTACTTTTTTATTTTATTTCTTTTCCCTTCATTTTTTATTTTTTTCCAAAACAGAAAACCGGAGGCAGTTTCAGCAGATGGAGTTGAGAAGTTGCTCTACTAAATTATAGAAGAAAAAAATAATAATAATTAAATAAATAATGCATAAAAAAATTGCAGCAAATAAGTAAGAGGCAACACTCTTTATTGCCTTCAATTGTTATTTAAGATTCCATGTTTAATTCAATCTTTTGTGCTGAATGAAGAAAATAGTTCCTAAGGAACGTTTTCTGTTTTTCTCTGTTCTGTTCTTTTGAAAAAATTTCTAATTCAGCATTATAATATGTTATTGATAGAATGATCTTGCACCAAATTTATTTTAAAATTGCTATACTGTATATAAATAAAAGTTTTATTAAACACCAGAAAGAGACAAACAACTAACACTGATAGAATATTAGAACATCTATTATAATCTTTAATAATGTTACCTTTTATAAATATTATTTTTTTTCCAAAATTATTATTTTTATTAATATAATGATTTTGCAAATCACAGTAATAATTATTTTTATTGTACTAAAAAATCCTCCAAACATTATTGAAAAAACAAGATTAAAAACATATTTATTATGAATTATTATTTTATGTTTAAATCTTTAAAACAAATGTTTTAGGAAAAATAAAATAATAAAATATCTTTCAAATGCATTTAGGCTGCATTACATTCTATTTGGTACAAATAATAATAATAATAAACGAATGCCTTCAAAACGAAAATTATATTTGCTTGTAAAATCTTAATAAAAACTGTTTGTACAATATTAATTCGTTCTATCAGTATTAATTCAAATTTTAAAATAAGCACCCCCCCCCCCCCCAAAAAAAACCAGAAGGGGGCATTGTAGTATTGTTTAATAAAAATAAAAAAACAACGTTAAAAAAAATTACAAAGCAGCATGGAGGACGTGGCAAAATAAATAAAATGGCAAAAATTCACAACAAGCAAACGAAAAAGAACGTAGGTGGATAAGTGAGGATAAAACATTAAAAAAAAAAATTCCAAAGAAATCAGCAGGATTTTCTTTAGCCTTCTTTACAACCACAATCACTTACAAATTTTCAATTACAGTAACAACACAAAAACTAAAGAGAAAGAAAAGAAAAAAGCCTATTATATAAGTTGATGTCAAATTAAAAAACCCAAGTGATATCTATAATGAAAATTAAAATGCCATGTGCCAGCATGTGTTAAGAATGCTAAGAGGCTTACAAGCAAACGAAGTAATGGCTTGTCAGTAAAATTATGTAAAAAAGACATACACATAAAGTAAACATTAGGAGAACTTAATTATAAATATTGGGTCAGGGTTGCATCAAATCCCACGTGTTCTGAAGTTGATGGGAGCATTTGCATTCTAGAAAGCGAAAATAACCTCTCCAAAAAGGTGTTCTTTTTAAGTGAGCCGAAAGTATCAGGTGCATGTTTCGAATGACCTTGAATATTGATAAGCTTCTGTAATATTTATCGACAGAACTGTCAGATGTCCTACATACAAAGGACATGCCCTATATCAGCTTTTGCTTATTCATCTTAATGTACACTGATTCTTAGTCACTTAAAATTAACAATATGCAAGTTATGTTTGTAGAACAATTCTAATGGATCAAAGCCTTCAATCGAGTAGCATGTAAAATTAACAATATGCAAGTTACGTTTGTAGAACAATTCTAATGGATCAAAGCTTGTTTCATGTTCAATCCAGTAGCATTTAGAATGAACAATATGCAAGTTATGTTTGTGGAACAATTCTAATGAATCAAAGCTTATTTCATCTTCAATCGAGTAGCATTTAACATTAACAATATCCATCTGTTAGTTTATTTATTAACATAAGTTATAATATTTCAATAAAAAAAAATTCAATTCAATAAAAAAAAAATTAAATTTATGTTTATAGATCCATTCTAATGGATCAAAGCTTGCTTCATCTTCAATCGAATAGCATTTAAAATTAACAATATCCACAAGTTTACTTATTAACATAAGTTATAATTTCAATAATAAAAAAATAAATAAATAAATAAAAACATTATTGGGATAACTAGCTTAAAAATTCTTAAAATACATAATAGATTAATCATAACCAGTAATACGATCTATTTAAATTCTCATAGATTATTTCGCATAAAATATTACCATCAGAATAAAGAAATGTTTAGAGAAAATAAATGTTCTTACTGAAAATAAAATGTTCTAAATTGGAATTCTCAATAAGAATATTCTATAAATAGAATGCACACTTATCGTTTCCTTTTTCAAATAAATCAGAAATAGCCAAAAAAATGCTTAAATATCAAAACTAGAAAGATCTTTTTATTAATTTAAAATCATAAAGAATTAAATTATAAATTAGCTCATTCAGAATTTTTTTTTTTTCTTTTCTACAAGTAACAGAAAGTGTCAACAAATAAATTAAAATACGGTAGGCTCGTTGGCTAATAAACAGTGATTCAAAATAATGCATAATTAATTCCTATCAATGATTTTCCAGTAGTTTAAAAAAGGGCTCTTAATTGACACCTGTTTCAAACATTGTGCAAACGCAGCGGCATGAAAACGAATCACGTGTTACGATGACGCATTAGTTCGTGACTTCTGCCATTTAACAAATAATAATGACCTCGATTTTAGTTGACAGATGAGTTAGGTTCTAGCCTTTTATTTTACTCCATACATATATATAACGAATAACTAACGAATCAAGGGCTTGTGAAGGTAGCTCCATTCTTTTAAATTTAAAATACATAAATAAAAAATCGAATTAAGAAATCAAATCCCATGATGCAATCGTTTACCTGAAAAACTTCATAAAGCAAAAGTTTGATCTTATAAAAAGCCCACACGTTTTATATTGACCTTTTATATAAATAAAAAAATTTAATAGAATATAATCATCAAATGTGCAGTTAAAAGTATATATATGTGACTTTGAGAAAAAAATAAACCATTCCAGTTCTTTAAAAAAATAGTTAATGTGTATATATGTAACTCAAAATCATTCAGTGTATTTAATTTTATTAATGAATGTATATTTTCATATTTTAAGTGACTATCGATATTTCAAATATCGTATTAAAGAAATTTTTTAAAAAATGAGGAAAATTTGTAATAATAATTCTAGCATTTACTTAATTACAATATTTTTTTTATTTAAATTATTTAAAATAAATTTTACCACAGTATAAATTAAAATAAAGAACATGAATAGCTAAACAAAAGGTAAATGTTTTCTTTTCATAACAAAAGTTTTTTTATTTAATTAGTTTTCCTTTTCCAGTTTTCCATTAATTTCCAGTTTTTCCTTTTTTTAAGAACAACAACTTTCCAATAAAACATGCAAACAGAACACGAATCAAAATTAAAAATATTTAAAACATCAATGAATTCTTTTGCATTTAAAAAAAAATTAAGATTCTAAAAAGCACACCACTAAATATTAAAATACTTGCACGTTATAGATAAAAAAAAAAAAAAAAAATTAAATTCCAAAATAATAAAAAAAAAAGAACACGAAAAAAACTTAATTAAAAAATTATCGAGCATGCGCAACAAATCCAGCTTTTCCTTTCCTTAACGAACCCTCTTTCCAACAAAAAAAAACTCGCTGCCAGATTACGAATCGAAATTAACAACATTCCGAACATCAATGAATCGTTTTTAAAAGAATTAGCATTCTAAAAAGAACACCACAGAAAGCGAAAGCAAGTGGAAGAAGGAAATAGAACAAAACAAAGTATAAAGAAAAAAGAAATAGAAAGTGAGCTAGTGTGTAAAAGTTTAAAAAAAAAGTGAGAGTAATCTTTTAGCAGTGACCTAGTCGGCACAAAAACGTTCGCTTTAGAAATAACGTCGCACTATCTCTCTCGCTCGCTGCCTTTGCCAATAGGGTCAGTAGGTCACATGCATCGGGAGAGAGTAGGGGGTAGGGGAGGTAGGGGGGGAAGGAAAGTAGGTTGACTGCTGTTGCTAAAGCTGTTCTGGGCGGTTTGGGGTGAGAGGGAAAGGCAACATACCACTTTGCATAGCTGGGGAATTATCACAGAGCCGGAATTCGAATCGTTTGCGGTGTTCGTTTTCACACGAGTTCGTTTCTTTTTAAACGAAAGGGAATTCGAATCATTCCGATTTACGAACACTTTTGTTTCTTTTTTAAGTTGATTGGATTATAAAGTGTCTTTTTGGACAGATTATATTTACGGCGCCAAAATATGTTCTGGAACAATTTAGAAAGGTATATAAAACGAATAAAATTAAGATTAAGAATACGATTATAATCGAATATCAAACGATTTTCTAATTAAAAAAAAATATTTTGAATTTTAAGAATTATTTACGGTATGATAGATAATTTATCGAATATGAATTAATTCCCGTGAATAAATTTTATATAGAAGTTTAAAAATATAATTTCCTATTTTATAAAATAACTATCGATTTTAAAATTATTTTTAACTTGTTAGTTCTTTGAAAGCAGGCATTGTTCATTTGTAAATATCAAAAGAAAATCAATACATTGTTTTTAAAACGTACGTCATACGTCAAACGTAAACGTCATTAAATTCTAATCAGCTTTAGAGCTCATAAACATCAACTGTAATAATTAAATAACGATGATTTAATTTTTTTTAACAATATTGACGTTAGCAAGTTAGTTAATAAATATAAGAATAAAAAAAGAAGAAATTTCACATTATGCTGTAACCTTTCCTTTTAAATAAATCATGAAATTAGAATTTATTCTAAATAAGTGTATAACATCATCTATATAGACGGCATATGATTAAATACTGTCATTAGTGAAAATATAAATAGTTTTAAAAACAGGCGCCAAAATGATGGTAGAATATTTATACAAAACAAGAATCTGTTCTTAAACAAAAAGGAACCAAGAAAAATTAATTAAAAGTTCAGAAGGCCAAATGAAAAGAGAAAAAAGCCAATAAACATTATATAAAGTGACGCCCAAAATGTTTAAACATAAATAATTAAGGAAGACATATTTGCTAGTTTATGCTTTCTTTTTCCACGTGTTTCGCATTGTATTAAACAATTAGATTTTTAAAATTTAGTCAACAGTAATTTTTAACATATACTATTTAAAATCAATTTAGTTTAAATTTTGATACAAATTCAGATTTTTCTTACTGTATAACGTTATTTACATTTTGATCTTTATATTACATTAATTTAATAAAAAAAATATACATAATTATATGATTTCGTTTTTATTTCTTAGCTGTAATTATACACATAATAACAACCAAAATTTATTTTTTGCAATTTTATATTATTTTTTTTAAAATCGACAATTGATAAAAGTTTTACAGTTCAAAAGGATAAAACAGCACTTTAGATTTTTTGTTGTTGTTTTCTACGTATTAAAGTCTTTTGATTTATGAATCAAAAGAAAAAATATATATATAACAGAAAACATAACAATTTAATGTAAAATTTTTAAATTCAATAACTATTTCACAAAACATGTCGAACAAGAATATTCAATATGCACAAAAAATATTTCTATACGAATAGGAATCTAACACGTTATACAAGTGGTACTCAAATTTTTAAAACTTTAAATAATTATAGGTGTAGTATATACAAATTTCTAAGAAATAAATATCCGCTACTAACGCCTCGCAGCTTTATATCCAGATGGTCAACTCCCCAGACTACTACTTATAGACGGCGGAGTCTCAGAAACTGCGATGGAATTTTTTTTTAAACAATCGAAAATCACATCGACTCTAGTGCTCCTAGTGGCCAATTTTGGAAGCTGCCACTTAATATTTTCTAGGAAACCTTCTTTGGCGTACTATTGCTATTTGATGACTTTTTAATGTGAAGAAATAAAAAAAATAAAAAAATAGAAATATTAGTTGTTTGTAATGAAAGCTGTTCATGAATGAGAAAATTTACACGAAAAAGTGTAATTATATTTATTTTTATATATAGGTATAGATATCTCTGAAATACTATTGAGCGCACCAGCGCATTCTGGTGTGAATTTTAAGAACTAGTGCAGTATACAGAAAAAAAAAATAATAATATATTCAAACAAAAATTATTATTATTTATGTTAACAGATAAAGGTGATTTTAAAATATTCACTTTTACAGAACTCTGTTAAAGAAAGCAATAATTTTATAATCAGGGAAACTATCAACCAATAAAAACTTTAAATATCAACAACTACAGAATTTTTAATTAACCCAGTAAACATTTCCCTATAAAATCAGACTCAGACGTAAACATATTGGGAAAATAACTCATAATTCTTCCTCTTAACTCTTCAATAAAGTTAAATACAAATACTGAAAATAATTTTCCCTTTTCTTTTCTTGGAAACAAAACGCGCCATTTTTATATTTATAGCGAAATCGTTGCCAAAAGTCGCACTCTAACTAAATATTTACATCGAATCGCAGTGACATCTGTCGCACTGTAACAGAGGGGAAAAAAAAAGTAAATATTGCACCGCCATTTTTCTCCTTACTGGCAACAAGTGAGTCGCACTAAATCATCTGCACCCGAATTCCTTTGTCTGTTTTAGCGGGAAAAACCTAATGGATATTCCTGTTCTTAATTAAGATGTGCATTCGACGTTGTGAAGGCATATTTTATGCGCTTCTGTGAATGAATAAAACTGGCTTGTTTTGATGCAAGCAAAGGAAGTTGGCTTGATATTTTATAAATTGGTTTGAATTAGCGAATGCTGAGATTTTTGTGGAACAATTGTTTTAAAAATATTGAACCCGTTTACATAGAACAATTTCAATGAAAAAAAAATGATATATATATATTTTTTTAATAGAAATATAATAAAGAAAATGGAAAATTTATAAGCAGCATTTAAAAAATACTAGTAAATCTATTTATACAACACGTTGAAAGTGTCAGAGTATATTTTCTTCTGTGATTGATTGATTGTAATTGGCTATTGTTTCAATAACAATTTAAAAGTTCAAATCGTTAAAAATTTCTTCATTAATTAAAACGTTTGTCAAATTGGCAACAAAATATTTAAGAAATTAAGAAATCGTGAATAATATTGTTGCAATAGTTGTATATCAATTCCAATAATTATTTAAAAATTTTTTTCTCTCAAAATTATTTTTTTTAGCGATAATTTTATACTCTTTTATGTAAAGCAAAACTATTTATTTATTAATTTAACAATAGCATTCATTATTTTAACAATAAATAAATAAATTTCTTGGTACTTGATTGTATGTGAAAAATAAATATAAATTAATACTTTTAATTAATGTCAGTGTCTAGCAAGTTTTTTGATAATTGTGAGCATACAAAATAACAAACATATAAACTTATTATATTTATGGGAAAATTTTTATTTAATTTATAAAATATTGCATATCTTTAATAATTAACTTTATTCATAATTTTGATTGCATTTATTTTAAATAAGACGTCAAAAACTTATATAATTTTTAAAAATTGTGCATGGTTTGAGCTTTCAAAAAGCAACACTTTTTATATTTCCAACGGTGCAATTCCAACTTGGCACAAACCAATAGCTAAAAGTAACTACAATCCTATATTTTAAACAACAATACACGAATCGTATTTGGGTCAAAGGTAGCAAATTACTGGCACTATGATTGATTAGACATCTTACAAACCGTTTCAACTGTCTAATATAAGTTTAATATGTGTTCTTTTTTTAGCAGTCGGTGTCAAAACATTCGAATTTCAGAATCAAAGGATGACAATATATATATAATATATTAATTATGCAGGATTTTGGAATCCAAACATTGTCTGTCTACACAAATGAACCATTCTGGAATTCACATCACAAATAAAAATTTAAGAAAATTGCAAAATCAAAAAGATAAAAACACTCTTGAACATAAATAGGTAACTATTTATAATTTCCAAATATAGGCATGATGTCGATAATTGTTGCATGGCAAAAATATCTTCAAATATATTTTTTATTTTTTAAAGACTTGAAATATTTAAAAAAAAAGTATTTTGTTCCAAGCGTTGTCTAATTAAATTATTCGATGAATTGATAGAAAGAATGCTACTAATATTAAAAAGGGGTATTTTGTCTATTGAAAAGAAATTCATTCAATGTCCATTTATCTTAATGGATAAATATATCCCAAACTGTGGAATCATTTATCTCAATCTTTATTCTTCATTTAAATCCAGTAAATTTCAACACAATACTATGATTTATTACATTACACTTCACATCTACAAATGCAAAAATAAATAAATAAAATACGCTATCCTTTAATAATTATAAATAAATCCACTTTTTTGTTAATCAGCTAAGTATCGGTGGGTATTAAAAATTGAAAAACCAAATTCAGTTCGAAATTCCAATTTAACAGTTCTATTATGTCTGAATAAATTCTATTTTCCACAAACGAAATTCATTCTTTTATCTTTTTATAATAGTGAACAGTTACTTCAAAAGGGCAACATATAATTTAGCTCACGTAAAATAAAATTAAAACTTTATTTTATCCACGTTTTTGCACATGAAAAACTTTTATCAATAAAAAAAAATACTCGAACACCTCAACTAATGACACAAACTTAGTAGATAGTTTATCTAAGATATCCATAACAAACAAATTTCCTGAAGTTATCACAAAATTTCAGCATTTCTGGTAGTTTTTTTTTATGTTATGTAAAGCAAGCATCTGACGGAAGAACGTCATTATAATCAAGAGCATTTCGTACAACGTGCGACAAAATGATTTTACAAACGTTTAACATGAAATATTAACTGAGTAATTTCGGTTATTTTATGTGTCTACATTAACTGCAACAACTTCGAGCATCTGTATTTGAAAAACTGTTTAATCTAATGTCGAATTAATTATCCCAGTAGTATATTTTAAAAAATATCTGAGTGCCATAGCAAAAATTGATATCTTGCGATTTTATAATTGACTGTTGCCGTCAAATCTTACAATTTGAAATACTTGGAATGTATCCATATTTATTAAATATTTCCACTATGAAACTAAGAAAAACAAATATGCAGATAATATTTTAATCTCAAAAAACTGACTAAATTGAATCAAAAGAACTGATACGAATAAATAAATACATATGACGAAATATGTGCTCATCTCAAGGTTAAAACTATTTTTTCTAATCGTCGTGTCCATTAAAAAATAATTACAAAATTATCTAACCACAACGTTTTCGAGAGTCTTTCAATAACAAAATTAGGTAACCTCAGAAAAAAACCAATGCAATACTAAAAATATTTGCAATGCTCAATTTTCAACAACTAAAATCCACTTGATAACATAACCAAAAATGGCAGTGGATAATTAGCTTAATGTAAAGAATTGGATGAAATAAATAAATAAAAAAAGTATTTTGGAATTATTAATTTTGGCTAATCAATTGATTGAATTTGAAAAAAATTCCAACTTAAAACAAATATTGATGAATATTTTAGATAAGACGCGAGATTATTATAGATTTTAATTTGAAACTCTAATTGGATATGAATAAATTTTTGGACTTAATAAAAGTTAAATTTCCTCAACAAAAAATCAATTCATGCATATTTTCAATTTGAAACTAAATGATTAATTTTCACCCCGACTACGAATTTTGCAAATTGAATTTTGTCTGAAATCTGCAATTAGTCTGAATACCGAATTTGAAATATCCATCTAAACTGAATCTTCAATTTGTCTGAACTGAATCCAAAAGTTTGTCTACAGTTAAATTTCTGCAACAAAAAAATCAATACATGAATATTTTCATTTTGAAACTAGATGATTAATTTTGTACCTCAAATAGCAGTTTCGTAAATTGCATTTTGTCAGAATTGGACTGAACACCAAATTTGAAATGTCCATCTAAACTGAATCTGAAGAATATGCTTAAAATGAACCCGAAGAAGGAATTGCTTATTGGCCAATAAACACCTGATGCTAAAAATGTGTTCTCATCACAAATCATCAATCATTTTGATTAAGCATTGCCTGAAGCACGGATTATAATGTCTTTCACACCACATACAAATGCTTAAACATTAATCTTGCATGCAAATAAAACAATGGAATGATTTGGGGGACTTACCTTCTAGTTTCATGCCCACATCCAGACACTTCTGGAATCTGCAGAAGGGGCACCTCTTCCTCTGGCTCTTGTCTATGTGACAGCTGCGATCGGCCACGCACGTGTAAACCTTCTTGTTCTGCACGGTCCTCTTGAAGAACCCCTTGCACGACTCGCACGTCAGCAGGCCGTAGTGGTAGCCGGACACTTTATCCCCGCACACCGGACAGAGCTCCTCGATGCCCTCTTTGGTGTCCGGCGGGTCGTGGCCGTGCTGGTATTCCACCATGGGGCCCGGCTGCTGCTGTTGCTGCTGGTGGGTGGGCGATCCGACCAGCATGCCAGGGGGGCCTAGCAAAAAAGACGTATCCATGAGATGCGATGTGGTCATCATCTTTGCACACAAGTTTTCAAACGAACAAACAACTGTTTAGGTTCAGTGTAAACTCAACAAACACCACTAGTTTGTGTCACTTGTAAGTTTGGTCTGTAATAGCACCAGGTCACACAAATGAGTCGACGACTGTCAAGCGGGCTTGAGTCGAAAATCCGATGTCATTTTGCAACTGCATAGTGAACAGCCACCGCCGAGGACACACATGAAGAAGGAAGGATCAGGTGCGAGCACACCGACCGAGAGGCGATAAAAACTTTTTTTAAAAAATGAAATAAATAAATAAACAGTATCCCAACACCACCAAAATCCAGAAAGTCGATAACAAGTATATGTAGGTCAGTTTTTTTTTAAGTTTTAAATTATTGCAACACTTGGGTTCTTATTCCACGAGATATCTTCCACCACTTGATGGACCGCCACCACATTCGTCCGGCGAAGATTCAAATGAAAACGAATAAATAAAACACACCACGAGGGGGGAGAAGGAGAAGAAGGGGGTTGACTAATTAATAGTTTGTGGGGTGAGCAGCAAACGATATGGTAATAATCCAGCGGGGTAGAGAAGAGAAGAGAGCGCGCTCGAAACGCGACTGTCTACTTTGCAGGGCTGTGCAGCAAGTGAAAGTCTAAAACGACAGGCGCACGTGAGCGCGGGGATAGCAACTTTCTCTGCGACCTACTAAAGAGCGGCAGCAGTGGGTCTATGTCAGAGCGGCCCTACTGACCCAGTAAAAGGCTGGCCAATCGGAAGGAGGGAAAACAGCGTTTTCTACCTGTACGGAAAAAGAGCGCACACACAAACATACAAAAGCTCTCTTTTTTATTCTGTCACCACCCTCCCCACATTATTTTCCAACTTTTTTTTTTTATTCCATTCATTTATTTATTCGTTGTTATCTATTTAACTTTTTTTTCCGATCTTCGAAAACAGCATAATCAAATGAAGTCGGCAGTTTTTTTATTTTTTTATTTTTTTTTTTATTTGTTATTTATTTATTTTTAACTAGTAAGGCTTTGACACCGATCTTTACGCTAGATGGGAATGATACTAGTTAATATCGTTTGCGATTTTGAAATATTCTAAAATTTAGAACAAATCGAATTCCATTTTCCCGTTCTATCTATTAAAGAAAAAAGAAAAGTATTCGGTTGCAGTTAACAAATAACATTAAAAGTTTTTCCATAGAAATCCATCCATTTTTTTTTTCATTTATTTATTTATTCGTTGTTTATATTAATTTTTTCCGATCTTCGAAAACAGCATAATCAAATGAAGTCGGCAGTTTTTTTTTTATTTATTTATTTTTAACTAGTAAGGCTTTGACACCGATCTTTACGCTAGATCGGAATGATACTAGTTAATATCGTTTGCGATTTTGAAATATTTAAAATTCAGAACGAGAAAAATGGAATTCGATTTGTTCTATCTATTAAAAGGGAATAAAGTATTCGGTTACAGTTAACAAATAACATTAAAAAAAATGTCCATTCATTTATTTATTTGTATGTTATCTATTTACTTTTTTTCGATGTTCGAAAACTGCATAATCAAATGAAATTGCCTGTTTTTTTATTATTATTTTTTTTTTTTTAACTAGTTAATATCGTTTGCGATTTTGAAATATTTAAAATTTAGAACGGGAAAATGGAATTCGGTTCGTTCATCTAATAAAGAAAAAAAAAAAATTTCGGTTGCAGTTAACAAATAATAATAAAAGTTTTTCCATAGAAATCCATCCATTTTTTTTTTCCCCCATTCATTAATTTATTCGTTGTTATCTATTTACTCTTTTTTTATTTTTTTAACTAGTAAGGCTTTGACACCGATCTTTACGCTAGATGGAATGATGCTAGTTACTATCGTTTGCGATTTTGAAACTTAAAATTTAGAACGGGAAAATGGAATTCGATTTGTTCATCTATTTAAAGAGAAAAAATATATATATATTCTGTTGCAGTTAACAAATAATATTAAAAAAATTTCCACAGAAATCCATCTATTTTTTTCCCATTCTTTTATTTATTTGTTGTTATCTATTTATTTTTTTCGATCTTTGAAAACAGCATAATCAAATGAAGTTGGCAAGTTTTTATTAATTTTATTTATTTATTTATTTTTAACTAGTAAAGCTTTGACACTGATCAAAGAAAACGCTACATGAAATGATACTAGTTAATATTGTTTGCGATTTTGAAATATTTAAAACTTAGAATGGGAAAAACGGAATTCGATTTGTTCATCAATTAAAGGAAAATAATGTATTCGGTTACAGTTAACGAATATTCAAAAAAAAAATCCCTATAGAAAACGATTTGTTTGCTCCGTTATTTGAGAATAATAATTATTTAAATATGAATTAAAAATTCTTTATTTTAATGTATTTTTTTTTTTCAATATTATTTTCGATCATGGAATACGGTAATTGTTTATTTTTACAATAATACGGTTATTATTTTTTACGATATAATTTTTTCTGTTATCTTATTTACTTCTATAGACCTATATAACTATATTGAGTTTATAAAGCTAATAATGTTAGATCTCAAAATTTGAAATAATTATGAAAACAATAGAACAAAGAAATGAGATTTGAATTGCTTACTTAAATGAAGAAAATATTCGGTCACAGTTAGATAAAGTAAATAAGGTTTTTTTTATTTACGCAAAAAACGATACATTCGCATCAATAATTGATTCTTTATTTTAAGTAAACGTTTTTTCAACTACATTTGTTTATTTACTTTTTTTCGAAAATTGAAAAATACTTAATTAAATGCAGCTAAGCTTTTTTTTTATTTAATTATTAAATAAATATTTGGAAGAAATGTGACCGCAATCGGAAAAATTGTAATAGCATTCACATAAACAGCTTTATTAAATATAAAATTGAAACGTAAAAAGAAATTTTATATATTTATTTATTTAAAAAAAAAAAAACTATTCAGTCACAGTTAAAAAGAAACAATTACCGTATTTCCAGAATCAAATTACAGCGGACAATGATTTCGCTGTTTTTTGACCTACAAACAACAGTTATTGAATGTGTATTGAAAATGTTTACGCTTATTTAAAATTCGTTTTTCATTTGTAGTTGTGTGAGTCATTTATTTCATTTTGCAATCCAGCGAATTTTCAATTTAAAACTGTTAATAATAAATCAGATATCAATAGAGTTTTAGATTTTGATCCAAATAAATAAACGTACGAATGATTCGAAATATTTAAATTTAAAACGAACAAAACCAATATAATTTGCATGTTTACTAATAAAAGAAAATTATTCGATTCCTGCAAATTAAAAAAAAAGAAAAATAATAACTTCTAACCAATTAAATTGTTCAAAACGATTTTCCCAGGTTTTTTTTATCTATAAAGAATAATACACATTCGATATTTTAATTCAAAGAAAATATGTTTTCTTTTGTAATGTTGTTTATTTATTTTATTTATTTTTTTATTATTTTTTCCCCATTTGTTATCAATTTCCTTTCTCTAAAACTAGCATAATCACGTATATTTGGAGTGTAAACTAGTAACATTTGGCCTATATACAGATGTTATTTTTGAAGTATTTGGACTAAAGCTAAAGAATTGAGCATTTTTTATTATTATTATTATTTATTTAATAAAGATAAAATAAATAAAAAATAGGCCGCATATAACAGAATTAATTATCCTACGTGATCAAAACATTACTAAAAACGATAAGTCCCCTCTGTATTACGTAAATAACAATTGTTTGATACGCTTTAAAATTTTTAAAATCAAAACATTCAAATTGTAAATATTTTATATTTAATTCATTAATATCAGGATTGAAATGAAGTAATATTTTTAATTGATAATGACAATTTTTATGAACGTGAGGATAAATTAGAAAATGGGGGAAAAAAAAGATCAAATTTTTTAAATTCCTTTTCGTTTTTTGAATAATGGTATTAATTATTATTATAAGGGTACGAATCCGCTAGCAGTTGCTTTTCAGGGATGAGTCGCGATTTAATTTGGGTTATGACAATCAGTGGTAAACCCGACAATACTGCCTACTGTTTGAAGTGGAGCATCAAACCCACACCTGGGGTGATACTTTGGAATGCCATTGCATTAAGATGATCTATGACAACACTACAGCCCATTCGTACCATCAAACCCTCATGGCATGACTTCCAGAAGGCATGCTCGACAACGCATATAGCAAGGTTATCGCAGGACTGCCTCCTGAATATTGTCACATTTCCTTGGCTCAATCGAAAATTTATAGGACCAGCATCGAACTAGAGGCATCCTCACAGCAACTGGATACCTTAAGATACTTGCGTGCCTTAATACCCAACTATATTTCAACGAGCCAATCCAGAGGGGGCTCAACGTATTTTGAATTTTCTTGCAATAGTCGATGGTTTTGCTTAAACTCTTTAATCGATTACTTATACCAACATAAAGATATATGCAAAATTCCAATCGGTTCTGACAATAACTCCTTGGTGCGCTAGTTGTATGGTAATGAATCCATGTGCATGGACCTAGAGAGAGAAAGAAATTCCTGAGTCCCACTGCAAAAGATGCAGGTGGGAAAGACGCGGCATCTTCGAAAGGGTGTTATCCCACTGAAGACGATGATGAATCGTTCCTTTTGCTCACTCGCCAACTTCTTTCTGAGCAACTCTACAATCACCGGTCACAAGCGAGGTTTGATCTATGGCAAATCTTGAATCTCTATACCAGGAAAGGACAGACACCTGAAGCCCACACAGAAATCACAAAACTGACGGCATATCAATATTTGTTACCATTATGTACTTCAAAGTCGCGCTACAGGCAATTTACGGTTAAAGTGACTTGTTCACTTGTAAATAATAAAAAAAAATGTTTTTCGCTATTTTGGGTGAAATGGACAGCCAAATAACAAAAGAGGTACATTGAATGCTTTTTCAGTTATGCAACAGTTGCTAGCAAAAGCATTTGCGATCTATAGAAATAGCACAAGGCAAAATAATTAACTTTTCAGGATTACAATCAGATTGTATATTACTACTGCTACTACACTACACTACACTACACCACACCACACCACTGTGCCTAAAGCTGAGTTACACCTTTACTGTTTGGGAAGGATGTGGGTGAGAGAAGCCTGATTGGGCTCCGTGGCGCTCTACGGTCCTATGAGACACGGATCAACGGCTTAAAGTGGATTCCGAACCACTTACAAACATCCATGGCACCGCAGGAATTCAAACTCGAAACTTTTGGTATAGCGCTAGCCACTCGGCCATCAAGCCCCGAACCTGAAGCATGTGGTATCAAAGGCCA